>VCAZ01000129.1:25000-127500 GCA_005784505.1 Bagarius yarrelli | reverse complement strand
GCTGATGTTTTTGTCTGCTAACCATTTCTTCACCACTTTTGCTGGTGTGTTTTGGGTTGTTGCCGTGCTGAAATGTCCACTGGTGCCCAAGGCCAAGTTTCTCTGCAGACTGCCTGATGTTGTTGTTGAGAAGTTTGATTTGGACTTGCTGGTTAAATAAAAGTAACTTTAAGTCAGAATTTGCCAGGGGTATGAATAATTTCGGACTTGGCTATAAAATTTTAACTATAAAATTTTATTTCTCTTAACTTAAAGATTTTCCAGATTTTTTGAACCAGCACAAACTGTCTGATGGATACACACACACACATACACACACAGTGTGCTGTACACTATAAATTTGCCCCATTGACTACCTCCACATGCACTGGAGTTGTTTCAGAAAGTTAGAAACTTACAGTCTGATTAACACAGAGATCAAGTCGGCCATTTTGCACCACAAAGATGCTGTCGTCTGTGTCTCCAGGCCGGAAAAGTCCCTCTCCCTGCTGCAGCTCCATGAGCACCATGTGACGGCAGAGCTCCAGGAACAACGGCTTTTCAAAGTGACCCAGAACCCTAAGAGCAGCACACACGGCTTTACTATAGACAAGCAAGGCATGTACTTCCTGCTAGCAAATCTTCAGATTTACTAAAAAAAAAAACGATCCAGTATCATTCCACACTTCTGAAAGTCTCTAACGGACCCCACCTGACGTTCTTCAGCATGTACAGGACCTCAGAAGGTAGGTGCGAATTTTGAACATCGTACTCGGTTAAATCTGCCTCCAGAACTGACGGAGGCGGTTCTTTGGGTTGAAGAGTGGGCGGCTCCCTTCGAATACGCAAAATCCTTCATGGATAAAACAAGAACAAACAAAAAGAAGAAAAAAAAGTGTGACACAAGGGAGCGTATCGCAAGTATCAAATGGTTATGATAAATAAAAAAAAGTTGATGTACTTGCGTGCAATAGAAAGGACTTTGGGTCTCTTTCTGGATCGTTTTTGAGACACCGGACCGGAAATGGCTGGTGAGGATAACGTCTGTACCTGAAGCAGAAATAAATACGAACTGTTGATGTTCAAGATGTAACCATGTGAACCAGTTTCCGCACACCAATCAATGCTGTAAAATAAACCACCATCATGGTTTGCATTACGTCTGTGTTTATAGAAATGATTAAAAGTAATGACACCCTGCACCATGACCAGTGAACACTCTGTGAATTGTTTAACTGAGACAAATCATCAAATCCTAAAATGAATTCGATAAACGAACGCTAACATCGGTTGTCTTTGATGACTAGTTCCACAGTCGATTAATGGCCGTTGTGCCTATGATGAAATTCTGGCAGTTTTAGATGATTCCAGACACTTTCCTGCAGTGGAAGTTCTCCTACGATGTGCCGAACCTGATGATGCAATTAGCACGACCATTTTAAATCTCCAGGGGAAAATTTCAAACTGATCAAACTCCATGCGCACAGGTTTCAGCTTGGAATCGACCCCTACTCATTAGGAGAACTGGTGTTTATCAGGCGCTTGGAACAGGCACTTAGATTTAACACCTTAGTATCTGCTTTATCTACCTGGTCGGAATTCAAACCGGCATTACATTTAGCCTCCCCCCCCCCATCCAATTTTTTCCCCATCACTAGCAGTCCCTTATGCCCCACTTTTATCCGAGTGATTAAGGTGTTGGACTGCTAACTGGAAGATTGGTGTTTGATTCCCAGCACCACCAAGTTACCACTGCTGAGCCCCTGAGTAAGGCCCTTAACCTTCAATTGCTCAGTTGTAAGTTGCCCTGGATAAGGGCGTCTGCCAAGTGCCATAAATGTAAATGTAAATTCCGCCACCTAGCTGTAGAATATTTCAATCTTATTTAACAACTAGGCTACGCCAGCATTTCTACCAATTCGTTTTGGGGCACTTTTGTGTGTGCTAGAATTTCACAAAGTATTTCGACTGACAACGTTGGTACATGTAAACACCAGTTCAGAATTAATCGTGTCTCATGTAAACACCCAACCTGAATATTTCAGTCATAATAATTTCAGTCGGCATTACAAAAAAAAAGTGCTCATGTAAACGTGGCTACTGTAATTAAGTTATATAAATATAAATAAATATTCAACTTCCTTGTCATTGTGCAGGGTACGTATACAGAGCCAATGAAATGCAGTGTTTTTCGCATATCCCATCTTAGTAAGTTGGGGGTCAGAGCGCAGGATCAGCTATAATACAGCGCCCCTGGAGCAGGAAGGGTTAAGGGTCTTGCTCAAGGACCAAAGGGTGGTTGACTTGGCGGTGGTGGTGGCTTGAACCCAGGTGTTTCTGGTCTTTAGATCAGCAACTCAGCAGCTTAACCATTTGAGCCCCCAGTCATGGAAGTCATGGAACTTTACCATGAGTTTTTTTGTACTGATTTGGCTTCATTTTACGTCCTTTTTCTTGGTTAATCTGATTAAATGTCCTCTCTCTTTACAGTAATTCTACTGCAGCTTCAGTATTTTGCTTACATTTAGTTATTAAATTAATGAAGATATTTTCATTATGTGTGTTTCAGTATGAAGTGATTAAAAAGCAACTTTTTTGGAAAAAACGTAAGATTTTGAAGCGATATGTTTGAGGATATGTTGTACCTTTCTCATTATTTTCCGTCCGTAGAACATCACTTTATCCCTTTTCCTAAAGCGATATTTCGGGGCTTCAGTTTGCTGTTCTGTAAAACAGGCAAAAAACGAGTTAAGGGCTAAAATCTTATAACCATCTTTTGACTCTAATAAATAAGTAATAAACATTTTTAACAAACATACTTGCTTTGTTTCTTCTGTACAGAAAATATATGACTACAGTAATGAGAGACACAGCAGCTGCCACTCCAATCAGCACACCTGTCCACTGAAAAAACCCCAAACAAACAGCTGGAAGTCACACAGTGCACATAGAAACATGGCACACTTATTTACCCGAATGTGACATGTGAAATCTCACCATACTGGTGTGTATCTGCGCCTCCAAAAAGTTCAGCAGCCGAGCTTTAATCTCCTCACTGGAGGGCAGAGCTGCCTAATGGACAGAACTGCAGTGTTATAAAAGCTATTACACAACACACACATACATGCGCACACACACTCACTCACACTTACTCTTTCACACACTCACTCACTCACGTTAACCCTCACACACTTGTGCTTAATGCCGCTTCCTCTCGCACGCACTGCCGCTTCCTTTCGCACGCACTGACGCTTCCTTTCGCACGCACTGCCGCTTCCTCTCGCACGCACTGCCGCTTCCTCTCGCACGCACTGCCGCTTCCTCTCGCACGCACTGCCGCTTCCTTTCGCACGCACTGCCGCTTCCTTTCGCACGCACTGCCACTGCCGCTTACTCTCTCGCACGCACTGCCGCTTCCTCTCGCACGCACTGCCGCTTCCTCTCGCACGCACTGCCGCTTCCTCTCGCACGCACTGCCGCTTCCTCTCGCACGCACTGCCGCTTCCTCTCGCACGCACTGCCGCTTCCTCTCGCACGCACTGCCGCTTCCTTTCGCACGCACTGCCGCTTCCTCTCGCACGCACTGCCGCTTACATTGCTTTATTTTCTCGAAATGTAGATACCACAATTTCTAAAACCACAGCAATTTAGTTTCAATTGCATAACGTCAAATATTGCCTGTAGCTGGTCCAAATCACTTCATAATGTCCTAAAGTTAGGGTGAAGAACTGTAACATGACACGCTACAACGAAGGCGGTACATCTGGCAACCCAGAACCACAAATTCTTTCTTCTGTAAAGGTCATGTTCCCAGCAACGCCCCTTACACTTTCTGTATTCTCAATAGTTTTCTATTATCTGAGTAATTCTGGGAAACAGATTAAAACCTGTCCTAAGCACATAAACTCTACTAAAGATCCGGGGAATAAAGACCAGCTTTAAATCAAATTAAAAAGAGGCTCAGGTTAAACTTCAGTGTTGATCAGGTGGAAATTCTTACTGGATAAGCACTGCAACTGTCCTCGTCCTGCATCCTGTCCATTCCTGTCACACAAAAAAAGAAAATTCCATTTAGCATGTTTAGCACGTATGAACGAGAAATGTGTCTTAAACCTGGAATTGACACAATACTTACAACACACAATACACAATATTATACCTAATACACACCGATCAGATCAAAGGTGATGCATTACAAGCAGGAGAATTGGCAAGTGCAGAGATTTGAAGGTACACAATGAGTTTTAGGTGTTAACATGGCCTCAAAATTCCCCAGATCACAATCCAACCTAGCATCAGTGGGATGTGCTGGACAAAAAAAATCAGCTCCATGAAGGCCCCCATCAACTTACAGGGGTTTAAGGATCTGCTGGTAAAATCCTGCTGCCGGTTACTACAGTACACCTTCAGGGGTCTAGTGGAGTTTAAGTCGTGATGGATCAGAGCTGTTTGGACAGCAAAAGACGGGACCAAGCCAATATTAGGTAGGCGGTCTTCAAGTTCACGGTCAGGGAGCTTTATTCTCATTTCAACCATATAAAGCAGAATGCAGTACACAGTGAGATGAAATAACGTTTCTCCAGGACCCCCTGGTGCTACACAATACATACAATTCCACAAAACAACAAAGAGCCACTGAACAGGATAGACATAAAGTGCATGTGTGCAACCTGGTGCAGAAACAGACAGCGCAATAAACAATACACACATTACAAAGACAGTGCAAAAAAACTTAACTGTCTTAATGATGTCTGAACATTCACTTATGTAACAAAGTGTTATTTTTATTATTTCTGCCATTTAGTGAACATTACACAGAACCCATCATGTCCCGTTACACACTGCTTAAGAAAAGCTGGTCAAGTCAAACCGAATCAAGTCAAGTAGCTTTTATTGTGTGTTTATTGCATAAACTAGGATGTGATTCTTAATAGTACTAGAAAGATCAGACTACTGAGATTCATTCTAGACAGCTGGATAAGCAGTACTGAAAATATCTACACTCATTCATTCGTCTTCTTTAACCGCTTATTCCCTAATTCAGGGTCACGGGGATCTGCTGGAGTCTATCCCAGCCGTCTCTGAAAGGGCAAAGGGCAGGAAGGGTACACCCTGGAAAGGTCGCCAGTCCATCACAGGGCCACACACACACTCACACTCACTCCTATGAGCAATTTAGAATCACCAACCAACCTAACATGTTTTTGGACTGTGGGAGGAAACCGGAGAACCCGGAGTAAACCCACACAAGCACGGAGAGAACATGCAAACTCCACACAGAAAGACCCCCTGCCTGGGAATCGAACCCGGGACCTTCTTGCTGTGATGCTACAGTGCTAAACACTAAGTGAATGTAGGTAATGTCTTTTATCCCTGATGAGGAGACGCTGTGCGATGAGGTTCAGCAGCAAAAATCACAATAACCAAGTATAATAAATATTTTAATTGGCTATTAATCGATATAAATTTTGGTTGACTTAAATAAACATTGATCATTTTTATGAGAAAGCAAACTTCATCCCAGAGTTTAAAATATACTTTTCTTGCATGCAGACGTAAAATGTCATTTTCGCCATAGAAGTTTATTGATTTTTAAAAAAGCAACACAAGTTTTTAGATGCATTATATAGTTTATCTTTATTCTAGATGTTAAAAGAACTTTTTGGTTCCTGATGTTCAATTTTCTTTAGGAAACTGACCCAAATCGCTTTTTGAGTTTTACATTTACAGCATTTGGTCGACGCCCTTATCCAGAGTGACTTATATTTATCTCCCTTATACGACTGACCAATTGGGGTTTTGTTCAGGGGCCCAGCGGTGGTAGCTTGGTGGAGCTGGGAATCGAACTCGGGTTGGTAGTCCAACATCTTAGCCATGAGCCACCACTTCCCCCAGTTTTAAAGGTTGCCGACCCCTGACCTAGCTACTCATTTTTTTATTATTATTATTTATTTACTAATTCGGTTTGCCACAGAATAAATATATGTTTGATATCTAATGTTTTCAAAAATCCGGCTTATGAAAGTTACAAAGGAATTTACAGATATTTTTAACACTTACAGCATTTAGCAGACGCTCTTATCCAGAGTAACATACAAAAGTGCTGTGAGTCTCATCGTTAGATTACATAACATCACAAAACAAAGTATAACAACCCCAAAACACAAGAGAATAGATTTTGTTTTAGTGTTAAAGTGCTTCGGTATTTGAGTGCTAGTGCCAGGCGTGTACTTAGTAGTAGCTCAGTGGTTAAAGTGTTGGGCGGCTGATCAGAAAATCATAGGTTTAATTCCCAGCACCACCAAGCTGCCACGGTTGGGCCCCTGAGCAAGGCCCCGAACTCCTAACTGCTGGAGGGTGGAGTAAAAAAACGAGATAAATGGATAAGGGTGTCTACCAAATAGCAGAAATGGACGTGTGCTGTAAATGTCTTTGGGTCCGAATCGGGTTGGAACACCAGAGTAATTGTTATCGAACCTTGTGTGAAGGAAAAAAATTAAAAATGATAAAAAACAAACACAGACTAGACGACATGTTCGAATCATTTTTACAATAAAAACATTTATAAAGCATTTAAGTGAAACCCAAAGTGACTGACTGAAAGAACTGGACTTCACCATGATCCTGTCAGTGATCAGTGTAAACAGACCCCACCCCCCACCTCTACAGTGTGTGTGTGTGTGTGTGTGTGTGTGTGTGTGTGTGTGTGTGTGTGTGTGTTTCAGGGGTCAAAATAAAGTCAAAGACAACATAAAGTCCAACTCGACCTTTAAAAAACAAACAACAATTCAGCTGAAATGCCTTTAACTGCACTTACTAAACTTATGATTCGTTTATTAACATGACAGCAATGACAAGTCAACTCATATCAACATGTCTATACTGTACACACACACACACACACACACACTCCGCGGGCGATACCAACACATTCTATAAATACAACAAACAACAACAGCTGCAACAACAAAATCTGTAATCTTGTAGAAATTATTAACACTTAAATTAAAGTTTAATCGTCCAGAACTGCTTAAAAAACGACTCGGAACGACAACTTACTGATTTTTGTTCCAATATCCCCACCCTCCCTTTGTCACTACTATAAACTTGCCTGCTTGAATCAAAGCACGCCGTCAAATTTTTACCCCCTAACCATTTCTCGTCTCAACCCGCCTCCTACGCATTGATTGGTTACTACTTTATATACGTAGCTTTTAACTGGTTAACAGCGTGTGAATATTATGTATTAACCAATCGTAGTGGTGAATGCAGTTTCTGTCAGAATATGGGTGGAAGTAGGAGATTTTAGTATCCGATATTGTAATTGGGTTAGACAAAAAAAGGTTTTGACCAATCAGAAGCGGCTTGTTTGAGATGCCCGTTCCTGGAAGTTCGTGTAAAATACACAATTCTCAAGGTGAGAGTGGGATAATTAAATAAATATGGATATATGATACTGTAATTTTTCTGTTAATTGTGTATTTTATATTTGTGAGGGTTGATACAGTCTTAGAAGGTTTGAAGGCGTTAATGTTGATATTTATAATCGGGTTGAATAGATGTAATGCTAATGCTAACTCACAGCATATCATTTCATGATATTAGCAAGTTTTCCAAGCTATATTTTTATTTGAAATCATAATTTAATGATAAATTATGTAAGACAAGAGTGTACAAATGTTGTGGTGAATGTTTTAAATAAAATATCACAGGAAATACTAAAAGTTAGTATGAAATTATTGGAAACATGCAAATATACATTCAGTTATTTTACATCAATTTGTGCAATTAAGAATTCATTAAATTTATTTGATGTTTAATAAAACATGAGATGTGTTGTTTAATTAATGTTTTTAATGTTTTTATAAAAAGAAAATAATTGTATAGTATTAAATACGGTAAAAAAAAAAATAAACACGTGGATAAACGGTTATATGTGACGTCATTTGTAAAATGGGCGGGACTTACGTCGTTTGCATTAGATTTTATTTAGCACCTTTTAAAAAAATTGTTTTTGATTTTTTTATTAAACTTATTTTTATCTAGATAAATAAATATATAATATATATAAATAAATATAATATAAGATTTGTATTAAAAATAGTAATAATATTTAATAGTATCCAAAATATTAACTATCATTTCTAGGTGAATAAAGAAAATGGGTCTGCTTTCGGCCCTGACTCGAGCACTGGTCCGGGGAGCCGACCGCACAGCCGAGTTCACCAGCAAACGTGGCCCGAGGACCTTCTACAAAAGCAGAGGAGCCATGCCTAGTGGAGTGCTCACCTCCAGCAGGAAGTTCATCCCTGTGCGGGAAATGACCCCCGAGTTCGTCGTTCCTGATCTAAAGGACTGTAAGCTGAAGGCGTACGTGTCGTACAGGAGTCCTCCAGGTACGGAGCAGCCCATCGATGCCAAGAGCCTCTTCAGCCAGACTGTAGCTCCGCTCATCCAGAGAGACACCGAATCCGGCACCTTTGACCCGCAGCAGCTGGAAAAATACGGCTTAGAGAAAACCCAGGAGGGGAAACTGTTCAAATTGTATCCCAAAAACTTTGTACGTTAATTATCTGTTTGTGAAAAATAGTGCTGTAATGTTGAAATGTAAATTTTCTAAAATTAAAATGGACTTCAAAGTACAAATTATATTATTTTTAATGTTTTTAGTTCCAAAAATGAGCTCTGGTGATGTGTTGGTAGAAAATGTTATTTTAATATCATTGTCTAACTTATTTAAAACCACCTGATTAAATTAGAATAAATTAATTACTTTTATTTTATTTGTTTAACACTTATAACCAATGAACATAAGCAACATAAAATGGACGTAAAGCACATAAAAACTATGGCAGTGTAAAAATATCGATACTATCCTGATATTTTTTTCATGATAGTGTATCAATATTCTAACCTCAACTATCGATACATATTTAAATTAGGTTTACGTTCGTTATTTAATTAAAACCCCCCATGAGTGGCAAACGACTTCCTCCACCGGTCCTGTAATTGCCACTGACACATACGGCCATTGTCTCAGAGGAAGCATGACGGAAATAAAGGTGCCACTGCCTTTTTATTTGTTATATTATTGCAATGTATCATGATATATTGTATCGGGAGGCCCCTGCTAGTACACAGCCCTAATAAATATAGTGAAATCTTAAGATTTTATCCCTATACAATAATAATTATAAATAATCTTTAGTTAGGATTTCTTTAGATGAGACTTGGAGTGTGATTTAATGGGAATCCAGTAGGTTCAGTAACACTGATATTAAGTTGAGAATAATCACTATAGATTATTTAGTATTTAATGACAAGAAGTTAAACAGTTCTAATTAAAAAGTCAATGCACAATATAAGAGCTGTATATAACAGTAATATATATTGATAATTGTGTATAATGTTTTCTCTGACCAGCTAATATAAAAGTATATAATAGGGATGCGCGATATAAACATATGAACACCGAATATTACTTCATGTCCGATTCTGATACCGATAAACAATAAGGTTATCATTTTATATTATTGTTTTCATATAATCTGCAGTTTGTGCAGCAGGAGAATAAAAAAATCGAAGAGACACTGATGAAACTTCGGCCGAACTATAATAAACATCAGTCCTGACTCTTCAAATGTTTTTATTGTTGTGCAAGACACCAGTAATGATATAGTGTAAATAAGAAGCCAGATGCATTTATTTCCTGTTTATCTAATCAAAAGCAGCAATTAGGCGGAAACCCGGCCAATCTGGCATCCCTGGTAGGGAACCCACACAATCTGGCGGCCCTGGTGGAGAACCCACACAATTTGACAACGCTGTGCAGGAACCCTTTAATGGAGCAACACTGGAAAAGAAAACACCACAATCTGGCAACCCTGTGCAGAAAACCTTCAATGTGTAAACACTAGGAAGAAAAACAGTCTATCAACCCTGGACAGGAACTCACCCAGCCTGGCAACACTAACCCTAACCCTCACAATCTGGCAACCCTGGACAGGAACTCACCCAGCCTGGCAACACTTAGCAGGAACCCTCACAATCTGGCAACCCTGGGCAGGAACTCTGCCAATCTGGGGGAAGTAGTGGCTCATGGATTGGGTATAAGGTATTGGGTTACCAACCAAAGTGAGCGATCGATTATGGGTTTGATTCCCAGCTCCACCAAGCCACCACTGCTGGGCCCTCAACCCCCAATCGCTCACTTGTATAAATGATATAAAAGTCGCTCTGGATAAGGGCGTCCGCCAAATGCTGCAAATGTAATGTAAGGCTGCAGAAATCAGACGAATCTGTAAATAAATTCATCTGACTGATCGATTTACTAGCAAGTGTATTTAGTTATCGTATTTTATTCATTTATCAGAGCAATAAAAATAACGTTATTTTCACCCAAATTGGCAGATTATTCACCTGTTCGAAAAATATCGTGCATCCCTAGGAAATATTGTATATTAAAGGAAATAAGAAAGTTCTACAGTTCCATCTAAAAAAATCTAAAAAGATTAAAAAAGGTGCATCTCTGGATAAAGCTTTAATTAACTGTAGTATCTGTCTTCAGTTCCTCAAAGAACCTGCCATCTGTTCATTCTGTGTCTAATGGAGAGGGCAGAGCCCCAGTGTCTCCTGATTGTGTGTCCGTCTCTAGACTCCAGTCCCATCTCCACACATGCAGCATGTGATCATAAAATGAGCAGGATGCCAGCAGACAGGACACAGAGGCCGAGTCGTCTCCGGTGCCTGAGACAGGAGTCGGACCTGGAGGCGAGACGGCAGTGGCGTGATCAGGGATGTAGTGTCCGCACTCGTCCTCCAGCACGGTGTCGAAACTAGCGGTCGGGGATTCATATTGGATCCGGAGGTGACCTTTAGAAAGAGGGACGCTGGCTGCTGTCGTATCTGTAGCAGAAGAGGAGGGTGGAGGGGTGCCCAGGGTGAGCCGTGACCAGTCCGCGCCGTACGCTAGCGAGTTGTGAAGGATGTAGGAAGTCAGGATTGGACACGGACCTTCGTTTCCATCTGTGAAAATGCAAAAATAACAGATGACAGAGCTGATAGTAAGGAAGTAGCTACTAGATAGTGAGAAAGTAGACAAGTAGACAAAGATATTATTCTTATATAGTTTGTTTTGGGGACAAGGACAAAGGGGACAAATTGAGATAGTTGGAAATGGAGTTCCAGACAGGTGGCAAGGAGAAAGAATAAAACAGGAGGTATATGGATGTGATAAATGAGGACATGAAGATAGTGGGGGTGAGTGAAGATAATAGGGATAGAAGGGGCAGACGATTCGCCGTGGTGACCCCTAAAGGGTAAAGCCGAAAGGAAAGAGGAAAAACTTGCAAATGCTACTACCGGGAGCCACCGAGCCGCCCTGAAAAACAAAGAAATCACCCGTCTTCGGCTTACCTGCAGCTCTCTGGCAGTTAAGGATGTGAAAGTCGTTGTGCATGCATGCAGCTAACAGCAGGTGCTCGTGAACAGGGTGCCACTTCAGTCGCCACACTCCTCCCCCCACTGGCGTTTCGCTGAGAGGCTGCCGCATGTTCCTTCCGTCCCATACCAGCACGTTTTCATCGTAACTAAAGCGAAAAGGGTGAATAAATGAAAACCGGTTTCTTTATGTACGTGGTGGATGTAATGCGGGGTTGAAACTGGAGCAGTTTTACCTGCCTGTGGCTACGATGTGCTCGCGGTGAGGGTTGCTGTGTATGCTACACACTCCCATCGAATGCCTGCGAAGGAAAGCAGAGACGACCGAATTTCACACGACGAAAAAGACAATTCGATTTCTATAATATCTGCACGACAATCCATTACCTCTTACTGGTGAACGTAGGGGACGAGGGGCCCATCCTCAGATCCCAACCCTTCAGTTTACAATCATCACCACCTGAAAGAAGCAGAAGGACAAAACAGATCATTACATTCAGACATTTACAGCATTTGGCGGACGTCCTTATCCACAGCGACACAGTTAAGGGCCTTGTTCAGGGGCCCAACTTGGTGGCACTGGGAATCGAACTCCAATTTTCCAATTACCAGGCCAACACCTTACCCACTGTGCTACCACTTCCACATTCTAGGTGTTTCTCCCATCTTTGTGGTAACAATTTGGGCAAGAAACACTAATATGGGTGTGCTGGTACAAAAACTTTTGCCTATATAGTGTGTAAAAATAAAAGAAGCGCCTCATGTGTCTAACCGGAATAAACCAGCTGTGTATCCCAGTAACTAAAAGCAGAAATCCAGGCCTCGAAGTCATGAGCATTCCACTGAGACACAGTCCTGAGGTCGTCCTCAGCCACAGACAGCAGGGTAAGAGAGCCAGTCGAGTCGCTGGTCACCACACGGGGGTTGGTGCTGTAACCCAAAACAGCAATGTCTGTTATTAGGTGTGTATAATAAAGAGATTAAAGGTAAAAGTGGAGAGTCTCTCACCTGTCACCTCTACCCGTGGACCAGTCCAGAGACAGTGCTAATCTGTTAGGACCAAGCTCCATGTTTAAGATCTGCTCCAATGCACATCTGCCGTCCTGTTAAACAGTGACGTTCAGTCAGACATTTTACACCAGCGGTCCCCAAACTAACTTAAAAAAATTATCATTTTAAATATGCGTTTCACTCATAGCATAGCGTGTTGAGAGCTCTCTCTCTCTCTCTCCTCCTCTCTTCCTTCTCTCTCTCTTTCTCTCTCCTCTCTCTCCTCTTCTCTTTCTCCTCTTCTCTTTCCCCTCCTCTCTCTCTCTCTCTCTCTCTCTCCTCTCTTCCTTCTCTCTCTCTTTCTCTCTCCTCTCTCCCTTCTTTCTCTCTCCTCTTTCCCCTCTCTCTCTCTCTCTCCTCCTCTCTCTCTTCTCTCTCAAGTCCTCATCTCTCTTCTCTCTCCTCTCTCTCCTTCTTTCTCTCTTTCTCTCTTCTCTTCTCTTTCCCCGCTCTCTCTCTCTCTCTCCTCCGTCTCTCTCTCCTCTCTTCTCTCCCTCTCTTTCCCTGTCTCTCTCTCCTCTCCCCCGTCTTTCTGTCTCTCCCTCCCTCCCTCCTCTCTCTCTTTTCTCTTTCTCTCCTCTTTTCCCTTTCTCTCTCTCTTTCTCTCTCCTCTTTCCCTTCTCCTCTCTCTCCCTTTTTTTCTCTCTCCTCTTTCCCCTCTCTCTCTCTCTCCTCCGTCTCTCTCCTCTCTCTTCTTTCTCTCTCTATCCCTTTCTCTCTCTCCTCTCCCTCTCTCTTTCTGTCTCTCCCTCCCTCCCTCCTCTCTTTTCTCTCTCTGTCTCTCTTTCTCTCCTCTTTTCCCTTTCTCTCTCTGTCTCTCCCTCCCTCCTCTCTCTTTTTTCTCTGTCCCCCTCTCTCCCCCTCTCCCCCTTCTTTTCCCTTTTCTCTCCTCTCTGTCTCTCCTCTCCTCTCCCTCCCTCTCTCTCTCTCTCTCTCTTCTCTCTCTCCTCTCTCCCCTCTATTCCCCCTCTTCTCTTTCCCTTCTCTCCCTCTGTCTCTCTCCCTCCCTCCCTCTCTTTCCCCCTGTCTCTGGCTATCCTCTCCCTCTCTTTCCCCGTCTTTCTCCCGCTCTCTGTCTCTCCTCTCTCTCTCTCTCCCCTTTCTTTGTCCTCTCCCCCATCTCTCTGTCTCTCCCTCCCTCTCTCTCTACTCTCTTTCTCTCTCTCTCTGTAGTTATACATCTCTTGAGAATCAATGTTCATTTGTCTATAATAAGGATTAGGAAGCAACATAAATCTATTCAACATGATCATAAAATCTCTATCTAATACTCCGACCTGTGTTATTTTTTTTTGTTACAGACTAAACAGAAATAATAGTTCCTTCAAAGAAGGAGAAGGTCCTTACAGGAAAACCTCTGGAGACTCCTGTCCTACATTAAACATCTGGGTTAGAACAGCAATCAGGCTGATAGAAATAACATCAACTCTCTATATGTATACACAGGGGGGCAGGTGTCACCTGTGTGTCTCGGAGTCTGTGTAGCTGGATCTCTCCGCATGCTGTGGCCATTCCCAGCAGGGGGCGCTCGTACAGCTCTGTATGACACCTGAGGAAAACACCTGATTCAGAACACTGTTCTTCTCTTTCCAAATGTACTTTCTTTCTGAAATAGATTCACACATCGAAAGTCGTGGGTTATGCTGATGAACCCAACTTGGTCCTCCTCCAAATGATAGTTGTTTGACGTTAAATTATTTGTAGTTATAAAGTGATAATAAGCAGTTTATAACACACAAAATTAGATTTACATTTCCTGCATTTGGCAGATGCTCATATGACGTCTATTCATCTCATTTTATATCCAACTGAGCAGTTATGGGTTAAGGGCCTCGCTCAGTGACCCAAAAGTGGTAGCTTGGTGATGCCAGATCATGTGATCAGCAGTTTAACACCTTAATTACTGCACAACCACTTCCCCTGTATTAAATAATAAAAACAAGCACAACCTCCTACATACATCATCTCTACACTTGTCTCAAATATGTCTCATGACTATTATGGTTCCACTCACTGGTTCCACACGCAATACTTTCGGAAGTGTTAAAGCAGGTTACACAAGCCGAGCAATTTAAAAAAAATCCTGCAAAGTTGTGAGTAATAAATTTAAGGTTGCCAAGTCTATGCTGTTCTGGAGAAAAAACATACAACAAGGGGAAAGTGTTTAATCAGTGGTTACGGTGTTGGGCTGCCGATCGGAAAATTTAAAGTACAACCCCCTGCACCAATAAGCTACCATCGAGGGGCCCTTGAGCAGGACCCCTAACCCTAAATTTAGGAGTTTTAAATGAAATAGATAAGGTGTGCATGCAAAATGCCCATAATGTAAATGTTATGTATGCAGATGTAAATATGCACGGTTTGCATTGGAAAGGGTTGGCAAAGGGTGCACGTGCGCGCACACACACACACACACACACACACACACACACACACACACACAGAGACCATTTCAGGTCTAGTATAGCTGCAGTGTCGATGCGCTGTATCTCAGTTAGTGGAGGGGTGAATGTCTGCTGCTGCTGGTCAAACTGGAACAGGTAAAGTCGACCGATTCTGCTGGGATTCTACAACCAAAACATAAAAAAAATATTACAGTTTAATAAAATGATCAAAATTTATTCCTCCTTATTTTACAATTCTACCAAATAGTAGACGATCATCTGAGCAATTAAAAGTTAAGGGCCTTGCTCAGGGGCCCATTAGAGGCAGTGTGGTGGTTCTGGGAATTAAACCCATGATCTTCCGATCAGCAGCAAAACACCTTAAAACCACTGATCTTCTACTGCCCCGATCGTCTTCCATCCTAACTCACCGTCCCGTCGTCTTTCTGAAGCTGATAAGTGCCACAGGCTAGAATGTGGGCGTATTGACTTAGGGGACACCACTCCACAGTGTCGGCGCTCAGCTCCGTGTCAAACACCTGCAGGTTGCGCGTTCTAGAGGAACTCATTTTCAACAAGTTTTACATGCCAAAACTACAACATGCGCTTGGAGACTGGCTCTAAGATGTACGCATGCGCAGAAATGTTGCAGCAGCGAGTAGGACGGCAAAGGAGAGTCACGTGTTTAGTACACGTCATCGTAGCGTCGTGGGATATTTAACCCCAGGATAAAAAACGCAAAAACAAACATGCGGTTAAAAAAATATGCAAAGTTTAATCTTATTTTTTTTAATAACAAATTTTTTTATTAATTTTTAAATATTTTAATAATCGCATTTCATTCGGTAACTAATGAGAAGTGTTTTACAACTGCTTTTTTTCTACTTCCGGTAGTCCTATAGCGTTCCTAAAATTACTATTAAAAAAAAATAATATATATATATATATATATATATATATATATATATATATATATATATATATATATATATATATATATATATATATATATATATAATCGATTATAAAACAATTTTCAAATGTTTTAGAGCTTAAAACCGCTTCGTTTGTTTAAAAAAAACAACAGCAAATAGTTACTGACAAAAGACACTTCCGGGTCACGTGACTTGTGGTTGTATTTACAAACCTCTTTGTAGGTTTCTTTATTACGCGTTGTTTATTCATTCATTTATTCATTGCTGTATATCCGTTGTAGGTCTGATGATTAATCATGGATCAGGTTATTTGTCAGTCCAAAAGTGTTCTTTGCATAGTGACAGATAAGAAAGATCAGTCAAAATATGTTTGTTTTACACAAAAGAAGCCTGCAGGGATCATTATTGGGTGCGTTGGTACCCAGTAACGCTACAATACGGACATATTGTCTCACTGAATATGATTTGTGTTTCATCAGTTGTGTTGTGATCTTATTCCTAGATTGAGTAATGGAGATGATGTGTGGAAAGCAGACCTGTCAGAGGAAACCCTCTCACGACTTGTAAGTTCCTTTAACTCAGGGATTTTAAGCAGAACAGCACACATATTTAAACACAGAGCCGATATTTATCATTATACAGTTAATGCCACAATTTACAGTTGGACAAAAGTCGTTTCTGGTATAAATCAGTAGGTAAAGATCAGCCTGAGCAAAGGAATTTATATACAAGTGTATGAATGAGACAAATTGCCAATTGCTGTAGAAATTATAGTAATTTTATCCTATTCATTTCAATTGTTTTTATTCGTAAAAAAAATCACCCAAGAATCCCATAACAGAAATCGGATATTTATTTTTTTTATAGTTTGATTAAAAATGGCTTTAAGGTATATTTAAGGAAGCATCATTTAAATGAGCATTTGTTTGTATGTCCCTTTTTATGTGAGCACCTAGATAGACATATATCACTTTATAACTAAATATTAATCATAAAATAATACTCACTGTTATCATCATCATCATCATCAACACCTGTTCCTGTATCAGGTATCTGTAGAGCTTCCTGACTCGTGATAATAAGAACACCGATATTTATTTTTGCCTTAGAAGTGTAAATAAAACCCATCTTTTTTATTCTTGTCAGAAGAAGAAATTATCGCTCAAATCAACTGAAGACTATGCCCTGAAATTAAAGTAAGCTTTTCCTTTTAACACAGTACACGGAAATGATAAGACCAATGATTGATAATCGATTAATAAGCCTGTTTGTGGATTTTGATTTAGGAGTGCGTGCAGGAACGGCAGTGCGTTTGTCTCCTTGCAGGAAGAGAACGCCGTGCTTCACCTTAGCTCAGATCCTGCAGACCTCAGTGTGTCCTTCTCCAAGCTTACAGATCACGAAGGAAGGACAGAGCTCAAAGATCTGCTTTTCAAAATGGCGGACAGTCTCGTGCAACAGGACTATACAGGTTTGGGACATGTTGGTGAAGGGTGTTTAAGTCTTATAGCTTCAGTAAAGGAATAATGTAGTATTTTGTCCAACTCGGTGGCAACAGTTTGGGGAAAACACACTTATGTGGGTGTTGCTGGTGAACTTTTGGAAATGTAGTATATACAGTAATTTTATTCTTTGGAAAAGCCCCAAAACTTAAAGTATATACAGACTTTAAAATAAGAAATGTCATAAGACAGATTATACAGTTACCCTGCTGTAAGGCGGGAATGGTATGGTAGTGCTCGATTCCCAGCAGCACCAAGTTGCCACTGCTGGGCCCCTGAGCAAGGCTCTTACCCCCAGTTGCTCAGTTGCACAAAATAATTAAATGTAGGTCACTTTGGATAAAGGCGTCTGCCAAAATACTGTAAATGTAAGTCAGACACTCAGTCATCTTACTGTTGAATATAAAGCCAGCTGTTTTTAATTCGGTAGGAGGCACGTCGTCAAGTTCTCTTAGAACCCCACATAAGAACATGGGTATGTAAAAGTGTCCTTCTTCTTTTTTAAGTGTCATTAGGAGATAGTAAAGATGTTGGCTGAATGATGAATAATAGCAGCTTATTTTGTTTATTTAGGATTTGAACCCAGGAGACAGCCCACAGGCCCACCGCTGGCAGTAAAGAAACGCCTTCCAGGGGATTCACTCATCAACCCAGGAACTAAACGGTGACTAAGTTTTGTATAAACACATTAAAGTGTTTAATTATTTAAAGCAATATCTTGCCATCCTAAAGTTTTGTGTACAGCTTATAAGCTGTGAGTCATTGCTTTAAATTGTGTTAAAAACATTTTTTAGCCTGTATTCTGGTACTTCTTCCACAGTCTAAAGACATACAGACTCAGATCTAATGCTTGTAGTGGGTAAAAAGTGTGGCTGTAGCGTGTGATGCATAGACATGTGGAATAGTCTCAGTCTTAGACCTCACACCCATATGGCACTCTAAAATAAAAGTGCTCCAAAAGTCTATACAGGATGGGTTCCAGCCGACGTTTAATAGTCCACCAAGTCATTGTGTTGCTGTTTTTCCTTCAAGGAAAACGGAAGTAGTTGTCATTACAACTGTTTTAATAAGCGCTTATGAAGATGCTGGATTTCCCAAATGATGTCCAGAACGTTTTTCATGACATTCTTAAATAAATGCCGATCTGTTTTCTGTAGACTTTACATTTTATCAACCCTGAGCATGACTGTGATTGGCTGCTGTACATGTCAGTCAGACAGACTCTTGGCAGATCAAAGCTGCTGTGGAGTCCAAAGCTTTTGCAGTCAGTCCCAAAATCTGCTCACATAAGACTACACCTGGGACAGACTCCAGATTCATTACAATCCTGTGGAAAAGAACTGAGGCAGCAAATGGATGGATGGATGATAATGATGGATTAATAAATAAACATCAATAATAGCAAACCTTGTACTGTTTTTTGTTTGTTTTTAGGAAGCGCTCTGCTACCGGGGTGGCTTATGAAGACTAAGATGAGCGATGAACTTCCTGATGCTGATGCTTGCATTTCTGCTCACGTTCCTATTTTAATCCATCAAAATCAGTGCGATCACTTTAACTGGCTGCTTTTACCAATCGAAACAATAATGAAGCCATTTTTAACCTGCATGAGTTTTAACCATAAAAATAATAAATGCTATTTTTTTTAAAAAAAAAGGATTTACAGCATGTCCTTTTTTTAAATATTTTTTTTTATTTTCAAGACAAGGAAAATACACTTCAGCACTTATATATATATCTTTTTTTCATATTAAAAACACCTGAACAACTCATCACAAGAATAAAGAAATCAGGTAAATCATCAGAAACGAGCTTGAAATGCGAGTCAGTCTGTTACTTTTTCAGCCTAAAAAAATCCGCACATTAATTCTAAATCAAATGATGCTTAAAAGTTTTTGTTCTGTGTTAAAAAAAAAAAAATCGCCCAAACAGCTTTGTTTGACGTTCCTCTTTGTTTGCTGGTGTCCTAACAGTAATATGACTTCCGGTGACGTAGGGTTAATCAGCGCGTTCCAACACGTGACTCGTTAAACAACTTGAACAATTACAATCCAATCGAATCACATTTAGTTTATACAATTAAAAAATTTCTCCTTTGGTCATATTACATGAAAAAAATAACCAAAAACAAACGTACCTATATTTCACGATTCTCTTCAAATGTTTTTGTTTTTTTTCTGCTTAAAATAAAGAATAATGTTTTTTTTTTTTTGTAAAGATGTAAAAAGTAAAACACTTGACACACACTCGACACACACACACACAGTTCTGTATATCGTCTATTAACATCAGTTTGGAAAGAAAAACACGTTTTATAGTGCAAAAATGAATTGCTGGGGAAAATAAATGCATCAGGTGAAGAAATAATAAAATAAAAGCTATCTGTTGATTAAAGTGATCCAGAAGTCCAGTGTTAGCTACGAAAAAATTCACATACTTTTATAATAAAGGAATAAATTGCCTCGGAAATGTAGCAATTGCAGAAATCTTACTTAAAATCAACAAAAATCCGAGTTAAATGACCGCAGGTAATCGTATGACGTCATCACAACCTGCCCTCTTCCGTTCATGTGTGTTTTAAAAATTATTTGCTAGTAATTTTAGATAAAAGTTTGCTATTAATATTTTAAATAACATAATAATAAGTACAATAATTCCCGGAAACTTCACAACATTCTAGAGGGACTAATTAACACCTTCCGATGACTTTGCCTCTCGGTTTTTTTTTTCTCTCCTGTGATCAGGATAAAAAAAAATAATTTTAGATCTATGCTTTTGTTCATAACAGCGAGTCAGAGGTTCACCTTTGGCTTCACAGTGAATGCAAAACGGTTAATAAAAGAAAATCGTTGAGGGGAAGAAAAAAAACGCTGTTTCACATGTTTACCATGACTGCAAATACACACAGACATTTAAAAGTAATTATACAAAGTGCTGCATTTACCAGAGAAAATAGCAACATCAGAGAAACAATGCTTCACTTAGGCACCAATCTGTGCAAAAAAAACCCAAGAAAAACATTTTCATGCCATTCACATTCACAAAAACGTTCACATTCGACTGCTTGATCGGAACCCCTATCCCACCCCATAATCTTCACACATGGTTCAATCCAGTTCGAGGCCCAAACTCCAAACCAGTTTACGTCTCCCATAAAAAGTGCATTTTTGTTTGTACTGCTTTCAATATATGACTTAAACCTTACAAACATTTCAATCAATAAAATATAGGACTCACTTTACCACAGGCTTGAATATACAGCATGCTCTCAAGGCAGATCCGACATATTAACCAAGAGTAGATGTCATTTTACTAATTAAAAAAAAATAAAATCAGCTGGAAAAAAAAACAAAATCATTCTTAAAAAAAAAAAAACAGGGTAAAAAGTTAGAACCCCAAACGCCGGCTGTTTCCCAGGGATGATATGTTAATTTATGACATCAACGGCTGTGTAGCGCTAGTTGAGAACAGCATTAACACTTTTTAGTCCTTTTAATTGTGTTAAAAAAATGGAGCTGTGTATCCGTTTAATAACAGGTTTCGAATCCTGCCCTAGAAGAGGAATATTTACCGTAATAACTTCTCCGAGTAGCAGTAATCGCCCAACAGCAGCAGCAGCAGCAGCAGCAGTGGGTCTGGGGCTCTAATGAGAAGCCCGGAGTCTCCAGTGTGTTCCAGAGGCACAGCGAGCACGCAAACCGGAGGAACAGCACGGCTCTTCTCAAGGCCACATACACACACTGAGCAAAGCCGCAGAAAAAAAGGAGCTGCGGAACATCTTTCCATGATCACGAGAAGTCTTTAATTTGAGGCTGCGGTTTTCCACTTTTTATATGACGGAGGTCGCGGTTTCAGCAAAGAGTATCCGTGTTAAAGGACAACTGCACCTAAATAATAGTAATAATATTATAATTATAATTAATATTATAATAAGAAAAAAGGAACATTTACAGCATTTGGCAGACGCCCTTATCCAGACCGACTTATATTTATCTCAACTTATACAACTGAGCAATTTGGGGTTAAGGGCCTTGCTCAGGGGCCCAACAGTGGTGGCTTGGTGGTGCTGGAAACCAAACCCCAGTCTTTATGGTGCTGGGAATCGAACCCCAGTCTTTCTGGTAGCAGTCTAACACCTTAACCACTAAGCCACCAATTCCTGAAAGGCTTGGTTAGGTCTCACAATCCAGTGTACTGTAAATAATAAATAAACTGGTGACAAAAATAAAAATATTTCGCAATATTTATTAAAGAATTCGTACTTATTTATTGTTACGTTAATACAATAATAATAATTTAATGTGACGTCAATGCACTTTTTTTACAATTTGAGTAATTTTCTGAAAATCAGCACAAATAGGTAGCAAGGTTACGATGATAGAAGTTTTTGAAAGCACAACTTCTTTCACATTTTAGAGCTCAGTAATTCCAGTGATGTCATCAGCATGAAAATTAGGAGTGTGATTGATGAATCAATGTATTTTAGTATTAATTTAATTTATTAGGTCCTGCTTTTGTCTTATCGTACAGCACATTGGTCAGTGTTCTATAAATTCCAGCTGTACCGTACTGTCAAATATGACAGACGCGATAAAAGTGAAACATCTGACCACTAGAGGAGGCGTAAATAAATATTCATTTATAAAAAAAGATTAAAGTTTTACAAACTTTCACTCTTTTATAAAAAATGTATTGTGTTACGTTACTGTTTAATTTCTATTTTAAAATAAAGCGTTTACCCTCTCTTCCTCAAAGCTGATGAGTCCTTCATCGTCATCGCTCTCTAGTTCCTCGGGCTCGTCAATGACCAGAGCGCTCAGCTCCGTGTTGGCCGTCCGGGGCAGCAGGATTCTCAGCAGACGCTGCAGGGGCGACTCGTTGCTTTTCTTCGGCGAGCTCTCCTGCTGCTCCAGGTTGTCACTTTGCTTTTTAGCAAAGTTCACAAAGACCTACAGATAATCACAGATCTGCATCCCAATACTGATAAACTGGTGATGACAAAAATATTTTACTTTACTTAACAAAATTCTTGTCTTTCCTTATTTATGGAGTCTTTTTGACCACGCTGTTGGTATTGAGGCAAATATATAATATCCATCTATCTGTCCGTTTGTCCATCCATCCATCCATCCATCCATCCATCCACTTATCTATCTATCTATCTATCTATCTATCTATCTATCTATCTATCTATCTATCTATCTACTGTATCTATCCCAACCATCCACCCATCCATTTATCCATCTATCTATTGTATTTGTATCTCTGTCTGCCTGTCCATACATCCTTCCGCCTGTCTGTCTGCCTGCCCATCCATCCTTCCGCCTGACTGCCTGTCTATCCATCTGTCTATTTTACTTGTATTTCTGTCTGTCTGTCTATCCATCCATCCATCCATCCATCCATCCATCTATCTATCTATCTATCTATCTATCTATCTATCTATCATGAGGGAAAAATATTTGGTCCTCTGCCTCTTTAAGTGAGTCCATTTATGCGAGTGCTCCTAATCTCACCTGTATAAAAGACACCTGAAAGCCAGAAATCTTGCTGATTAATTAGGGGATCATATATTTATTTTACTTATTAAAATACAAATCAATTTATAACTTTTTTGAAATGTGTTTTTCTGGATCTTTTTGTTGTTATTCTGTCTCTCACTGTTCAAACAAACCCACCATTAAAATTATAGACTGATCATTTCTTTGTCAGTGGGCAGACATACAAAATCAAACCATTTTTTCTTGCACTCACTCACTTACTCACTCACTCAATCAGTCAGTCACTCAGTCAGTCAGACACTCACTCACTCATTCAGTCAGTCACATCTCACTCACTCATTCAGCTCATTCACTCATCATCAGTCAGCCTCACTCACTCAATCAGTCAGTCACTCAGTCAGTCAGACACTCACTCACTCATTCAGTCAGTCAGTCAGTCAGTCAGTCAGACACTCACTCATTCAGTCAGACACTCACTCACTCACTCACTCATTCAGTCACTCAATCAGTCAGTCATTCACTCAGTCAGACACTCACTCACTCACTCATTCAGTCACTCAATCAGTCAGTCAGTCAGACACTCACTTACTCACTCACTGTCTGTCTGTCTGTCTGTCTCGGAGTAATTCAGTGCTGGTGTTAGTTAAGCCGCTTACATTATCCAGGGTGGTCTGGCTGACAGAGTAATCCTCGATGCTCAGCACCTCCACCACCTGCTCCATTTTACTGAACACCTGAGCCAGAGAGATATTCTCCGACTTTAGCTGGTACTGGATCTTAGTGTGGTGTCTCTCCTGAGTGGCGAGAGAGCAAAAACCTATTACATCCTGTTACTGCAGCTAACCAGATACACACACACACACACACACACACACATACACACACACTGGCATGTGTTTGCTTTATACCACAGTAACATACAGGGATTATTAATGACATCCTGGACTGTAAAGTAACCAGCTGAATAAATGTAAACAAATGTTATAAAATAACAATAACAATAATAATAATTATTATTATAGTAATAATAATAATAGTAATAATAATAGTTATTATACAATAAACATCCGTATAAGCAATATCTACCCACTAGTGGTATAAGCGTTTACACCACCAGGGGGCCCCATAAGAACAGAAGGCAGGCAGAAACCAAGAATAGAGACAGACAGACAGACAGGCAAAAGAAAGGAAGGAAGGATAGAAGAAAAAGAAAGAAGATATGGATGCATTTAGAATTTATAGTAATAATTCTATTGCGCTGAGAAGACGATAAATTATAGCATGACTGCACTTTTTTGCTAAGAACTGCAAGTGTCCATGAACAGCCATTAATATTTATTATTATTGCTAAACTAATGTAAAGGCAAGAAATGTAATAAAAACGACATTCTTCTGCAGGCGGTTTATAGCTCTACATCAGATTAATGTAAATGAAGAGCTCTAAACAAACAACAGTACACTATAGTGTTAATAAGGACACTATAGTAAAGATAAAATAAAAGTGGTAAGAAGTCATATAGAAATGAAATGCTCGCCTTTAGGATGGCCTCTGGGAAATTCCTGTTAAAGAAGCGGATCACTTCCTTCACACTAGCGGTGGTCTTGGTGCGCACGGTGATCATGTAGCCGTCCCCAAACCTGTGGATGTGAGATCACATGCTTCACACACTTAGACTGGAAACAGAAACTAGCTCGGATTTACTATCTGTTACTTGCATTTCTCATTAAACTACAAGCGAGTGCAAAAGTTTGCACACCTGAGATTTAATCTATTAGATATTTGGCAAAGGTAAAATTTATATCTCTTGCATTTGGCAGACACCCAATGCGATGATTTACATTCATCTCATATATCCAACTGAGCAGTTAAGGGTTAAGGGTTAAGGGTCTTGCTCAGGGGCCCAGAAGTGGCAGTTTGGTGGTCTTTGGAATTGAACCCACAATTTTCCAGTCAGCAGGACAACACGTTAACCACTGAGCTACCACTTCCCTCTACCAAACTTCCTTATTGATTATGTAATATTATACACAATAGAATTAATTTTATAGATTACAGTAAAACTAAAATGTCACAGTTGTTTGATGCACCGCTATGAAACATAGCTTAACGTAAAAAAAAAAAACGTTTTATCTCCAAGTTTAACTCTAAGTGTTGCTGCCATTTCATCATGTTAGTTATTGTAAGTATTAGAACTTTATTAAAAAAATATGTGGTCTATAGATGGTGTAAATTATATAATGACAGACTTTTTCAGGTTTTTTTACTTTAATTCTAAAAGGTAATAACATTTTCCCCACGCAGAGTGTAAGGGTATACAAACTTTTGCACCCCTTGCTCCTTACCTGTTCTTGAGATGCTGAATGCTGCCCAGACACTTGAACCGTCCATTAACCATGATTCCTAAGCGAGTGCACAATGCCTCACACTCCTCCATACTAAAAATAAAAACACCCAAAACATCAGTTTGTCCTAAAACATCATAAGAAACAAAAAAAAAATAACTAAGTTTAATAAATAAGTCTATTTTTTAAAATCGCTTATTCTACACAAAGTCCTAGGAAACCCGAAAGACTGTTCCTTGGGGTCCCAGGAATGGGAACACTCCGGAAAAACTAACACACCCTGGGACACAAGTGGAAAGCCATTCACACAAAAAGGCAAAGTTTTTTAGACTGGAGAAGGAAAACCAGAGTACCTGAAGGAAACCCTCGAAAGCACATTTACTTCAAAAACATTTATTATTTTTCTTTTTAAGGTTTCAATCAGTAGTATTTATTATTACACATTGGAACATATAAAATCTAAACGTTTTGTTTCCAAATGTCTTTCCATAAGACATTATTAATATTATGTAACCTATTATTTGTTTAATTTTTTTTATAATTATAATTTAATAATGTGCTTAATAACAAGATGTGTGTAATCAACTTACAAACCTCCTGCGATTCCCTTGCGAACCACCAGGTGTTCGCCAACCCCAGTTTGGAAAACCCTGGTCTAAACTATTCAATAGTAATTTTTTTACCTGTGTGATGTCAGCACCACCGATCGTCCTGTCTTGATGATGTCGAGGATAAGGTTCCAGAGGAAACGGCGGGCCTTCGGGTCCATGCCGGTAGTGGGTTCATCCTGTAAGACAATAGAGGACGTGATCGTTAACAAAGTCTGATGTTTTACAGAGTGAAGATTAGACAATTTAGTCATAATAATCTCCAACCAAGAAAATTAAAGACGGGTATCCGATGAGCGCGATGGCTGTGGACAGCTTGCGTTTGTTTCCTCCGCTGTACGTGCCGGCCGGCTTGTCGGCGTACTTTGAGAGCTGGAGCTTCTCCAGAGCCCATTTTACCACCTGAGGTGTGAGAGAAAAGGTTGACGATGAAATGAAAATTAAGACAGCGTGATTGGGCTTCTTTTGCGTCACTTGCGGGATGTTTTTTTCCTGTTGCTCGTGCAATGTTTTAATTCGTAACACATTAATTTCAGGGGTTCCCAGCACACGACTACACTAATGCTCTCTGCTACTGTCTGATACAACAGGCGTGTCATTAAGCTCTTTGCTGATTGGATTGTGCGAGAGAACGTCATGCAAATTTGCAAAAGATGTGATCGATGCAAATATCGTGCATAACTCTATGCGCCCCTATTTTCTGACTTTGCATGTAATCTATTTGCATAAATAATTAAATTCTGTCTTGGGTGGGAACACAGCATAAGGATTCATGTCATATAATATCATGTCACTGGTTAAATATAACATAACTCAAAAATATTTAGATTTAGATATTAATGCTTATAGAGTCTTAAAGGTTATTTGTTTATATCAAAAATCTGACAATTAAAAACATGACTGAAAAGGACTTCCTTACCCGGTCCTCGTCTTTCCATGGTATACCTCGGAGACGTGTGTACAGCTCCAGATGCTCTCGGGCGGTTAGGTCCTCGAACAGAGCGTCAAACTGAGGACAGTAACCAATACTCTGCTGCACATGTAAAAGATCCTTCAGTATGCTGTGAAACAGGAAAAGGAAGTGGTTTAATCGGGTCACTTCCTGTTATTTAAAATCGCATACTTTATTGTTATAGTTATTAGCTAGTCAGAATAATAACCTGTCATTGAATAAAAGGGTGTGTGTCTGTGTTTAAGCTTTGAGCTCTAAGATCTACTGCAATGTTGTGACTTTCCTGTGTTCCGTGACTCAAATTACTCTTATGTCAAATCAATTTTTTCCCATTGAAATAAATTAAAATGCCAGTAATTCATTCCAGGTCCCCAAAAAAACATTGCAATTTTTTCGTTTCATGGTTTTTTGGGGTTTTTTTTTGTTTTTTTTTATAAATAACGAATATTGTAGAAAAAAACAATATATAATATATATATATATATATATATATATATATATATATATATATATATATATATATATATATATATATATAAAGAACAATATAATAGGATAGGATAAACTGGTTTTATTAAGTATAATGTACAGCATTTAACTTAGAACACATACGACTTCACTAGCTAACATGCTTGCTAATGCGGATGTCTGACTAGATATTAAGTAAGACACGGGATGCTGGGTGAATGTTAGCGTTTACTGTGGCGTTTGCTACGCTAACTAGCGGTTGGGTGTCTTTAGCTAGCTTGTAACCCGAATTTTAACTCGCAACTCAAAGCAAAAAATTCGTCTGAAAGACGGCCCGAATCTTGAAAAAACTTTAGTTGGGACACTCGTAAGTCAAAGTACCACTGTATATGTATAAGGATTAAATTATTTCAAATCTAAGAGGGTGGAGGTGTCCAACATTTCATTTTACTCAAGTGGATCTACTGATTTAAAGTAGCTTCTACTGGAAGGCCCCTCATGATTAAGGCCTGGACACCACTGCATCATGTTTACTAACCTGTGTCCTTCAATAAACGCCTCTCCTCCTGTTGTGCTTTCATCTCCAGTCAACATTTTAAACGTAGTCGTCTTTCCTGCACCGTTCACCCCCAGCAGCCCAAAACACTCTCCGGGACGGACGCCCAGACACAAGCGGTCCACCGCCAAGATGCGCCCCATCTTACGAGACTTATACACCTAAAGATGGAACATTAGGTGATTATTAACAGGGCTGAGTAACCCATGTTCCTTAGGTTATATTTACACTATTACATTTAGAGTTTTGTAAAAAAAAAATACTTTTTAGAGCAGAAATGTACTTTTACTTTGCTACATTTGATTGTGTTTCTCAGTTGCTATTAAATTGTAATTATGAAACTGTGGGGAAGTGGTGGCTCATGGTTAAGGTGTTGGATTACCAACCCGAGGATTGTGGGTTTAATTCCCAGCTCCGCCAAGCCATGACTGGGCCCCTGAGCAAGGCCCTTAACCACTAATTGCTCAGTTGTATGAATGAGATAAATGTTATTTGCTCTGAATAAGGGGGCGTTTGCCAAATACTGTAAAATGTAGTTTTAATCATTCGTTTCCATTATGTTACGTATAACGCGATGACGAATCTGAAGTGCGTCCGTACGCTCATTTTTTAAAGCACTCTCAATTCAGAAAATAATGACCTAAGAGAGAGGAAGAACATGGGGAAGTGATTTAGATGTTGGACTGCTTATTGGAAGATCAGGGCTTGATTCCCACCAAAATTACCACCGCTGGGCCCCTGAGCAAGGCCCTTAACCCCCAATTGTTCAGTGGTTTAAAAGAGACAGTCGCTCTGAATAAGAACGTATTAAATAGACTATTAAAGTAAATCAAGCAGCATAAAAAGCTACAGTTTCACCTTGGTGAGATTTTCAATCTTCAGCATATCATTCACAGCGTCTCCTCGGATCACTCGTCGTCTCTCTCGTGCTACGTCGACGTCATCGTCTTCGATAGGCTGACTGTTCACGGGCAATCTCCTGTGTGGAGAATAAAAACTCATACACCATGTGCAAAATCTGCTCAGTATTATTTGGTTGAGTAACAAATTTGTGATCGCACACACACACACACACACACACACACACACACTCACTGAGGTTTCCGAAGGAAATTGTACTGGCACAGGATGGTGATTAGAAAGCCGACAAACCCCTCGATGGTCATGGCCACCAGTCCACGTGTCACAATATCCCACTCAAACGGAGATTTTACCTTATCGAACTGACCTGCAGAACATGGCTTCGGTCAATAGAGGGCAGTAATGGACAGCAGGAAATACCAGAACATTCTGTGCCAGAAAGGGGAACATACTGTAGAGGAACATACCTATCTTGGCATAGTATTCATTTATGTATTCATTGTAGGCCATTTCCATCAGCCCATGACCCAAGTTGTAGTTAGGAAAGATGAGGAAACATGACTTCAGGTAGCTGTTCACCAACTTTAGATCCTGCAGAATGGATTGAAATATAATAAAGAAATGTTACTATACATGTAATCACTTTCTCACAAAATAGATTAAAAAAATGGAATCACACAGTTGTCTAGAATGTCTTTAGAACGTAGAGGCTTAAACCCTGTTCCAGCCGGACACACGCCCTGTGCACAAAGCTGCTGAGTTCCATGAAGACAAACTCAATGTTCTGCACAGAGCCCCGACTCTGACTCAACCCCACTGAACTCCTTATCCCAAAGGGAACTAGAACCCCGACTAAACCCCAGACGTCCTCACCTTATTAATGTCTGATTTCATTAATACTATTTAAATCTATTGGAAAAACCCTTTTAGAAGTATGGAGGTTCTTATAAGAATAAGAGACTGGAACATCTGGAATATACTTTTGGTTATATAGTATAACTTTTCAGACAGTTTCAACTTCTTTACACATAAAAAAAAAAGACAATCTTGTTGGTACCTTGTCATGTTCAAACAGCTGAAGGAGGAAAGTGGCCACGGTGGCTGTGATTCCTATAAAAAGGTTGATGACGATGAGGAAAACGTAGGCTGTGCTGGGAACCTCGAACCAGAACGAGGCAGGATACATAATAGGGGTTATGGACCAACTGGGGAAAAAAAAGAAACTCCAGTATTATTGATCACATGTGATTAATAAATAATATATAAATTCTTTATAAATACTGCAAAAAAAAGGGACCTGAGAGGAACTTGACAAGGTCTCTTACCGCAGCACACCCTGATATAGATGGCTAAAACATTCGCTTTGTTATTGTATGTAACGCTGGTTGGAGATTGCTTGTTAAACTTTCGTTTGTTCTCCTTGGGTTCTTCTGACTGACCCCTGTTTCTATCTCTTCTATTTATACACTGCTATGTTTTTCCAGTCTGTCTCCAGCCCAGGAGACAATAAGCCGCAGTGGCAGTTTCCCAGTGATGTCCTTGTCCCCTAGATGGCCATCTAGACAAGACCTTGGAAATGTTGCTGCCACATGGAATAATCTCCTGGAATGTCTGCTCAGAGGAGAACTGACCTCCTGACTGAGCCTGGTTTCTCCCAAGGTTTTTTGGGGGGGAATTTATTTTGACATTTTGTCACTAATGGACTTTTGGTATCTTGCTGTTGTTGCCTTTGTCTCGCTTAGCTGGGGACTCGTATTTAATCATCTTATTTATCGAACAAGAGTTAAAATGAGTGTTTTAGTGAGTTTTCACTGTTTTGTCATTGTAATGTGGCTAAAATTCTTAACAACAATAATCTGATGAATAATATGTCTTAGAGTTCAGTATTTTTGCTCAGTTGTATAAATGGGTAAAAAAAGGAAGTCACCCTGGATAAGGGGGTCAGCTAAATGCCAGACATAGCGCTTAGACGTGACTGCTAAATGCCAGACATCAGTTAATGTTATGTAGCGCCTCACAGTGGGCGTTTAGACAAAGTCAGGTGGCATTGTTAATCTGGTGATGCCAAACACAGGGCTCTCAGTAATTAACTTACAAACCGAAGACTTGTATGATATTTGTTTAATATTTTATGCTAATCCGTCGTTCATTCATTCATTCATTAATCTTCTATACCCGCTGTCTTTGAAAGGGTGAAAGGCAGAAAGGGGGACCATCCTGGACAGGTTAGTCTGTCGTTAACTTTGTTAATATCTTTTAAGACAGAAAACATCCAGTTTGTGTGCATGGGATGTGTGCTGGGGCATAAGAAGGGTAGTTAAAAGGGTTTACCTTGACTTGGTAAGCATCTGTCTAAAATATGTTGTAATAACTCGTTGTTATAACATGGTCTAAGCTTTACATACCCATAGAGCAGGAAGAGCGCCACCACTGCAGGGAAGTTTTTGGGGGATGTGTACGCAGGCAAGTCAAACACAAAGAGAATGAGAACGCAACATGTAGCTGGAACCAGGTAATTCAGCTAACAGCAGAAAGAAAGAAAGAAAGAAAGAAAGAAAGAAAGAAAGAAAGAAAGAAAGCGAAAAAGTTATACACACTTCTGCATTACAGTCAGTGTTAAAAAGGCGATCACATGACACTTCCATCTCACCATGTCCCAGATGTAATTGGCCAGCCAGTAGATGACGGGGTCACAGCCGCTCACGAACTGCAGGTGTTTAGCCTTGGTGGATTTCTCAGCTACCAGAAAGACCACAAAGCTGGCTGGGACAAAGGACATGGCCACGATAATGAAGATGGCAATGACCACATCAGTACCTTGGAGTCTGGTGTCAAAAAGGTGAGTAGAAATTGTTAATAATAAAATGAGCCGAGGCGTTCCAGAAAGAACAGAAAAAAAGAGTGAATGAGGAAAAGAAGTAAAAAAGACACTTACAGGTAATCCAGAGAAAGACTGGCACTGGTCCTGTTCATGGGGTGATTAGTCAATGTAATACCTAAATACATGCACACACAAACATTTTATCACATTCTGATCTACAGTATATGGCCAAAAGTTTTTGGACACCTTACCAGCACACCTTCATAAGTGTGTCTTTCCCAAAAAGTTTCTTCACCCTGTCCCTGTGCACAAAGCCCTTAGCTCCATAAAGACATGATGTGTTCTAAATAAAGTGGAAGAACTCTCACGTCCTGTACAGAACCCTGACTCTAACTCAACCCCTTTAGACTGAACACCTTCGGGTTGAACTAAACCAGGAAGTAGGATGTGATGGTTAGGTGCCCCACTATGTAATATAGTGTATTTCTGTGCATGTCCATTTATATTTGATCTCCATGAAGGTTTCTTCTTAATCATTATTACTGTGCAAACACTAAGGGGCAGGGGTGGCTCAAATAGTTAAGGTGCTGAGTTGTTAATCCAAAGACCAGAAACACCTGGGCTCAAGCCCCACCTCCGGCAAGTCAACCACCATTGGGTCCTTGAGCAAGACCCTTAACCCTTCCTGCTCCAGGGGCACTGTATCATAGCTGACCCCAACCTACTAAGATGGGATATGTGAAAAATGCATTTCATTGGCTCTGTACACATACCTTGCACAATGAAGTTGAATATTTATTTTATTTTTTATTTTATTATATCAGATGCAAATGGTTTACCACCAGGTACGTAAAGTTATTTTATTCCAAACTGGCACTCTTACCATAAGCTGCAGGGTTGCCTCTGTTAATGGGAAGGTTAGCACGTAGAATGGCATTATTTAGCACGTTCAGGTATGTGGGCATGCTGTGGTAGCCTTTATTGTTGTAGAGTACCTGCAGAGACAGAAAGAAGAAATCAGAAACCCTGCTGATCGTATCATTAAGAACAGGACCTATGGGAAACCTTTATAGGGAATGCACGCTGGCTCACCTGAGCCGATTGTCGCACTGCTATCTTTCGTGCCATGAGCGTCATCTTCCTTCCAAAGGATGGTGGGACGGATTTCTGGATGTTTCCTACCGTGATGCCTCCATACCTAAAAAAAAACCAGTAAAAAAAAGTTTAACACAACTGATTAAAAAATAAACTTAATCTACTGTGATTTTTTTTTTAATGCTTCACCTGTGCAGTCTCATGCGGTCGGAGGTATAGAGAAGGTACTCGGACACGTTGCGGCCTGTGATGTCCACCAGAATATCGCCGGTAACCACTTTAGTGAGAGGTGGCCGCCCACCGACTCCACTGGGGCACGAAAAGCCTGTTCCCTGCATAGAGCAGATGCAGCGCACCGGTTCTCGAATAGACAGCGGCAGTGGTGGAGGAGGAGACGTCACCATCTCTGTAGAGTCGTCACACACAACACGCATTACTAAGTGCAGTCGCAGTATTTATACAGAATATTAATAAATAAATATTAGTCGACTGTATCATAGTATCAATTAGAGAAAGAATAACCACATTTTATAGGAAATATAACTTTTTTTATTATTTGTGTAAAAATTTGATAAAAACTGATAAAAATCCAACAACAAGTCAACTCCAGTTGTAAATCAGCCTCCGAAGTGTCTTTAACTGTATCACTGACTAGTAAGGATCCTCACCATGGGCAGTGGTGGGCGGAGCTGCTGTGTAGTTCCACAAAGTATCTTCAAAGCGTGGTTCGGGGTAATCAGAGGGTGCTGGCGAAGGTGGAGGTGGGACGAAGTTAGACAGTGGCACGCCCTGCGTAAACGAGTCCAGGCACATAGGGTCAAAGTAGCGTGCAGCCAGTGTTTTAGCGTTGTTGGCGTAGGGGTTAAGGCTCTGCGCTAGCTGGTCCAGTGTACTATTAAAGGGGGTTTTAAGCACACAGGTTGCACCCACTCCTGATGGTAAACGCAGGGTGTTGATAATCTTTTGAGGGCTGGCGTCTGGGGACAGTTTGCTCCTATAACAGTATAGCAAAGCATATTATTACAATGAGAACATAAACCAGCTGTTTTGTCCAAAAAATAAATAGAAAGGAAGCTACCCTAATTTTTACAGGAAATCATGATTAAGTAAGTTTAAGGTGTTAAAAAATTGTGGGTTCGATTCCCAGCTCCACCAAGCTACCACTGTTGGGCCCCTAAGCAAGGCCCTTAACCCCTAATTGCTCAGTTGTATAAAAGAGATAAATGTAAGTCGCTCTGGATAAGGACATCTGCTAGATGCTGTACATGTAGATTGTTTTATAGCTGGAAGTCTGATATTAAATAATGCGGAAGGTGGTAGCGCGGTGGTTAAGGTGTTGAACCGCTAATTCAAAGATTGTGGGTTCGATTCCCAGCATCGTCAAGTAACCACTGCTGGGCCCCCTGAACAAGGCCCTTAACCCCCAATTACTCAGTTATATAAAAGAGATAAATGTAAGTCACTCTGGATAAGGGCCAAATGCCATGAATGTGACTGTAAGTAAATGTAAATAAGACAGAACACTGTTGACTTTGAGTGTGAGATGTTTTTAACTATTCAGAAAACCTTTAATGGGTTTAAAATCCCTGTTTAATTTAAAAACAGAAGTGTGGGTGCAAAAAATTAGCTACTTTGGATTTTTTTATAAAGGCTCTGCCACTAGTAGGCATATACTTTTATATATACTTTTAAAAGTATATACTTTTGAATATATAAGTTTTACAAATTGTTGTAGCTCCGAGCGTCCATTTTTATTTAAGCTATAAATGACTTCATACAAAACATACTTCGGCACAAATTTCATGTTTCAGGGTGCAACTTACTTAAAACTATAAGTTATAACTGCTGTTAAAAGCGAAATTATGACACAGGTTAGCAAAATAAAAGTGATAATAAAAATGTCACATATCACATAATGATTGGAAACATTATGTCTGCCAGCTAATTTTAACAAACTAACACGGTGCTGGAAGTAAAAGTAGGAATGTCAAAGAAGCATCCATCATTTTAACAACCCTTTATATTATTTTATGGCCGTTTTAATTTGCACTATAATTAAAATGTATCCATAATATAACAATATCAGTTCTACCAGTTAGGAGTTAATTTAAGAGTCGGATGAATGATTATCGGGTAAATTGTTTATGTTCCTGAGTCACACCTGTACTGAAGCCGGTCCTCGTTGGCGAAGGGGATGAAGTTTCCTCTGGGCTGAGTGTAGTTATGATACTGAGACGGTGACAGAATGAGCGGAGGCAGATCACCTGCAGAAACAAAACATTCTTCAGAATAGATCTTTAAAGAAAAGCAGGAATATAAAGCAGGAATCTGTTATAGTATGTGACACACTCCTTAATACTGTTCAGCAAATCAATATTCAATCAATTGTAGAGTAACTGGACTATACTAAAACATGCCGTTAAAGTTCCTGTGGAAAATACTATAGCATTTTAGTAAATATATCATAGTTTACCATAACCTTATTGTGGTAATTCTCCTACTCTTGTTATAGTCACTCTACTATAAGTAAAATAAATACTAATGTAATACTATAGTACGCTTAGTTAATAGCTACATTTCTATGCCGGTGTAAACTTTTGTTTCTGCATCGCTCTGAGTCATACCTATCTCAGGCACAGAGAGAGCGACGGTCATTGCCACACAAACGAAGAACGCAGGCAGTAGGATCTGCGAGAACAGGACCTTGGTGTTCCTCTTGGCACAGTGGAACCTCTTAACAATTAGGCCATGGAATTGGCGAAATCGGAGCCACCAGCCCTCCAGCTTAAAACTGCCCTGGCCCTCTAGCACGTGCGGCTCAGGGGAAGTCGGCTCCTCCTCATCTGGTAAACATTAACATTGGATTACATTGTATCCATGATCGGAGTCGATTATTTATGACTTCTTGTGAATAAAAACATAGCGATAACATAAAATAAAAAAATTATATACAAAATGGGCGTAAACAAGTATGTGAATATGTGTGTGCATAATGTGCTAGAATGGACTGGTGTCCTATCTAGAATCCCTGAGATAAATAAGTACAGATCTGGTTAAAACACTGGATAGCCGGCCCAAGGCATAAGCAAACCAAGCGGCTGCTTGAGTAGCTGTGGCCACCAGGGGGCTCCCAAGAGTTCATTAAATGACAGATTGAATAACAGTCAATGATATAATGTAAATTATACAGAAATTTTTGATGATACTTAAAAGAGTGTAACACAATATTAGTATTGGTATGCAGGACGCATACACAGCCAGTGTGTGACTGATTAACATTAACATTATTAAAGCGAATCTAATCAACTGTGGAACTGCAGCAAAAATTTCAATGTCACAAAAAGGACATATCCTTCCGGTGCAAAGAAAAGAAAAAAGAAAACAAGAAAAAAATATAGGTAAGTTTAAAAAAAATGAATGTAAACCAAAGGTGGGTGTGTGTGCCCCTCCTGCCTTTTGCCCTTTCAGACAGCTGGGATAGACTCCAGCAGGTCCCCATCACCCCGAAGTAGGAAATAAGCAGGCTAATTTAGCTACCTTTCAGTTTACCACATTAAGTATTTATAATAAGGGGTGTGTTAGATTTATAATATTGTTATTATTATAAATGTTTGCCTACCTCTGAGGCTGGCTGAGTCGAGGTCCTGGGGATTAATAAAGAGTGGGTAGTATTCACCATAGAAGTCAGAGTACGGTCCTCCCTCATCACCTCTCACTGAGCCCACCGAGGAGTTTGAGTGGAGCGAGGCCTGACTGGAGCTGAGTCTCGAGCTCATCACTATATTGCTCATCTCCACTTCAGGCCGGGTCACGGCACCATGCGAGTCTCCATCACACTGCTGTTCTGTTAAAAGGGAGGAAGTCTTTCCCACTGATGCCCCTCCTGGAGAGCTCTTCATATCTGTAAGATCAGAAAAGTGGAATCATGTAAGGCAGGACAGATACATTTTTTAAAAAAAGTCATTTTCTGGTCTTTTCTGATCTTAAGCTGCTTAATTAGTCTCATTTTGGTGTTGTCGGTCACCCACCTTAAGGTTAGATGCGAGTTGATTTTTGCTCACCACATGTCAGGGAACCATGACGCATTACCCCACTAGACCACCAGAGGGCACCCTAGATTCTTTTGTTGTTTACTAAGCCATGTGATCTGTCTTTGTTCTGTAATTCGGTCATGTAATTGTCATGTGTCACACATGTCCTGAACCATTGGTTCTCTTAGGGAATGTTCCACGGTTCACAGACACCACAACAGTGAAGAGTAATTATCAAAGTTACTTTAACAAAACTCTTCCTGGAGCTTAAACTAGTCTGGTTATATCCTTTGACTTCCCAGAGTAACAAATCGTTATGTTCAGTTCGCAGGATTTGCAGAGTAATCATGTGATTAGCTAATTAAATAAGTGCATGACTGTGTATGGGTGTTACTATTTCATTGGCTAGAGTTTATAGCGTTGTAGCATCTTTCCATCCCTGTTCTCACCTGCGTCACTGTTCTCAAGCGACAGATCTTCCTCTGACACCTTTAGAAAGACCTCCTCCAGTGTGGTGTCCATTACACCAAAACTAGTGAGAGCCAGACTGTCCAAACTCTGCTCCAGAGCCTGGAAGTAGAAAACCCATTGGTTATTTGGTGCTGACCCATATCAAAAAATCCTATAGTATTGTAGAGTAACTTTGCATTTAGAACAAGTAGTAACATTTTCTGTAGTAAATACTGTAGTGTTTTTGGACCTTACTGTCACAAATATTTCATAGTAAATTGCAATGATGTGGTAATATGTTGTGTAATTCTATCACACGTTATAGTAGCTCTACTATAGTAAAAAAATAATTACATTATATTATACTGTATTTTTGTTGATAATATCAGCTATGGGGCAGTACGGTGGCTTAGTGGTTAGCATTGTTCTCTCTGTGCTTGCATGGGTTTACTCCGGGTTCTCCGGTTTCCTCCCGTCCACCGTCCACAGTCCAAAACATGTATGTTAGGTTGATTGGTGATTCTAAATTGCTCATAGGAGTGAGTGTGTGTGTGGCCCTGGGATGGACTGGCGACCTGTCCAGAGTGTACCCCTCCTGCCATCCGCCCTTTCAGAGACAACTTGGATAGACTCCAGCAGATCCCCATAAAGACTTCAAGTTTTTACTCTAGTAATCTGTACATTATACTACAGTTTATCAGTTTACTACAGTATTACATACTATAGTACACTGCAGTAAAATGTAGTAAAAACTGTAATATACTACACTATACTACAACTTACAATATTACTGTAGTAAATACTGGTATTCTGTTATGTAGTGACAGAATACTGGTCATTCATACAAGAGTAAGATATTAAAGGTACATTTTATTTCATTTTAATAGCTCTTTTTTGAAGTAATTTGTGTCCATGTGAGTGTTTTTACCTGAAACAGCCTCTCGAAGCAGCCCTTCCTGACAGCTTCAGATGGCAGGATGTAGGACAGCTCAGTGTTGGAGTCTGACACCAGCAGGCAGGAGGCGAGATACTGGCGGATAAACTGAGTTACCCTGGTCTCTGAGCACAGGGACAGGGATGAAGGAGGTGCACTCGACTGATCTGTTAACAAACAAGACAAGGAATTTGTAGGGTTTTTGTACAGGGTCAAAGAACCAAAGGAAACCCACAGGAGCCTATAAACAATTTTCACCTGCAGGATTGGAGTCGCTTTGTTTCTTCACAAGCGTGAGCTTATATCCATCTCCGTAGGTGCTCTTGAGGAAGAGAGGTGAGCCGCAGCACTTGAGCTTTCCGTGGGAGATGATTGCGATGCGGTCACCTAAAAGGTCAGCCTCGTCCATGTGGTGTGTGGAGAGTAGGATGGTCCGGCCTGTTCAGAACACACACACACACACACACACAGTTAAAGAAAGTTAGATTAAAACATTTACTTATCCTTACATACTACATTTACTTATCCTTGCGTACACTCCTCCACAAATACGAATAACTGACATAAAGGTGGTGAAGGTCAGTGTGTGAAAGCCACTGCTTACTCGGATGTATAATTACAGCAGTGCCTGTTCTAACCTTGTTTGTATTTGAGGATGAGGTCCCATATGGCACGGCGGGCGTATGGGTCCACTCCAGCTGTTGGCTCGTCCAGGATCACTGCCTTAGAACCGCCCACAAACGCTATAGCCACTGACAGCTTTCTCTTCATACCTCCTGAAAGCGTCTGGACCAGGCAGTGGCGTTTATTAGACAATTCCAGGTCTTCAATCATCCTGTAGTGTGGAAGACAGGTAATAATTATAAACACCATGCTCATAATCTCCCCTACCTGCTTCAATTCAAGGTTCCCATGGCAACAGCAGCATGCGCTCTTGTTTTTTTTTTTCCCTAGGCTTTGGCTGTCAGAAATGACATACTTTCATACTAAACAGTAGGCGACATTGAATTCCCAGATGATCCCACATGTGAAAGTGGCAGAAGGTCCCCAGACAAATTTCTGTCACTTACTTATCCATCTCTTTTCGAATGTCCTCTTCAGCCATTCCCTTCAGGCGTGAGTAAAACCACAGGTGTTCCTCAACCGTCAGCTTGTCAAAGAGGACGTTATGCTGCGGGCACATGCCCAAGTTCTGCCGGATACGCTCCATATCAGTGCGAATGTCGTGACCATATATGGTGGCCGAACCCGAGGTAGGGGGGAACAGTCCTGTAAGGATCGACCTGGAGATCAAACATACAGCAATAATGATTTGGTGGATCCTAAAAGGTTATTGGTTTTAGCTTATTTAGGGACTCTTTTGAGTCTTTATCTTAATTTACTTTAACAAGGATCAAAATGGATTCCAAATGGATTTTTTTCTGTTTCTAGCCTCTATCCTCATTCGTCATTGGTCGTAGACCCGCCAATGAGGTGTCAAAATGTGCGTCTTGTTCAGGAAAAATGTGCTATGACTTTTAAAAGCAATCAGAATTTTTACAATTTTTGATATGGAACTGTAATATTTTTCCATTATAAATATTTGGGCTGTGATTTGTTTTAGGATATTCCGACTAATAAGGGTTCAGACTGATTCTGAAAATTCCCACTGACTGGGTGGTGACCTTTATTTTCCTAAAAACCCAAACATGTGCTAAATATTATTGCGGCACAGTTTGTGATGTATGCAGTATAAGCATACTTTAGCCATTAATTATTATATTCATACTGCAATGTTATAGAGGAATGAAAAAGCATGTCAGAGCATGTCAGTACTTTTCCAAACACCCCCCCCCCTCCATTTATTCTTCTGTATGGAAACTTCTGTCGAAATACTTGCTCATTTAAATATTTCTTATTGCGAAACAAATAAATTCTAGATTGATGAGATTTCCATTTTCTTTACTACTAAACCATTTTATTTATCCGAAACTTGTTGATCTCCTTAACGTATCAAAGATTTTTGGAATGTACTGAAAGGAACAGTGACTTTTTATATGTGTTTTAGACATGCTAGTTAACTAAACTTGACCTAGTCGCATAGCTGAGAAGAATTAGTTTAGCTGACTTAGTTTCAGTTTCAGATAATTTTCAGATCTATTGAATGTTCAAAACAAATAATAAACAAAACCAATACAATGTCTACCATTAGTTTCTTTACCAACTAACGATGGTCCAGAACTTCTGACACAACCTCAGTAAACCAAGTCAAATTAACTTTAAAAAGAAACTACAGTTTAGTGACGCAGATGGTTGGTTTTATGGCAGTACACAGTTTACCCCCCCCCTTTCCCCCATAGACATTTCCATTTCTCACATAGTGGTGGTCTTGCCGGCTCCGTTGTGTCCCAGGAAGGAAACAACCTGGTTTTCATGCAGATTTAAGCTAAGCTTGTTGAGCGCCAGCTTACTGCCCGTCTTGTACACTTTGGTGAGTTTGTCTATGCACACCACCAGAGGTAAGTGACTGGGTTCCTCTTCTATTCCACGGGTTTCCTCTGTGGGTAGCATATAGGTATGAGACTCAGACAGGAGAATAAGGTCTGTGTTCTACAGTCATCAATCAGGTGCAACTTTATAATCTAAAGTCAGGTGTAACAGCAGTACCTGTGCGTCTGTGCTCCATGGCACAGGCCTGATCCTCCTCCATTACGCTTAGCCTAGCGCTACCGCCCCACGGCCAATCCCAGGTTTCAATCCGTCCACTGCCAAGCCAATATGACTTTTGCAGAGGGAAGTACCAAGGCCGGGGCAGACCATACATCCCTGTTAAATGATAAGAGTATTATGGAAACAGAACCAACATACTGTATACTTCTAAAAGAATGGCACAAATGTTTATGGCAAATAGATAAAACCGGCGGAAAAAGTGGAAGGTAAACTACATAATTTCTTGTGAGCAGAACAGAAAATTTAATATAAATTTTAGGAGACAAGTTTGGAAAGTTGAGGTCAAAGTGCAGGCTTAGCCATGATACAGAACCCCCAAAGCAGAAATAATTTAAGGTCTCGCTTAAGAGCCCTACAGCAGCAGTTTGTTGGTGCAGGAAGACCCCAAACTTTTAATTAGTATCATAAAGGTTCCAGCAGACATTACATACTAATTAAGTAGGTATCACATTTAAATAATACTTTTAATTTAGGTGACGCATCACCACTTTACACTAATTACACATACAAGTCATTTCTCTTGTGGCCTCATGGGACACCTAAATGTATGCATTCTTCAAAACCCAGACGGACGTAGTAGGACATCTGGGAATTTTCCCATAAGGTATTTCACATACTAATTATTCTGACATGCTAATCGCCTCGTATACTTAATTTCTATATAGTATAGAAGTATGAGATTTGGGATGGAGCCAATAACTCATTAGACTCTTTTAGAGTCATTATTTTCCATCCTTGTTGTTCTTCTTTTCTTTTGGAGATTAATGTATGTATACATGACATTATTGATAATCACACAGTCTGCTGTCACCCAGGTAAGGATAGATTTTCCATTAAGTCTGGTTGTAGAAAGAAACCTTGAGAGGAACAGCAAGTTTTAGGGGATAAAGATGTAAACAATAATAACTCTGTGATGATTTACCTGGATGCACGGCCTCGATGTACCAGGTGAGCACGCCGTACACAGTGGCATCGATGATCAGCATAAATATAGACAACAGCAGGTTGAAATCATCACCTTCCACCGGTGACTGATTGATGGTACGCCACTGAATGCCCACACCGGCCACCTCGTACAAAGCAAAATACTTTGAACCGAGTCCGAAAGCAGTGGTGGACATCAGAGACTGCAGGATAAAGAGTAAGTCACGTAAGAACAGATGGACAGATGACAACTTCTTTAGTAATTATGCAGCCAAGATGAAGACAAGCATGTCTCCCGTGGACGTTTCCTACCGCAATACACTTCTCAAAGGCGGTGATCTTGTCATGGGCCACTTCTTCTCTGATGGCCACGTACATGTAGGGAACGTAACTCAAAAAATAGATAATCCCACCGCAAGCGGAGGCCAGTTTGGCTTTGGAGTAGATTACAGACACTAAAAAACTAGGAGACAATGGACAAGAAAATAGAAGTGATCATTCAAACTACTCGTCTATAGTCTCCTCTGTCAATAAAGGAATTTATTGAACAATGTGTGTGTGTATGTGTGTGTGGTTTTTTTTTATTTCTTAGCTTAAAGGGAAAGTCGGTAAATGATGGCAAAGGTAACAAAAATTTAGCAAAATCTAACCAAATACAGTCCTGCCTCTCATCAAACATTTTAATATTATTAAAAGAGGCGGAGTTTAATGTTTTTATAAGCAAAATTACTTGATCTGATTGGCTGGATCTCTGTTTCATCCAATCAGCAGTAAGAATTTCATTCGCAAACTATAACTTTTCGTTTTGTTTCTTTTGTTTTCAGATTTATATTTTTTTGAACTGCAGTTGTGTTTTTAGGTTTGTTATTTTGTTTTCGGAATCGTCGTGGTGTCTTCAGATTTGATATTTTGTTTTGCACTACTTTTCAGAGCCAGTAACCGAAACTAGCGTTTTTTTTGACGATCGGCAGAAATAAGACAAAAATGAACAGCTCATAAATACATCATTACAGCCTTCAGCTTAAACTTAAAAAAAAAAAAACCCTAACTTGCAAATTACCACCAGCTGAAGAAACAATGTCATCAGTTACAGCATGACACATTACCAGAACATGATGGTGGCGATGGCATATATAGTGAGGAAAAGCCAGATGATGAAGGGGTCGCTGTGGAGAAGCACTCGTCCGTACTTTAATATGGCCGTCAGCGCTGTCACTGAGATGGAGAGCTGCACGAAGCCTGTGATGAACCAGGCCACCCAGTGCACAGCATTATTTAAGCCCATCATCTTCATCACCTTGAAGCAATCATCATCATCATTAGCATTATCATCAAACATACTGTAGGTAGATTAATACACCATCAACATTTACAACAGTATAAGCAGTATGATATAGAAATTTACTGTTTAATTTAATTTATTATTATTAATATTACTACAAATTATTCTTTGTCGGTTAAATTAGGAAAAGGCAATGAAAAGATGTTGCCAAAAACTCAAACTTTCTCAAAAACATAGTCGAGGCTGAAACTTACAAAAGAAAATGAACTGAATTCGGACTCATCTGGACTCACCAGCAAATGACATTCACAGCTGAACAATCACACATGACAAAATATTACCTGTGTCCTGTAAGCGTCTTACATCCATCCCCTTTATACAACTGAGCAATTGGGCGTTAAGGGCCTTGCTCAGGGGCCCATAGTTGTGGCTTGGCGGTGCTGGGACTCGAACCCTGGGCTTTTTGTTGTCAGTCCAACATCCTAACCACTAGTATAATGTACAGGTTACTGGAATAACCTAAAAGACTGGGTCATATTATAGGATTTACTGAAGGATTTAGTTTGTTCTAGTATTTACACTCGGTTAATGTTTATACCAAACTATAGAAAGAACTGTAGCTCAGGGGCCCATAGTGGTGGATTGGTGGTGCTGGGAATCAAACCCTGGGCTATTGGTATCAGTCTAACACCTTAACCACTAAGCCACCACTTCCCCTACTGGCTACTCTAATAAGCTACCGTGGGCCACTTAAGAACACACGCCTAAAACGACACACGATATTTCGACTTCCGATGACTTTTTCGAATCGCAACATCATCGCCGAAGATTGTCTGTATAGCGTATGTGTGTGTGTGAGACCGTTTAGAATCCATTAAACCTGAAAGGTCACAACAATGTTCACTTAACTTCTCAGTTGAAATCCTTTATAATGGCATTTCAACAGTATCATTATTAGAAAGCATGTGGGTGGCCAACCTTAAGCTGTACCTGAGTGAGAGCAGCAGTATCAGAGATTGTGGTTATACAAAAAAATGTGCATGAGGTATTACATGCCCACATGAGTGAAGCAGGAAGTGAATATTCTGATATACTTGCAGTGGAAGACTTACACACTCCCTTTATATTTACTTTCACTTTGCTTGTTTTACATGAAAAAAATACTATAGATTTACTACAGTAGGATGTATTACTATAATGTATTTACTACATCTTACTGCAGTGTATTATAGTATTAACTGTAGTGAACTAATAAACTAATGTAGTTTAATGTACTACAAGGTTATAATTATGTAAGGTTACTAGAATAACCTAAAAATTGTGGTAAACTGGATTATATTATAGGGTTAACTGAAGGATTTAGTTGGTTATTAGTATGATTATTTAACTATAGAAGGAACTGTAGTGAGATGCTCTATGATAAACAGAGTTGGTATTGGGGAACAGTGTGAAAGACCAGATTCTCATTTCTAATGGACAGCCATGTCAGATCATTAATTCAGCTACAGTTAAATAATGTAGCTAAAGATTATTAACGAAAATTAGCAATAAAAAATAAACGGTTTGTTCAAATGTTGTTTGGTTTTATTTATTTGCGGGATTTTGCATTGATCCACTTTTTTGTTCTGATTTGTGCTGTGAAGATTTTCACACATACAGTTTAATATAGTTGTAGAAAATTGACTATAGTCATTAATGTAATTAGTAGATTTTACTACAGTTGAGTTACTAGAACATGTGCAGTAGAATTAAACAACGAATAATAAATGATTTAATTCGGGGCAGCACGGTGGCTTAGTGGTTGCTGTTGCCCTACACCAAGAAGGACCTGGGTTCCATTCCCGGCCCGGGGTCTTTCTGTGTGGAGTTTGCATGTTCTCCCTGTGCTTGCGTGGGTTTACTCCGGGTTCTCCGGTTTCCTCCCACAGTCCAAAAACATAATAATAATAATAATAATATTCAATTCATTGTCATTGTGCAGGGTACGTGTACAGAGCCAATGAAATGCTTTTTTTCGCATATCGTATAGTAAGTTGGGGTCAGAGCGCAGGGTCAGCTATGATACAGCGCCCCTGGAGCAGGAGGGGTTAAGGGTCTTGCTCAAGGACCCAACAATGGCTGGCTTGACGGTGGTGGGGCTTGAACCCAGGCGTTTCTGGTCTTCAGATCAGCAACTTAGCACCTTAACCATTTGCCCCCACCTCAAACATGTTAGGTCGATTGGTGATTCTAAATTGCCCAAAGGAGTAAGTGTGAGTGTGTGTGTGGACTGTAATGGACTGGCGACCTGTCCAGGGTGTACCCCTCCTGCCCTCTGTCCTTTCAGAGACAGCTGGAATAGACTCCAGTAGATCCCTGTGACCCGGATTTAGGGAATAAGCGGGTATAGAAGATGAATAAATGAATTCTATATCTATTCTAATTCATTTATAAGGGTGGAAATACATCTTACGCCCCAGCATATAATACAAATGATCTGACTGTCAGAAGAACATGAGATACAAAATGGCCGTTCTGACCTCTTTGAGCCGGTGCTCCTTCTCTGCGACTATGTGCTGGATCATCATGGCCACCGAATAAACCCAGGAGATTACCATACACAGTGGCATCATGTGCTCAATCACAAACAGGAAACTGCAAATATGAACAAACAGCTTGAAAATATAGCCTTTTCCAATCAACTTCCACAACTCAAATGTTGGCGGACTCACTCGTCTCTGGTGTAGCAGGGGTAGGGGAACATCTGCACGTAATTCCCAGGCTCCACAACATCATGACCGACAAACGTGTTAATGATCGCTCTCTCCATCATATCTAAGAGAACACAAGACCCCAGATGTTCTGATGTTTCATTTCATATTCTATAATTACAAGACAAATTACTTTATTGAATTAGAATTTAGTTTACTATAATAACTACTTTAATGTAAATTAACTTTTGGAACATTTTCTTTCTAGGTGTTAAAACTCTTAAATGTTGTACCAGATGGACCAAGTACAAAATATTAAACATGAGAGACATTTTTAGAAGGTTTCTCCATCTTTTCTCCGAGTCAGGAGATGGTTAGCTTTCATTGGATAAAGTATTGGGACTTTGTGTGTTTAGCTGCTCCTGTGCAGGATGACTGGAAAAGTGCTGAGGTGGTTCATTCAATTTATATTTATTTAATTTATAAAACAGAATTTTAAAGGATTACAAATGTAAAAATTAAGTTCAGATTTATTCCCAATGAGCAACGGTGGCAAGAAAAAACTCCCTAAGATGATTTGAAGAAGAGACCTTGAGAAGAACCAGACTCATGTAGAAACCCATCCTCATCTGGGTGACATCCAAGTGTGTGCTTATTAATAATGTCCTGTTTATATTTATACAGTGGTGCTCTGACTTACAAGTTTAATTCGTTCCGTGATGGAGCTCATAACTCAAATTACTCGTATGTTATCAATTTTTGCTATTGAAATGAATTGAAATGCCATTAATCCGTTTCCGGGTTTTAAATTGTATATTGTTTAAAATGTAAATCGAATTTTGTATAAAAAAACAATACAATAGGATGTACTGCAATAAACTGGTTTTATCAAGTATAATGTACAGCATTTACCTTGGGGATCAGACGACTCCATTTGCTAACGCGCATGTCTGACTAGCTATCGAGTGAGACACGGGATGCTGGGCAGATGCTCGCTACACCAACTAGCGGCTGAACCCGAATTATAGCTAGCAACTTGAAGCAAAAAATCGGCTGAGAGACGACTCGTATCTTGAAAAACTTAGTTAGAACACCTTTAAGTTTAGGTACCACTATACATAAATATCCAATCTGAAAGCTTTCAGCAAGTGATAAGTCAGAAAAGTTCTAAGTTGACCATAGGTTTAAGTCCAATTTCCAAGACATCAAACATCCAATGATGAAAAACCAATCACATGACAGGCTCAGAGTCACTGCCAGTCCATCCTCAGCAGCACTGAGCCCCTCCAATGGATAAAACTCCAATCAGAGGAACAGCATCAGCAATTTGGTTGGGCTGATGGACATTATAGTAGTGAAAACTTCTGTCAGATTATTTGTGTGCAATTATTTTTTAACAAAACACCACACTGGGTATGTTTAAGTAAAACATGCACTTTTTTTGTCTTAAACAAAATAAAGAAGTATGATGCAGTATTAAAAGCCGCCGAGGCAACACCGCTGCAGATTTATGGGTGTTTTAAACTTAGTTCAGTTTACCAGGAAACACTCATCAGTCTCCTACTTCCTGGATATTACCTAAGCAGATGATTTATTGCTTTACTTATGGTGTTGTACAGCTCTTTGCTTTAGAAACAATGTGAAAAGTCTGCAAAAAAAAAAAAATCATCTTTTTTTAGCCAATAAAACTGCCAAGTTTGCAACGTCTTCATCAGCAGCAAAAAGCACTGGCTGAAATGTTATATAAAAGGCATTTGCTTGCGCTGTCAGTGTATTGTGTTATAGTTTAACGGCGTTATGTCTTTACCTTGGATCCACACAAAGCCGTACAGGAAGTAGAACTTGCCCCCAGTGTTGGGTCCTGGGCGCCAGTAAGCACGTCGGATCTCGTTCGTTTTCTCGGTGAAGCTGGAGTTTTGCCTGATCTTATATTGTACATGTGGAGGCAAAGAGCCGTCCTTATTGGTCTGGAAAATGACACCTAAAACAAACGTGACGTCACACGTGTAGTTACATGTAATTCAGCTTACAATATAACGAAATACAGAGCAGACCAATTAAAGGAGAGGGTTAAGATGATTCTTTCACTCACTGGCAAACACAGAGACGTTATCGTGGTAGGCTTGGTTCAGTGTGTAATTTACGATGCTTTCTTCATCCGGGAAGCCTTTAAATATATCCACACTCACCTAAACCATACAAAAATGACTTAATGTAATGCATTACATAGACTTAATCAAAGTTTTATTTCTTTTATATATCCTAGCAATTTTTGAACGTTTTAAAAAAGATAAACCAAGTTGTATATCAGACGGTATAAACTATAACGTGAAAGGTAACAAAAGGCTGGATTAAGACCTTTGACATGAACTGGGTCCAGCCGCAGGCAGCGTTGTCGATGGTGTCCAGCTGCTCCAGCAGTGTGCTGATGTTTGGTAGGGTGAAATTCTCCTGCATCAGATCTTCTAACAGTTCACTTTCTGAGGCGTTTAACAGCTCCGGGTGCCTCTGAAGGCCTGAGGTCAACTGAGGGGAAAAAACACACAAGCTGCCATGTGACATGACATAAGCACAGGATTTAATCCAACATTTGTGTACACTGGCTGGGCAAAATTAAAATCAGGATCAAGGAGCCACAATTAAGGAAAAACAGAATAAAAAAATTCATATATATTCAGACTAAAGACTACTGGATAATAATGATAGTAACAATGATAAGGGTTCAAATATTGACAGAAATCCGTAACTAAAACTAAATAAAAAATAAATGACTTTATTTTGTCACATATACTTTTTTACAGCACAGTGAAATAGTTTCTTCTCATATCCCATCTTAGTAAGTTTGGGGTAAGAGCGCAGGGTCAGGTATGATATAGCGCCCCTAGAGCAGGAAGGGTTAAGGGTCTTGCTCAAGGACCCAACAGTGGTTGGCTTTCCGGTAGTGGGGCTTCAACCCAGGTGTTTCTAGTCTTCAGATAAACAGCTGGCAGTGGTGGGTCTTAACCTTAACCAATTGAACCACCACCAAACTTTCTCAAAACTTGCTCCCAAAAAAGTCCACAGACATTTAAACATCCCAAGCCAAGCTGGACAGATTTTCGAATAATTAAGTAGGAAAGTACAATTTAATTTGTTAAGGTTAGCAAATACTGTAGCTCTGTCCAAAATCGCATACTTCTGTACTATATAGTGTGCGAAAGTGTGTATGAAAGGCAAGTCGTATGTCTGAATCCTTAGTATGCGAATTACAGTACATAAAAAAATTCCCGGATTATCTATTACTCCTGCCCGGATTTTGAAGTATGCATACGATAAACACTTTACTTTCCCATCAGGCCGCTGGACAGATGACTTTAAGTAGTGTTTAGTACTAAATTAAGTACTAAAGTACTAGTTAAATCGCACTCGTTTAACATCGTTCAAGTTAAACATGATCCAACTATAAATTCACGCTGCTGTGGCGTCGTATGTCATGTGTCAATATCAAAATGGCGGACAGAATATGGCAGAAATTAATTCGTACTATATGGAATGTACTTTTTTAACGGTCGGGAAGAAGGTACTTACTTAATTGAAGTACATACGATTTCGGATGAAGCCCTGGATTTGTGGCAAAGGTTTAAATTTATCTATCATAGATTGCTGACATTTGTTCAGAGTGTGTTACTGTACCTGTTGCAGCCATGCCAGGTGATTATGCAGCTTGCCCTCCTCCAGGAAAGGTCGAAGCTCAGCTGAAATGTTGAGCCATACTTTAGCATAATGGGTCACGTTTCCCACAAAGGCAAACGTCTCGTTGGCCTAAAAATCAAGAGGAAAACATGGATTACGCTTAAAACATTCAAACAATTTTTAAACCTAAACGCTGTTCGGAAAAAGGGCAGGATGCACCCACTCATTTTCAGGAATGTGACATTTACTTGCCTTTTGAATGACCTTATCCACCTGTGAGCCTATAGGAGAGTAGAGGATCTTGGGATTTGTAGTCATAAGGTGGACAAGAAGCCCTAAATTCCGCTGTTCTTTACTGGTAAAGCCAAGCAAGCTCATGTTACCTTGCTTTAAAGCTTCGGGCTCAATAATTCTGGTAAAAAAAGAGTATGTTTAGTGGCCTCAAAAAGGGTGTCGAAGTCAAATCGATTATAACCCACATGAAAACAAACCAACCTGTTATTTCCACACAGAATGGGCTGTAGCCCCGCCCATAGCTGAACGAAAGCAGAGAACTGTGAATGAGGATTATCAGACTGAGGGTTCTTCCCCTCAGTAGGAGTTTCAGTGATGTTGGTTCCTGAAGTGGTGGTGTTGAAGCTCCAGGTGGCATTATTAGCAGAAAAAGAGGTCTGGTGCCCTGCACATGCCCCTTTTGGTAGCAACTTGGCCAGGCCTGAAAGCAGATCCACATCTTTAAGCAGCTTCTCCACCTCAGTCAGGTCCTTCAGCAGAGCACCCACATGGGACTGAAATGGTAAAGCTGAGGCGTTGGTCTGTTCCAACTTTAACTGTGGGGTTGCAGAGAAGAGAGAATGATGGGGTTAATTGAGACAGAAAACAATGAATGGACATAGATGAATGAATGGATGGATGGGTGGATGGATGGATGGATGGATGGGATGATGGATGAATAGATAAATGAATGGACAAATTAATAGATGGATGCATGGATGGATGGATAGATGAATAGATGGAAGGATAGAGATGGATGGATGGATGGATGGATGCATGGAAGGATGGATGGATGGATGGATAGATACAGAGATAGGTACAGCTAAATACTGGATGAAAGTATTGCTGGCTAATTTTGTTAGTATATAAAAAAATAGGTAAAAACTAAGCTCACGAAACTGAGATATGAATAAAGAGCAGACTGACCTATTAGATGGATAGATAGACGAATGAGTAAACTAATAAACAAAAGAGAAAACAATGCCATTGAAATGCTCATTATTTTTGTACCTCTTCGATGATTTTCTGTATGTCAATCTGATCCTTCAGCTCCTGGCTGATCTGTGAAAAACGCTCTGCTCTCTGCCCTTTCACCTTTCCTTCACACACACTCGCCTGATAGGCCCGTAGCAGGCCCTGCTGCTTTTCAGGAACGGACAGTATCTTATTGAGCTCACTGTTGCTGCCCTCCCCACATGTAAGCGCCTCCAGCACTCCACTGGTCAGCAAAATCCCCTGGAAAGATAAAGAAAAGTTGATAACAGATCTAGACATAAACAGATCTAGTTAAAGTGACAAAACAGACAGAACCTGAGAAGTTTGTTATAAAGAAGAAGTGTGGGTCTGATGACCTAGCTAGAACGGTAAAGGTAAAAAAACACACATCATTTATTTTTTTGCGACCAATTTTACAACGTGCCTTAAAATGTTTAGACACTGAAAATGCTGACTGGCTGGTAATTTTCAAAAAACCTCCTGACTTCACTGGCAGGTCAGGTAAAATATAAAGTGTGGACAGAGTAAAACACCCACACAGGTGGCTGGGGTTAAAAACAATTGGGTGGCTGTTAGTAAAGCAGGACAGTAAATAGCCGATGGTGAGAATTGTATTATTACTGCTAGCTAAATACTGAAAATGTTGTTGTTATAATCAACTGTTAATTATAGTAATAAATCTACTCTGAATTAGTGAATTTGAGTTTAATGTGAGTTTATTATCAGTAATTAAGTCATTATTATAAAGTAATTATTTAAACAATTAATATATTAATATTAAAAATTAAAAGTAATAGTAATGTCTAGGAAACCAATAAACGGCATGACTGACACCACAATGGTCCAATCTCATGGGGCCAAAAATATAAAAACAATACTGATTTGTTGACAACAAAGGTGGGGAGGGTTCAAGGGAGAGGAATTTGGAACATGCCAATTAGAGCTCACTCTCAACTCAAATGCTTTTACATTTTTTAATAAACAATAAAATTTGCAATATATATTTAACATATTGCTAACATGTTAAGTAGTTATCTGGGTTGGTGGGGTTGTGGGCACGCTCTGTATTAACCACTGGCCAATAAACATCTCCAAACAAAAAACGTGCTTCACATGTAGTCTGCATGCCCCTTACAGATTAAAATGAGGTTGTGAAATTTGGTACCCAAAATCCAGGTGCAGGACTAACCTCCATCTCTTGCAGTCCCTGTGGATCAAATTTGTTTGCCTCTCCATCTCCTCCCCCTCCTCCGGCAATGCCCAGAGCCTGGGAGAGCAGCTGGAGTAGAGCGTGCTGATCAGCTGCTTTAGTCGGGTCTCTTAGTGCTTTGTGAAGCAAACCCCCTTCCAGACTCCTCCAGCCTCCCAGCAGATGCTCCTGGGGCACACAGCATGTTTTGGTGGCATTGCAAGGGTACATTTGTGAAGGGTAACTTGTGTAATCCGGTGCCCTGACCGTACCACGCCAACAGTCAAATGTGATGTTTAAGTAAGTAAACCTCGGATTCATTTGCATCTGGATTCATGAGGCATTTTCTGCACTGCAGGGAATGTGCTAGTTCAGTGATTTGTGTGTGTGTGTGTGTGTGTGTGTGTGTCAGTCACAAAGTACCTCCAGTTGTAAAACTTTCTCCGCAGGGCTGCGTGCACCACGGTGACCTTCAGGCAAGCTTCCACTTCCTGCACTTGCTTTGGGATATGTGCCAAAAACAAGGTTATATACCTGTGTCACACACACACACACACACACACAAAATGTGACTTTTACACTTTTTTGGCAACAACCTTGGAAATGCTGAGTAATTTCATTGGTTTTCTATAGTCCACACCCTGTGTTTTTTACTATTACGTCATCACATCTAATCACTGTTTTAGCATGACATGACAATACCTCTGTGCACAAAGCCCTGACTCAACCCCACTAAACACCGATTTATACTGTATAACATAGGTTCTCAACCTGGGAGGGGGCACCTGTTAATAGGGGCTCGAAAACCTATAGGTGGAACCTCGAGTAATAATACATTTAGATTTATAGATTTGGGTCGACACCCTTATCCTGAGCGACTTTTATACAACTGAACAATTGAGGGTTAAGGGCCTTGCTCGGGGGCCCCCTAAGATCAGGGTTCGGGGAATCAAACCACACTTGTCAAGATAGCAGTCCGACACCTAAACCACTGTGCTACCACTTCCCCACATACAATAGATACGAACAAGCAGTTCTTTAGGCATCCACTAGGGGCAATCTAATTAATCCTGCAGCTAATTATCAGTGTAATTGAGTTTGAGAAAAAAAAGATGGATTTTTAAGATGAACCTTCTGGAAAAAAGAGGAGTGGCTGGGCAAGGAGCACAAAATAAGGTCAGCTGGTTGCATATTGTATTATATGTATGTTATATGTATTTCAATGTAATTTAGGATATGCATGCTTTACACAGCATATAATATCTAACTAGCATTACTTTGGGATGGCATAAATAGAAGGCATAAAAGAGCTAATGAAATTAGACAAACTGGGAAAAGGGGGTGGGTTGGGGGTTGGGGTTGTCACATCCTAAAAGTTTGAAAACTCTCACTGTAAAATAGAAAAGTCATACAATAGGTGGAATATTTAATACAGTTCCTAATAATGTGCCAATAACTGGTATGTATTACAACATCGAGTCTATAAATATACACAAATACTGAAAGTTAAAAAAAGGTTTCACAATTAACAGCAAAGCTGAAAAATCTCTAGGAAATTTTTATTCCAGATCGAGTGTGAAGATGTTGCATGAATTGTGCTGATGTTACAGCAGAGGTGCTCCTGACATTCCTGGTATAACGGGAAGTTAACAGCCTGCAACTTAATCGACTTAAAAACTGAAGTTTATATGGACATTTACGGCATTTGACAGACATCCTTATCCACAGCAGCTTACATTTATCTCTAACTGAGGAACTGGGGGCTAAGGGCCCTGCTCAGGGGCCCAACAGTGGCTGCTCGGTTGTGCTTGGAATCAAACCCTAATTAGACATTACAACCTGGAACTCGTAACGATAGCAGGTGAGCTGCCGATGTTGTGTGCTGAATTCGAGGAAGTTCCAAACCTCCTTAAGGTTGACGGGGGACGAAAGAAGCAGGCTGGCTGTGTCGTTGGACAGAGACAGATTGTGGATGAGGAACTGCTGGAAGTGAGTCGGATTCCTTAAGACGCTGCCTAAAGTAAAGCCTGGAAGACGAAACGGATAAAAGAGTTCATATATGCTGTGCAGATTAAACATCATTTAATTATAATATTAAACTGTGTTGTGTAAAACTTCACACTGAATGCACTTTATTTATAAAAAGCTTAAATTATATTCATATCCTTATATTTAAATTCCTATCAGGCGCTGTTCTGTTCTTAGACATTAGATATTATACATTGTCCTATAGTTATATAGTGTGTTTTAAAATTCGCTCGATTTATTTTTCTTTTGTTCGGTACAGATAATTCCATTCTGTTGTATTTTATTTTATTTTGTTTAAACATTTTACATTGTTTAAATTCCACTGTTGGTTATTTTTATTTTGACTCCTTATTTTGTATCATATTATTCTACTATTTTTATTCTTATATTATGGACCAGAGCTGCTTAGGGTCCTTAGGGGTGATCAGGGTGGCCCCCAAGAGTACATGGAATAACAGATTGTGGGTTTTTTATATATATATATATATATATATATATGCACTGCTCAAAAAAATAAAGGGAACACTTAAACAAACACAATGTAACTCGAAGTCAGTCACACTTCTGTGAAATCAAACTGCCCACTTAGGAAGCAACACTGATTGACAATCACTTTCACATGCTGTTGTGCAAATGGAATAGACAACAGGTGGAAATTATAGGCATCGGTGCTTCGGCAATTAGCAGAAGACACCCCCAATAAAAGAGTGGTTTTGCAGGTGGTGACCACAGTCTACAACCCACCACTTCTCAGTTCCTGTGCTTTGGCTGGCTGCTGTTTTGGTCACTTTTGCCAGGAATGCTGACCTCCAGCAGGCCACAAATTGGCACGGCGCCTGTGCTCTTGCTTTCACTAGGGCCCGACTCACAGTGGTAGCCCAACATGAGACATTTGCCAGAGAACAGTCTACAACCCACACAAGTGGCTCAGGTAAGTGCAGCTCATCCAGGATGGCACATGCAAGACAATGCGATGTGGCTGTGGCAAGACAATTGGTCCAGTTTGCAATGACATGTGTCTGTCCCAGCGTGCCCAGTGTCAGGCAGAGGCATGGAGGGAGGAGTCCGGAGCTTTACATCAAAGTTGGATCCACACACAGCCTGTACGTGGTTGACTTGTTTTGAGTGTGACTCCATCTGTAGTCATGTTTTTTTTTATTTTTCAATTTGACTTCATTCTTTTCAGATTCAACTTGTCAGGTATTTAATAGTCAGATGTGTTATTTTAGTGTTCCCTTTATTTTTTAAGCAGTGTATATAACGTGCCAGTAGATAATTGTAATTATACAAAAAAGACGATATTAACTAAAAAAAATAACAAAACAATATTATGTTAACGGGATGCAGGATGCATGCACAGCCAGTGTGTGACTGATTAACATTAACGTTATTAAAGTTGATTGAAGAAACAGCGGCACTGCAGCAAATCTTTTTTCATGTCAAAAAAGGACACATCCTTCTGAAGCAGAGAAAATAAAAAAGAAAGAGAAAAAAACAGCAATATAACAGTAAGTTGAAAACATTAATGGAAACTAAATTATGTTATACTGTCTGGTGTATTTTTAGCTACTTTTCAGTTGAATTATGTCGCGTTGTACTCAGGACACTTGTGGGTTTGATAATGTTGTAGCTAAAATCGTAGTAGAAGGGTAAAAACATTGATATGATGTAAGCAACGAAGCTAGAATAGAACGATTAAAATTAATGAAAGGGTGTGGTAGATATAACAGGATTTTCAATAATCAGTTATATTGGTGGTAATGAAGGGCCTTTACATAAAATTCTGCTGATACCCTTTAAAGGCTTGGACTGGCTTTGTTATAGACTGTCGTAAAATGCGTCATACTGTCTCATCTTTAGATGCCACGCCAACGAATGGGCTGAATGTCGGATGAATTTGGCACACAAAACTAAAAAATGCTTTCAGATTTGAAAGTCATTGGATGATGCTACTAGATTTCTAAGAGATGTGTAAGGTATTTTTATTAAACATCCACCTGGAAACTAAGCCGGTGTGATACTTTCCCTTTATGAAGAGAACAAGATGCAGGACACGTGGACAAATTATTAAATACCATTCCGACTCGGGCATAAGTGTCACACAGTTCATTAATAACCCATTTTAGATTTGTATTCAGTGGCCATGCTGTGGTCTGTACTGTATTTTTTTACTGTAACTGACAGATTCTGGACTAAAGAAATGGAAGTCGTTTCTCCCGGAATTGTGGGACTGGATGGAATTTTTCCCCCTAGTTTTTTGTGGATTTTCAAACCTCTCCCGTATCACCCTCTACACTACACCAGATATTGTTTCTATTGAAAACAAAAAAAACAAGCTGTGATTGGTTGCTTCACATGCCAATCAGATTTTTCTATGGCTAATATAGGTTGCTATGGAGTCTGGACCGTCTGCCGTTATTCTGAAGATCTGGTTACACAAGACTTACAAATGGTTGTGTCAGTGGTTCCCAACTTTTTTTGTCTAAGACCCCCATTTCCCCCAAAAAATATTTTAGGGCTCCGTTTACATTTAAGGATACTATCCCTCTTGGTATTTCTTGCATTTTGTGTTTTCCGTATTGCTGCACCGCGACCCGAATTGGTGGGAGCGTTCTCACCTAGGTCCAGTACGTCTGGGTCATTACTATTGACTGCTGAAGGAGAATCAGTGACACTGACGTTTTTGTGGAGGACAAATAAAAAATTTGTCCTTTTTTGGCTCAACCAGGGGATCATGGGTAAAATGAGCTAATGCAATATGATCATTCTTCTTAATGCTCACTGCTCGACCCTTTTAAAATATCACAAAGCTCTCTGAGGCCCCCTTGTGGGTGAGAACCCCCCTGTTAGGAACCGCTAGTGGAAGTAACAACTGACCTTAAAATTATTGTAGTGCTTTTATCGTTGCACTATAATCACTGAAATTGCTTTGCAAGTTCGGTTGGTTTGATTTTATGTCACATCTTTTATTTTTGAACATGCATTAGTAGTAAAAATCTGTGTGTGTGTGTGTGTGTGTGTGTGTGTGTCTTCAGACCGTGACTTGTGTTGAAGCTGTTCTCTAATGGACTCTGAGCTGAGCTGAGACTCTCCAGGTGCTGCTGTAGTGACTCAAGCTCCTCCCCGAGAGTCGGCCCTTCTGATGCAAACAAGTGATTCTGCTCCACCACCTCTCCGATTCGCTCCAACAACTGAGTCACGCTAAAAAATAAGACTTTGTTAAAAAAACAGGTGGGGCAACAGCAAAAATAGAAAGTGTGTGAAAAAGACATGGTTAGTTCGGTAAACCGTTAAATCTTTACAGTTCAGAGCTGCAGTCATAGTGAAAGGTTGATTACGCAGGCTCACTGCTTATAAACGCACGATTAGACGTGCTAATGAGGACTGCTGTTAGGTGCAACAGACACGGTGGGAGTTTTCGAAGGTGTGTAAGAGAGAGAGAGACACACGGAATTACAGCACTAAGCCTTAGACTCACGTGGAGTTTTTGTACTGCAGGAAGCCAAACTCATCTCGTTGACCATCCGGACACAAGGACTGCATGACGGGAATGATGCCCGCCGTGGTCAAGGGGGCGGCGCTGTAGAAAGCTGATCACACCATGTCGAGAAGAAAATGACCAGATCGCCCGGGAATCGATGAGGAAGTCCAGAGGAGTGTGATGATTAGTAGGATTTAATTAATGAAGATGTGCATGTTGGAAAGGACGTGGAGAGAGAGCGAGAGTATAAGTAGGTTGGAGAGAAGTCATTGAAAATAGGCATGTGGTGGCAGAGAGGTAAAGGAGGGAAACAGGCGAGGAGGGATGGGCAGAGGTGGTGTGAAATAAAATCAAAAGCCAAATGAAGAGAATCACAACAAGAGAAAGAGAAAGGTTACAGCTCTGGTTAACAGTCAGGAGGTCAGAGAGGGGTTCAGATGTCACTGTGTACTACACCACCTGGATTCATGTTTAACCGAAGATAAAACCGCCACCTGAATCGACTTAAATCCACATAAAGCTGATACTTTACAACCAGTCATGTATGATTACATTTACAGCATTTGGCAGACCCCTTTATCTAGTGCGACTTATATTTATTTTCCATTTATACAACTGAGCAATTGTGGTTTAAGGGCCTTGCTTAGGGGCCCAACAGTGGTAACTTGGTGATACTAGGAATCAAGCTCACAATCTTCTGGTTAGCAGCCTAACACCTTAACCAGTGCTATATCACCTCCCCTATTATTAGGGATAAAGTGGTAGCACGGTGGTTAAAGTGTTGGACTGCTGTGGGTTTGATTCCCAGTATCACCAAGTTACCACTGTTGGGCCCCTGAGCAAGGCCCTTAACCCCCAATTGCTTAGTTGTAGAAATTAAATACGAGATAAGGGCTGTAAATGTAAATCAGGGAAGTGGCAGCTTAGTGGTTAAGGTGTTGGGCCCTTACACAAGGCCCTTAACCATTAACTGCTTAGTTGGATAAATGTACGTTACTATAAATAGGGGGCGTCTACCAAATGCTAGAAAACGGGTTGGAAATTTAACATCACTGTTGTTTAAAGTCACTTTTGTGCCTACAAAGTCTGCTAAAATGCTATAATGGGCAATAAAGTGTTATGAACGAGGAGTGTACCTGTTAACGTGGCAGCTAATGTACATAACTTAAACCTCAGCTTATTCTACTTAGTCAAACAATCTACATCAGTTCAGGGTAAAAATTCAATTATATCCAGAATCGACTGCCCGGCTTAGAAGCAGGATTTACAGATAAAGCATCTCGGTGAACTATATTGATTCTGTAATTACCAAATTGGGCCCATAACTGTTCTAATGATTTACTGCCCCTCACTTAATGAATGGCTCTGTGTAATGTGAGCCTCCATTCCAAAGTCATGGCCATTTCACATTCAGCCCGAGTTGCCGGTCAGCTTGTCATTTCCTTCAGGATGTCAGCGCAAGACTCCTGGAAGTGACAGCAACGGACGGAAAGTTAACCATAATCTGCTAACTCTCTGATTCTTTAGTGTTTGGATACTGCAGCAGGCAGTCTGCGGAGTTGGCATCTTTCCTGCTCATTTATTCGCGTCTCCTTCCTCTCTCCGCTAATAAGTCGCCTCCTTCAGGCGCTCTGGAGGAATCAGGAGGCGTGTGCTCACTGTCAGCACCTGCCCATGCAGCAAAGTTTCCCTGTTTATACAAGCGGGTGTCTTATTTTTCCTGTTCCAGTGATGGCTGGTAAGGTGAGACATGCTGACTGTCACATGGTTCCGGTCTAATACACTGCTGTCTGACATCTGCTTCCTCTCTGGCCAAAGGATTCACACAGCAGAGGAAAAGGCTGATCGCTGATAAGTCCGTTAAACTGGTTAAACAGTAGTGTGTGAGAAGAAAATATGATTTAAAGGACCAGTTTGGCCATAGAAAACAATGTTAACAATTTCCTGTTTACCCCAAGGGCTGCTTCTTTTATATATACACACACTGTATAATTTGGCATTGAAGCTTACAGTTACAAAATTCTGAGAATTTTTATGTGTATTCGTTTGCCTGCATGCCAATATAACAAAAACGGATTAACTATTTGGCTTTTTAAAATGAAGACAACTTACTAAAATAAAACACAACACAATATTACCACCTGTGCTAAAAGCTGTTCGTTCGGTTTAATGAATGGTTTAACACCATGTTTGAAAGGTCATGTGAGACATGGGTCAAATGCAGCTGCCATTTTGTTTGGTTTGTGTAACACAGATGTCACGAGTTGCATTTTGAGCTCAGATTCTGCAACATTCATGGATGTTTATCCACATATAAATATGTCTGGACCTCATATTTCCCACAATTTGATTGGTTGAATCATTTAATAGGGCAGGTCTACAAAATGATCATATAGAATTGTACTTCATACTGATGGTAAGCATTTTTACTCAAATGAATTAAAACCTGTTAACGTTCCATCGTCCCCCTGGTGGGACACTCTGTGTTTCATGACTGAAATCTTTGTATCGTAAGGCAGTCAGAAAAAAAAAGCTAAACGTGTTACAAATTTTCAGATAGCTGAGATTCCTGTGATTAAATGACGCAAACTAATTTAAGATACAATAAACACTGGGTTTAATCAATGTCCTTATTAGACCACCAGCAGCCAAACATACATTTACGAAACTGTAGCAATTGATTTATAGAATTCCAACAAAAAAGTCACGTGGTTATTTCATAAAAGATCCAAACAATCAAATTCAGTGAAATATTTAGTACTGGCATGTCTATATATCGATAAACATCCACAAATGTAGCAGAAGCTGAGCTCAAAAAGCAAGTTGTGGCGTTTGTGCTAACACGAAGCAAATGCTACACAAAACAAGCAAAATGGCTGCTGCACTTGACTAGTGTGTCATCCGTGCCTTTTTCCAACATGGCGGTTAGGTACTGACTTGTTACACCAAATGGACAGCTTTTGACACGTGGTCATATTGTGTGGTGTTTATTTTATTTTATTTAAGTTGTCTTTTTAAAACTAAATGTTAAATCTGATTTTGTTATTTAAACAATACTTTTGAATGTAATTCATCAACTTTAGATTTTTTGTGGCGTTAGTCATTGTTAACTCTTTTCAAAGCATTGACAATTTATATATGAAATAAATTAAAATAAAGAATTTCAGTCTTCCAACAACATCGAACATGTTTAGCCTTTTACGTTCCGACACAAAGATTTCACTCATAGAACGCAGTGTCCCACCGGCGGGACGGTGAAACGTTAACGGGTTTTAACGAGAGCTTATCATCGGTATAGACGATTAATATTTATTACGAATAAATATGATATTGTTTATCGGCCCTACTAGAAAGGTTAATTTACTTAATATGGGGTAAATAAAAAACTCGGTCAACAAGATTTTCCCTTCCAAACTTTTCCTTTAATATATTATTATCCTTGTAGAAGTAGTAGTAGTGTTGGAGATATGTAACACTGCTGTCATGTTAGTGTGCACAAAGACATCTGCAGACATTACACCTCTCTAAACCTTTCATTCATTCATTTAGATGTTCATTAATACGTAAGGGTGTGAAAAAAAGGAGTCAGTGTCTTGTTGTTTGTTTAATTAACTTCACACTGATAGAAGGAACAGGATCTGTAGCACATTTTGCTCCAGTAAGCGTCCCACACTTAAACACACTCAAACACACACACACAGACACACACACAGAAAAACGTGCACTGCTACACAAAATAGAGCCCACACCATAACACACATGGAATTAGACAACAAAGAGGCTAGATGCAGCAAAGATTGCATGACACACACAAATGTTTTATATAATTAGAAACACTGGATTAAAAAAAACCCAAAAAAAACAATGTTTAGACTTACACACTGGTCCAGCATGCAGTGAACATGTACCATGGATAAAAAGAAAGAATACAGAGAGAGAGAGAGAGAGAGAGAGAGAGTTGGACAGACAAAGTGACGGACAAAGGAAAAGACAGATGATAGAAAGAAACAAAAAAGACAAAAAGATGGTGTTTGATTTTGTTGCATTGGAAACAAAAAAGACACTATGGTGACAGAGATTAACAAGGACGCGCTCGGAGGAAGAACACAACTAACCACTTAGCCAGAAGCCGATACGTCTTTGCAATCGATGATGGATTAGCAAAGTTGCCTGATAGCGCTGTTTGTCCACATACAAAAAGACAGTCATTATCATATTAAATCTAAATTCAACTCGTTCATCACTTAACCGGGGACAAACACTCTCCAGTCTCCTCTATGACAGCAATCACAGGGAGTTTTGGGCACCATGCTAATGCTTCCTCACCAATTAGTGCCCCTTCTTAGCTGCCCTTCCACCTGAAACATTCTGCTGGTTATGTAGATAAAGGAATTGTTCAGTAAAAAATGATCATATTGACATATGATGGATGTACATTTATGGACAGGACATGTGCTTTTCCTATTTCAGTGCTGGAAAGACATATATAAACACAAAAATACTGGGACACCAGATCATCACATTTACATGTTTTTTGACCATTTCACTCCATATTTATTCTCACTTTTACTCTTATCATTTTCATGTAAGGTAGAAGAAAAGAGGTATAATTTCATTTTGAATTACATTTTTCCTCCGTTCCCTCCATCTTACCTTCTTTCACAGGGATGGCTGGTTTTTTCTGCCTCAGACCCAGCAAGATGAAGAAAAGGACCAGAGGGATGAAGATCTCAAACGCAAGCACCCACTGTAAACACACACAAAGCAAGGAACTTATTATTGCAGCCTTAATAAAAGCAGCATTAATAAAAAAATAAAATTAATTCTTTATTTTCCTCAAAATTCTACAAACAAATGACGACGTGAAAGAAGTTTGTATAAAATGGTAGCAAATTTATTTAAAAACAAAATTAAAAAATGAACATGTAAATGTATTTATAGTCTTTGTGCAATACTTTGTTAAAGCACCTTTGGCACCAATTTTAGCACCTGGTCTTTTTGACTATGATGCTACAAGCATGCTATTTTTAGGCAGTTTCTCTCATTCTTCTTTGCAGGACCTCTTAAACTCCATCAGATTCATTAGGGAGTGTCTTTGCACAGCCATTTTTAGATTTTTTTTAGAGATGTTTGGGTCAGGGGGCAGCACGGTGGCTTAGTGGTTAGCACTGTTGCCTCACAGCAAGGAGGCCCAGGTTCGATTCCCGGCCAGGGCTTTCTGTGTGGAGTTTGCATGTTCTCCCCGTGCTTGCGTGGGTTCTCCGGTTTCCTCCCACAGATTGATTGGTGATTCTAAATCGCCCATAGGAGTGAGTATGTGTGATGTACTGGTGACCTGGTGTCCCCCTCCTGCCCTTCTCCCCTGCAGAGGTGGCTGGCATGGGCTCCAGCAGATCCCCATGACCCTGAATTAGGGAATGAGGAGGTATAGAAAATGTTCATCAAGTATGTTTCTGCTGTATGTATCTTTTCTGTGATTCTGACTTGTCTCCCAGTTCCTGCCACTGAAAAATATCCCCACAGCATAATGCTGCCACCACCATGTTTCACTGAAAGGATGGTACTATCCAGGTGATAAGCAGCACCTGGTTTCCTTCAGACAGTTCTGTCAGGGTTATTGATGGGTTTAGGTCATCTCCATGACTATGGCTCTTCTCCCCAGCTGCTCAGTTTGGCCTGCTCAAGAAGAAGTCCTGGTGATTCCAAACTTCTTCTATTTACGAATGAGGGAAGGCACTGTGCCTACTGGAACAGTCAATTTAACTGTACATTTCCCCAGATCTGTACCTCAATACTATCCTGCCTTGGAGGTCTACAGACAAATCCGGGGACTTCATGGCTTGGTCTTTGATCTGACATGTACTGTTAACATGTACTGTTAACTGTGGGACTGTGGTTAACTTATAAAGACATTTTACTACAGCACCTAAAACGGAGACATACTAATCGGATCACACACTCAGCTTTGCATACTATATAGTATTGATCTGACTCCAGCTCTCCAAAACCAGCTGTTTAAAACAAATCAGCTAAATTAGACAGTAAATCGTTTTTGTGGGTCAACTGAGTCAATTTGTTCAGGCCGGTAAATCTATCGGTTCAATCTATCGGTTGCCGTGAAGGTCACCTACTACACCAGACAGCACACGTCTGCTGCCAGGTACGCAATATTCAGCAGCCAAATGGCCTGAAGCTGTTACACTAAACAGTGTCCTGTTACACGGGTATACAGAAGAAGGGTGAGGTATAGAGAGGAGGAAACAAAAGCAAAGCTAATTTTCCATACACCTACACACACATATACACACACCACAGCAGGTGGTTTATCGAAGGCCGTGGGTTAGATGAAGTATGCAAATATTTTCCTATGTTGTCAGCGTCACCTTTAAGAACATTTTCCATTGTTACATACTCCATATAGGGAGTCACATTATGATTCTGAACACATGCAGACTTTAGACGAAGACAAAACGAATATTTCCTGTCTGGTTGTGTCCTTGCTCAGCACTGAAATGTCTTTGTCATGTCAGACTCCACAGTGGTGGTTAAGAAAGTAATACACCGTAATGATGAGGTTTAAGAATGTTTGGTTTTAGCCAACCTACTAGAGGCAATATTTTTTATAGAGAAGTAAATTATATTTTTCCCAAACAATTTTTTAAAAAATGTTTTATATTTGCTACAGTGTTATATACAACCGCTGGGCCCCTGAGCAAGGCCCTTAATCCTTAATGGCTCAGTTATATAAAAGAGATAAATGTAAGCCGCTCTGGATAAGGACGTCTGCCAAATACCATACATGTAGATACAAAATAAGCTTTTATATCTCTACAGAGCCAGACCTATATTTGTCACTGTAGCTCTTAGATAGAGGGCAGATGCGGTGTAGAGGAGATGATGATGATGATGATGATGATGATAACTTCAAGTAAAATTAGGTTAAGACTTTAGATAAGCTGCACCTCAGCATCTCCAAAGAAAACAGTAAACACCCACGTTGCACATTTCAGATACGTGGCTGAAATCCGAAACGTCTTGCTGTGCCGCCAAAATCAGCGCTGATTATTTTCCCGTAACGGCAGGAGTGTATTGTGTTTTCATATTTGTTCAAATTGAACAAATACCACACACAGTTCCATCTACAGTATTCATGTTATCTGAACGAAAAAAATGTAACAACGAAGCTTTTCTTCTGCTCGGGTCTCCATCACGTCTGTCTCCTCACACTCAATCCATCTCTGTGTCCCTCAAGGTCATGATTAACAAGTGGCCTTTTTGCACTCTTCCATCCCAGCACACAAAGACACGCCTGACAAACACCACAAAGCTTTAGTTATACGAGTGTGAGCGGCGAACAGAGTGTATACACACACACACACACACACACATGCATTACTGAACATCAGGGTCCACAGAGAAGGCTTGTCTCTTTGAAAAATTCTTCAAACTTAATCATTTGAAAGTTGCGGAAAGGGCAAAGAGAAACGTCGGATTTGAATATTAAACAGCTCGAGTCAGTGAGGGGGAAAATCTCTCATCAGTTTTCCTGCTGCTGAATTTGCATGAGCTTTTATTATTTATAGGTGGGATAATGCATCCAAGTGTAGGCTGTCTGATTCGGTTTAATACTGCCTTTCGCACTGGCGATACACACACACACACACACACACTGACAGTATGGACACAAGCCATATCAACATTTCAGGCCCAAACCTAACAACATAGCAGCTTTAAACAAACAAGGCTGAGGATCAGATCAAGATTTTTCTATTATACTGTGATAATAATCTTTAAAAAAAGGTAGAAATCGATTTGAAAACTATCATGTAGAGCAGGGGTGGGTAATCTCGATCCTGGAGGGCAGAGTTTAGCCCCAACCCTAATCAAACACACCTGAACCAACTAATTAAGATATTGCTAGGTAAACCTACAGGTAAGTGTGTATGTTGGCAAGTTGGAGCTACACTCTGCAGGACACCGGCCCTCCAGGACCGAGATTGCCCAGCCACTGACTTCCAACCTTCCAATTACATTGAAACATCAGCAGAAAAACGGAGAAGCAGCTCATCATTGCAAATTATTTCTTTTCTTTTCTACTGTAGCAGCAAGGTTTTATCGGTGGTGGAAAGCCATTGCTGAAATGTCCTTATTGTAATGGAGAGCGCAGCTGATGTTTGCACAACAGCGACAGATTGCAAGTGCATTTCGCCCCCTAATGGAGACACAAAGTCACATCAACAGCTCATATTTATGACTATAAGAATTAGTTAGATTAGTCAGGGATCAAAAACAGTATTGACAGAACCGGCGACCCGGGTTCCATCCCAGCTGGTGTCCTTTCTGGTCCCCTCGCATCTTTCTCACCTGTTTCATCTCTTTGTCCTATCAATCTTATACTTACAGTAACTAACATGAAATGGCAGCAACAGTGATAAGCATCTATCAGTAATTACCTTAGAGTTAAAATGACAATGTTTCATAGCGGTGCATCAAACAACTGTGACAAATTTTATATTTTTATTTTTATTTAAAATTAATTCTATTGTGTATAATATTACATAATCAATAAGGAAGTTTGGTAGAGGGAAGCGGTAGCTCTGTGGTTAACGTGTTGGCCTGCTGACTGGAAAATTGTAAGGATTCCAAGGACCACCAAGCTGCCACTTCTGGGCCCCTGAACAAGGCCCTTTAACCATTAACTGCTAAGACAAAGACAAAATGCCAAAAAAAGTAATAATAATAACTAATATTATTGAATATGCATTAAAATTATCGGTCACTTAAACATAAAATTTATTGGATTCGGTATCAGTCCTTAAAACTCTATATCGGTTGATCTGTGCTGTATAATTCATGCTGTAAATTATACTAATGATAGTATAATCATTTACGGTGAATCTGTTCAATTATTGCTACAGTGAAATTCAGACATAATAAATAGATTAGGCTTCAACCTTAAACTGCATTCAGAGTCTCAGCTACATGTGACCGAGATGTCGTCGGGATTGAAACTCACAATGGTCCTCCAGTAGTGCAAAACCCGAGACAGCCGTGCATTACTGCTGTGCCGCAATGCTCAAAGTGCTACGACTGCAAATCTACCCGTCTCTTTTTCCGGAGAAGTAATAAAAACCCCAACAAACTTCTGAATCAGACTTTGATCTGGCTGCTTAATGCCTCCATCACGTTTGATCAGCAGCAATCATGGAACATCACAGCCCGGGAGACCTTCTGTATAGAAAAGCCATCAGATTCACAAATTACTGAAAAGTCTGAGGCTTCTTTTTATCTCACGCCAGAAAAACCCAGACACAGACTTCCTCTCGGTTTCTACTTATTCAGCTCTTACACGATCAGAAAGATGATCAGGAACAGAATCGTGTTTAAGAAGATAATTAATGGGGTGTAAAAGATGACGTGGTGTCCATGCAAATGGGCCACTAACAGGATACGGTTTCGGTTTTTAGTCATGTTGTTTAAGGTCTCCCTTTTTCTAGATTTGTAATTTGAAATTTGTATATAAGTATATTTAGCGAATAAATAATCTTAGAGATCTAGAGATGGCGTAGATTTAAGTAATAACCCGTGCTACCGTTCTCCAGTGTTAAAGCAACGATACACTTTCCAGCTTTTTAAAGCGACGATACTGCTAACAAGGGTTTTATAATGGGGTTAAATACTTATTTCTCTCATTAAAATGCACATTTATTTATAACTCTTTAAAAAATGTGTTTTTCTGAATGATTTCTGTTGTTATTCTGTTTCTTAATGTAAGAATAAACCTACCGTTAAAATTATAGATCGTAAGTTAGTGGGCAAGTGTACAAAATCAGCAGGGGATCAAATCCTTTCCTCCCTCATTGGACCACCATAGTTAGCTGGATCGACATATTTCTACACAGCCCTAGTTTTTTATGTTAATAAGCAACTTTCTCTCTAAATCTATTCAGTTTTTTGTAAATTTTGTTTTTATGATGTTGCCTGTCGAAATAATTAGAGTGTAAAAAATTATTTGATCTGTTCGGCCATATGTTTTGCGTAGTTAGTAAATTTTCTGTTTGGATGTTTAGCTGGAGAGGTTCCTGTCCTTCACTTAAGTCTACCACCCACAGTCTGTTCCTCTGGTAGTTGTTTTATGAAAAGGTTATTAAAGTCATTAGTCACCAAAAACCTAGCTAACAAAATTAACTGTTTACATTAGAGCTCGGCCGATAATCGTTTTAACGATACATTTTCGAATATTCAAGCTTTTTTCATTATCAAATATCGTTTTTTTAAATAATGGATCCACTAATATGTGGCACTATCTTGCTGTCATTTTGAGAATTGCGATCAAGGCTGTTCCTACAGCACTTCTTTGTGAGGAGAGACGAGACAACAACAGGGCTTACAGGTAAAGTCACTTGAATTAAAGTGCTAAGCTACACTAAAGTAGCAAATCTTTTCATTTTTGTCCGCAGATGGCTTAGAATTTTTTATTTTATTTATTACTATGAGAATGATTTATATGTTCTTAGTTTGTAACCTGTTTATTTATCTGATTAAAGCCTTTAATTTAATGACAATGCACATTAGTTTCAAATTCAGTATTGACAGAACCGCCAACCTGGATTTGATTCCAGCTAGTGTCCTTTCTAGTCCCACCCCCGCTTTTTCATCCGTTTCATTTCTCTGTCCTATCAATAAAGACAAAAATGGCCCCAAAAATAACATATGTTTAACAACAAACAAATATTGAATATGCATCTTAATTATCAGTCACTTAAATACGCGATGAATCTGCATTAACATCAGTTCTAAAAACTTTATATCGGTTGATCCATACTTTGTATAATGCATGACGTAATAGCTTGTTTATTTAAAGCCGCTTTCTGGTAAACCAGATTTCATCACTCCTGCTCTCGCTTATCCCCACCTGTGTTCCTTTCCCAAGCCTGGGGACACATTCCCCAATCATTAGCAGTGTTTTGCATCTTGATAATTTAACTGTGTTGGACACAATGGAGCAATACTTTATATCAACCTTAATTGTGTGGCACCATGTGGAAATCCAGCAGAGCTCAGGTGTGACACACTAAGCAACTGTAACCAAGCAAACACTGAACAAAAAAAAAAAAAAAAAAACAGCCTCAGCATGATTATTCTGTGTTCATGAGCAGGTAAAAAGCATTAACACTACGTACATATAGTCCCGGTTATTTCCTGTCATTACAGAACCACCTTGGGTCCATTTATAAACGAAATGGCAACAGGCGTTTGGATCCACTTGTGCAATTTGTCTAGAGCCCAATTATACAGATGACGGCATTAGAAAAATGAGTCATCTAGCTTAAAGGTTAATTAACCTACGTGTTCTTTCGGTGACTAATTCATCTGGCTGTAATGAGTGTGAATAAAGAGTCATTATGTATGAACCTCTAATCTATAAAAAGCACATGGAATCAGGAGTTACAGCTGAAGGGGCATCGGGAGCAGACGTCGACATGAAAATGTTTGAATTTCTATGCCCTTGTGCAGTCACACACACACACACACACACACACACACACAAGATGGACAGATAGACGTTTAGACAGATATACTGCTAAACACCTATATAAAAAGATTAAAGTGTGTAAACAGGTGATTGCACCGCTAGCTCAGTTTTACATTCAATAGCGCCTCATTAATTCCTTAAAAACCTAAAGCAACACTTCGTGGAGAGACGGAGTCCACAGAGACATGTCAAATGTCAAATGTCAAGTGTCTGTCCCGAGTTCAGGTTGTAGTAATAAACTGCATACATCAACAGCGTAAAATTCCTTAGCAGATCAGATTAGACAAATAAACCCGATTTATTTGTCTAATCTGAAATGCTGGATTTAATACTTATTTATTGGCTGTTTCTTCCAGGCAACAGCAGATCATCTCACTCATATTTTTATTCAGCACAGGTTTCTACACTGTAAAGAACAATAACAACCAGTAAAATGACATATAGAATATTAATAATGGATTAGGAACTCAAATATATCCAATCTAATCCAATTTAATCTAATCTAATATATATTTTGCAACAGACAAACCAGTCATGTACAGAACGGTAATTAGTGCTTGCTAATATAAGCAGCTGCTCCACCAAAGACACTAGAACGTGTCAGAACTCTTAAAGGACTCCAAATAAGAATTATATTTAAAGCACATATAAGCATTGATAAAAGACTGATAATTAATATTTAAGAAGGTTTGAACACAATAGCCAATTCAGACAGAATAATTTGCCTAAATTACAGCAATTATTCTTGTCTAATGACCTGGATGTCCACGTCAGCATTAAAAAGTATTTTTTTAATTTATAGAGCTGTAAAAACGGTAGCTAGCAGGCTGGCGGTGTCTGTCATTGCAGAAACCCTTTGGCTCACGCTGATGGACATCGGTGACAAGGATGTCAGTGCCTGTCATGGTGGTAACCATAGACATCATAGTGGACCACAGTGATGGACACCAGTGATGAGGTAAGCCAACAAGATGAAGGTGAAAGCTTTTAAAAATCTGATCATGTGTCAAACTGTTCACCTCAGGAAAGAAAGACGAGACTATTTCTAAACAGGGGCAAAAAATTGGTCAGTATTAACCTGCGCTGGGGAAACTGTTAAGGAATGAAACAAGCACTTAAACCCTGCGGATATTCCATCCCTCAAGTTTTTTGTAAAATTCTTACTCTGGCAGCATGGATAAGCGCTAGAGCTTACGAAGACAGTGGGCAAAGCTGGGGGTATGTGGCTACCATCTATCCATAAATCCCTGGGCCAGTGCCTTTGAGCTTAACAACTTGGATGGTCCTTATTTTAGTTATCATGGCACAAATTAATACTAGGGTTCTTGTTAGAAGTTTTAGCAGATTTTGATCAGCTCATAAAGCTCTTTCTGTTAAGACATTTTATAAGGAGTCATAACTCAGGGTAATCCAGTAGACTGTTAAAAAATATTACATCTTACCTATAGTATCATCAAAATATTATGGTCTTGTTACACAGAGAAAGTGGAAATTAGGTATAATAATGAAAAAAATGCCCCCCCCGATTGGCTCATATTAGTGTAACTGCACATCAAGCAAGTTGGATGAGATCCTGGACCATGGACCTGTTGAAGCCGTTATCTATTACACTTGACTTGGGAACATCTGTTGATCCTCAGGAGGAAATGGAACAAGCGGCAAAAGACTTTTTTTCTTGCCAGCCATTAAATGTATCCGGTAAATACTAAACACGCATGATTAAAAAGATAAATAAATCATTTCGTATTAGCACAGATACGAGGTGGGCAAGAATCATTCTTTCTTCTACCACCCTGCAGTATTTAATTAACCATGCTGTCAGGAGAACCAATCATATGCGCATACCTACTGCTGCACGAAATGCCCCCTACTCCTTAATGTGTTTTTGCTTTCACACATATCTACACTCTCTCTCTTTATCCTTTCTGTCACAAGGTCACTTTGCCATTTTACTCCAACACACTTCTCCAAATCCACTGGTTTGGTGTATTAGGACCTAACATCAATGATCTGATCTGCCAGTCATGATGGCGACCAGGCTCGGCTGTTCAGCCAGACACATTCACTGAAAAGGGATTGGGTGAATGTGTACGTGGTAAACAGACGCCTCGTTTCTCTTCCAACTGTCTGTATAAATGTTCTGTAATTTGGAACAAATTTGATGAATGACATGATTGAGGACACAAAACAAATAATGGTGGATCAGCCAAGAGTCATAAAAACCCTAAAAATTACACACTAAGCAGGAGCTCTGCTGACTATCTAAATAGTAGAGGACGACTAATAAGGACAAAAAGGAGGGAATAAAAACAACAGACGGGAAAGGCTTAATTTACAAAGAAACAGGTGACAGATGTTAACTCTTCCAGTAAAGCAGGTGCAACGCTATCGAGATAGCAAGCCGAGATGCGTAGGTTAAAGCCAGAACAACAGCCTTGCAAAAGATAACAGAATGCAAATTGAGTCGAAAGTGGTAGCTATCAACCTGGTCACCTGCCAAATTCCACCCACTAGCTGGCTCTTTTCCAGCCCCAACCTTCAACAGCAATGACGCTAAAGGTCTGCAAACTTTTCTTGTAACCCACTGAGCTACCACCGCCCTCTGGCACTGCCACATGACGGAAAATTGTGTGGGAATCAAAGGAAAACAGAGAAGAAGCAATATTAACTGACAGAATCCAGACACACACTCGCTGCTGCTCCGCCTTCACACAGCGCAATCAATTTGTTGTCCGCCTTCGCAGAGACACAAACAAAGCGGGTTTGGTTAATGCTTGCTTAATTAGGAAGAAAGTTCAGATGAGGGTCCTGCTAATTAGCTTAAGAAGGCAGGGAGGATAAACAGCTGTAGGTACAGACAGACAGCATGAAATTGAGACAGACAGCATAAACAGAAAGAAAGAAAGACCGATCAGAGAGATACGAGTACTAGGGTTAGTGAGGGGGGAGAGACAGACAGTCACTAAAGAAAGACAGACATATAAGGGTAACAAACGAGCAGGACAAACTGAAATCAAAGAAAGAGACATATGGGCAGTAGAGAGAGACAAACAACATGGAGGGACAGATAAGCACGAGTGAGACAACGGCAAAGAATGAAACATTTGGGCCACACACTTATATGTGTGTGTTTTTGTGTGTTCATTTCACCAAAATGAAGACATTTTCTTTCCTTGTCACTACTTTTTTTTCTCCTTTTTCTTGCTTATTCACTCTGACCCATTTTCCTGTCATTCTCTTTCTCTTTTTTGTTCCTCTTCTCTCTCTCTCTCTCTCTCTCTCTCTCGCTCTGTTTATACACATATACACTGCTTTTTTTGACATTGTATGATGTCATACCTGTTAACCGGAATGAACTAGTATTTTTCACACAATGCAGCTAATATTTGTTCATGTAAAACTACTTTAAATGAATTATATAGCAGCTGTTGGTTGGTTGGTTGGTTGGTTGGTTGGTTGGTTGGTTATTTGAGTAAGTTTTTACCACCTGGATTAATAATTCAGGCTGCAATTTTAGTTTTTTTGGGGGTTTTTTTATCTCAAGCTAAATTTGCTTGACCCTGGCTGTGGAGTGGGTATTGGATCCTGACGCAGATTCTTAATTAGATCAATTAGATCTGTCTTGCTTTTGAACCACTTTAGCTTAGCTTTAATGATGTTCTAAGGCTTGTTGTTATGTTGAACTACTCTGGCATTCACCGTTCGCAAAGCATAACGCTACCACCAGCATGTTTCACAGGGGCAGTTGTGTTCTATGGGTGATGAGTACTTTTGACACTCATTTTATTCCAAGGTCAAAATGATTTGAAACAGACTAAAGGACTCTGTTTTATATGTTTTCTGGATCCAAAACACACACGGAATCAGCGGTGTGTTTAACCTGATCTTATATTCTCTCCTTTCTCTTTGCTTCCGACCAACAGAAAGTTAATCCTTCTATCAGGGCCAAGTCAAGGCCATTTCAAAGATATCCGTAACTCGTCCGCCGTGTTTCCTCTCACCCCTCATGAATGCTGTAAAATTACACCCGAAAACAAATCGGATTCTGAAAACCTCTCGCGATTCATTCATGAAAAACAGCCTGTGTGAGGAAGGGTGGAAACTGGTCCAGACCTGCATGGCCTGATTTTTCTTTCACACCACGTTTCACACTTGCAAAAAGGTCAAAACAAAGAAAGCACTGCCAAAAAAAACCTTGGAGAGGTTTTATCTGCTCAAACATCGAACTCAATTCCTAACCGACTCCAAAGTCTATAATGATAAGCAGGGATTTTACTTCTAGGCGATGATCCTGAGATGGAAATCGAGAGAAATCGAAAGACAGAAATGTTTAGTAGGGCTGACATGTCGTTTATTGTTTTTCTGAAAATGTAATTATACCAATCGTTTACTGTCACTTTATCACTAAGACATCGGCCTTTTATCGCTTAAGCTTTTAATATAAAAACGTAAGAAGTTCATTCGGCTTAAAAGGAGAAGGAAAGACATCCAATCAGGTCAAAACTGTTAATTTAAAAGCTATTATGCTTCTAAATCCCAATAATCGTTATATGTATCCCATAATCCTTAGCTTAACTCAAAAAAACCTATTAAATTGGAATCCTGCTTTTTGTTGGATCTACAGCAATGTTTTCTATAGCACTTTTTAACAATAGAAATAGTTTTGAAGCAGTTTTACGAAATCAAAACAAATACAATATTAAAACTGTCAAAAAACACTTAGTTCATTTTTTATTAATATCTGTATATTAGGAGTCCCCCAACTAAGCAAGCCAGAGGCGACAGCGGCAAGGAACCAAAACTCCATCGGTGACAAAATGGAGAAAAAAAGCCTTGGGAGAAACCAGACTCAGTTGCAGGGTTCCTCCTCTGACTAGACAAACCAGACATATTCTACTCCAACATTCATAAGCAATGTATTTCCTATTTCCCATATTCTGCTGAGGTCTGTCTAGATCCGTAAAGGCCATTAAAGGTAAAAGAGGATTTGTTCTCTACTCTGGCTAAAACAAACAGAAAACACATCAGCACACAAAGACGTCAGTATCAACCAGGCTGTAATGAATAAAGCTTTTATGACAGTTTGACCTCAGTGCGTCCCAGTCTATATTTATCTAACCATAAACAGACACAAAAAAAAATCTATCTATCTGTCTGTCTGTCTGTCTGTCTGTCTATCTATCTATCTGTCTGTCTGTCTATCTATCTATCTATCTATCTATCTATCTATCTATCTATCTATCTATCTATCTATCTGTCAGTCTGTCTGTCTATCTATCTAACTATCTGTCTGTCTGTCTGTCTATCTATCTATCTATCTATCTATCTGTCTGTCTGTCTGTCTATCTATCTATCTATCTGTCTGTCTGTCTGTCTATCTATCTATCTATCTATCTATCTATCTATCTATCTATCTATCTATCTGTCAGTCTGTCTGTCTGTCTGTTTGTCTTTCTATCTATCTATCTATCTATCTATCTATCTATCTATCTATCTATCTATCTATCTATCTATCTATCTTCCTTTATTTAGTGCACTTGAATAAAAGTGAACAATCAACTACAACCAGACAAGTCATAGAAACAAAATAAAAAAGTCGCTCTGGATGTCTCCCTAATGCCGTAAATGTAAATATCTGGTGTAATAAATAAAGATAAACCGAATAAATGAATTTGCTAATTAGAATTAGATCACTGATTGTGATTGTGATTGCTTCCTTTTGCACCCCGCTCGAATCCAGGTCTGGGCACTAAGACGATTGTGATTGTAGCATTTTATGGCAAGAACTGTAGCATAAGAGTCCCAACTAAACGTCTCTCTGAGACTCAAAAGAAAAGCTCAGCCTAATTGCTAATTGGTAGGCTGGCACTGGCAAGCAGCATCACCCTAGTGAAATACCCAAGCAAGCATTGGCAGTCTTCAGAAGTGCAGGCTTTTTGGCATTCCTCCCTGTGAGAAATGAGGATCTGGCTGCGGCGTGTAGATTCTGGATGATTAATTATTAACGGCTTCACATAAAGTGTCATTTATCCTCCCCACTTTCTGTCCTCACCTTGCGTGCTCTCTTCCTTTCAGCAGCGGTTTTATCCTGACTGGCTACAATTAAACTGGCATTGTGATGGCGTAATAGAGGTTTTATTGTGTTGGTGGAAGGACAATAAAGATCTGTTCTGTCTCTTTTTTCTCTCTCTCTCTTTTCCTCCTACGGAGGCCAGCCTATACGTGCCGGCAGCGACTCGGTCGGGTGTGACGGAGATTGAGATCACTTTTTCCGGCAAACGTCTTTCAGTGACCGTGTGTGAAGCCTGCAAAATTTACATAACATTTACCGGATGCTCTTATCCAGAGTATGATAATGGCTTAATAAAGAAAATGATACCTTGTTGATTTATTTTCTAAAATTCGACTTTATTAATGCAAAACGATATAGCCACCACCAGAATTTCTGGTGAGGGCGTGGAATTGTTGCTATAGTAACATTTTCAATTATAAAATTAGAGGCAGAGGCACTGTTGTAAGGTTTTTCATTATAAAAACCTCTTTTAAACATTACATCACTCCATAACTGATCCTGTAATAATGTCATTTAGATTTGAAGAAAGATTTACATTTACCCGCCCTCATGCAGAGTGACTTACATTTATCTCTTATACAACTGAGCAGTTAAGGGTTAGGGGCCCTGCTCAGGGGCCCTGCATTGGCAGCTTGGTGGTGCCGGAAATCGAACCCTGCTCTTCCTACCACTTCACACACAGATTTGAAATATGTCGAAGGTGCCCCCACTTGCGAACCAGGGATTTTTTAATATTTAAAACTATTACTGAAATATTTTTATAGGCGTTTATTTACTCCCTAAAGATTCATACACAGCATCTTCCCATGTATATTTGAATTTCTGGCACTTTTTTCCTCTCTGTTTTGTTCCTTTTGACTTATATCCACACCTCCGCAGCCTATAGTGACACAATTAGGTCTAACAGTTGACAAAAATGCCGTAACATTATAAATGACCTTTAATAGAAGAAAGAAGACGAACCTAAACTTGTTGGAAAACTGTTAAAAAAACCTGCTGTTTAATCCTTAATGTTTAGCGTTTCTATGCCATTGTTAAAATATATATATACATTTTTAACACCTTGCCGATTTTTCAGCTCAAAAGAGAATGAAAGTGAGTGGATTCTTTAAGATTTACTGGAGACGTGTGTGTCAGGTGTTTGTAAGTCAGTCTGGAAACAAAGCTGCTGCGATGCTCTAGTCTGCATCATCAAAATGGAAACAAGATCATTTTTCAAATAATGTATAGTTGATAGAGTAGATTTTGTAATATGAACATGATGCTGAATGAATTGGACTGTGATTGGTTGCTTTACATGCCAATCAGGCCAGTAAAAGCTGCGGTGGAGTCCAGTCCAGACCTTCTGCAGTCAGACTGGAAATCTGGCTATGTGAGACTAAAAATAGCAAAGCATAAAAACATTCTATAACATTTAAATAGGCGTTTGAGTTAAAACACTGGGCAAGAGCAATTTTCCAATCACGATTAATTAAAGTTTTTCGACTATACTAAAATATTCTATTCTAATCTACTCAAATAATGATAATATAAATAATAATAATAATAAATCTTTGAAGAATTTAAGTTTAACTCTTAACTCTATGTGCTTAGTGATACATGTTATAGATTACCAGGACTGCGTAAATTAAAATTAAATCATCTGGACAACCTAATAGAACGATTTCGTTGGCTGTTAGTCAAACAGATAATTAGATGCAAAAATGCCACCATTTTCGGTCACTGTCCTTGACTTAATGCTAATTTAGAAGGTTTTTTTGTATAGACAGGTTCCGTGACGGACAGGAAAGATAATCTCATCATAGTAATTTGTTTTTATAACGTAAAACCTGACTATTTTGATCCAATTGCAGATCGGAAGCATTTTAATTAACCCTTACAGTAAAATCGGGAGAACTTCCTCATCAGCTGACCTCAATTTACCTCTTTTTAGGCTCAAATCAAATTGGTGCCTGTTTGGTTGTACATTAAATGTCGTCATTATGTCACACTCCTCTGCGATGCTAATTGCCATGATGAATTGCCGTGATGCCATATGAAACTGGACACTAAAGGTTTTAAAATACGCATTCATTACATTTTATAAATATTATTATAGTCTAAAATTGGCGATATTTTTCTTAACAGAAGTAAAAAAAATTCAAAAGCGGCTGTTTACCCAAATCTTAGGAGTAAATGGTGAAAATAACCCATTTCTGTTCTCTAAGACACCTCAAGTTGCTTGTTTATAAGCCTCTCAGTGGTTTATTTGTAGGACTGCTAATCAAACGATTGTGGGTTCTTTTCCCAGCACCACCAAGCTGCCACCGCTTGACCCCTACTACTTAGTTGGATAAAAAATAATAAGATAAATATAATTTGCTCTATATAAGGGCGTCTGCCGAATACCGAAAAATAAAAGCCAACAGCGTTGGGGAATCATTTAACATCAGAGTTGCACAGCTTTAGGATAGTTCCTATGTTTCTACTGTATCCACTGGTGTACTGGTAGAAAGGGTTAATGACCTCACAGCCATGCCGAAACACTTGTTTTACCTCAGCAGTGAAAGGGGGAAAAGTTATTCTTTGCTGTCGCAGCAGAAAAAGAGGGCTAGAAAATTAAATGTACAGAATTAAAGCATTGAAATCGATAACAAATTGATTTTTTCATCAAGTTAAATGTCAGTGTGGCAGTGTATTAAAATACAGACATCCCATGTGAATGAATAAGCCATTATTAAAGCCATACCATTCAGGGTGCATTCCTGACTCGCTTCACTTACTATGGGGATAAACAGGAAACTTTAAAGAGAATGAATGGGAATAACCAGGAATTAATGGGAATAAACTGGGAATTTGCAACGTTGCAGGTCAGCCTGTTAAAGGAACGTAAATATAGTTTGCAGTCTAATGTTGGTGTAAACAACCGGGTTAAATGCAATTACAGCTGAATTTCTAGCCTAAATATTCCTCAGTCACATGCACACAACACTGCAGGGGTATTGGGGCCACATCGCATGCCTGTTGATGTGCTTAAATAACAATAATTCCTTGAATCCTGCACACAAAATAATGTAAAAATAAGTATTTTTATAAAATTTGTATTAAAATTACATATATTTCTAATTTAAAAATGTATTAATCTTGTTCTGTCGTGCAACATTTAGGTGAGATAATTTTAATTGTCTAAAAAAAAAAGGCCATTCCCCACGAACAACCCCCCCTTAGTCACTTAAGGAGGGAAATCACACTACACACACACACACACACACACACACACACACTTTCCAAGCTCTGGAAAGTCAAAAACATCATTTTCAAAATGTTTATTGCAAGTTAAATTTACAAGTGTTTTTCCTAATTTTTGGAACACTGAAATAAATTCCCAATTCCTGTACGTTTCCATAAATTACCTCCAAGATGAAGATTCTATAAAAAAACATTTCCAAAAATGTTTGACTTGTGTGGGGATCCTGTGTGAACCCAAATCCACAGTCACACTGATCAGATTAAACTTTTGAGACATGCATGTATATAGTAAGTGCCCCAGCCGCGGGCATCGGGGCACCCTGGGCATCCCCCTGGTGCCTCTGAGGCTCTGAAGGAATCAGCAGGTGTGGAAAAAAGTCATGTATTCGTATATGGGAGCGTTTTATAGTACAAGTAAGCTGCAAAGACGTATAGGAGGACCTTAATGCTAGGATTATACAGGGATGAAAAAAAAGTAGTTTACCAGGTCAGTAAGAACAGTAAAGATATAAATACATTTATTATAGACAACAAATTCAAAGTCTCTAAAAAATAAACCACAGCAGATTATATATATATATAGATATATATATATATATATATATATCTATATATATAGATATAGATAGATAGATAGATAGATAGACAAACAAACAAACAGATATAGATAGATAGATAGATAGATAGATAGATAGATAGATAGACAGACAGACAGACGGACGGACGGACGGACGGACGGACAGATAGATAGATAGATAGACAGACAGACAGACAGATAGATAGATAGATAGATAGATAGATAGATAGATAGATAGATAGATAGACAAACAGACAGACAAACAAACAGACAAAAAAGATAGATAGATAGATAGATAGATAGATAGGTATAGGTAGGTAGGTAGGTAGGTAGGTAGGTAGGTAGGTAGGTAGGTAGGTAGGTAGGTAGATAGATAGATAGATAGATAGATAGATAGATAGATAGATAGATAGATAGATAGATAGATAGATATGTATAAATGAACCAATTATTATATACCAGACGTCTTATAAAAAGATTCGGGACACTGACTTTTAGTTTACAGTGTTTTTCTCTCTGTTGAGATAAACTTACTCAGAGTTTTAATGGGTAAAAATAACATTAAAAATTCAGAACTTCAGAACTTAGGACGTCTCAGAGACCAGAAATGGTTTTGATATCCGCGTTTTCTTTGGAAAATAGAAACAACTGTAAAAATATATAACTAAAAAACTGTAGACTAAACAAAAATTCAATACCGAACAGGAAAAAAGACACAAATTCCAGTTTTTGGGTCTGGGAATATGGAGTTTAAGGGTTAATTAGTTTTACCCCCGATTTGTCATGTTAGACGCAAGCAAATTTTTTATACAACTAGACTTTCACATTGGCTCGTTAGCTCCCGTAAAAATTCTATAATTCCCACTCAACACCTAGTTCCAGAAACAAGTCACAGTTAATGTGCAGAAACCTTTTCTGATACCAGGTGGCTCCCACAGCGGGACTGTGAGATGAGCCATTCATGCACACCGACATCAACCTCAGCTTACACTACGGAATTGATATTCCATCACGACACACAAACACACTAAAAAACAATCGATACAAATCCTCGCTTGGCGAGATGAACCGCTTGACGTCTGGTCTGCAGTTATCTACCGATGGACCATGAAGGGGGAAGTGAAACGGCTGTGTGAAGGTCTGTTTGTTTGCTTGTGGATGCATTTTAAGAAAGCTTTCCATGGGATGATTATGGATTATATAGAAAGCACACACTCATCCACGAACCTAGTGTGTTATTCAATTACGGCATACAAACAGCGGTCGGCCAGATTTTAATGGCTGATCCTGTAGCCAAATGAAAGCATCGTTCAAGCCTTTTTAGTCTTACTCATGCTCCCTTATTCATCCCATCTCCCTGGTTTGTGTTCACATCTTCTTTTTTTTTCTCTAATGTCTCTCTAATCTCTTTTCCTATCATTAAAGCATCTCTTCTTTCCTCTCTGCCCTCTGTTTTTTGGTCCTGTCCTTTACTCAACATATCAATGGCTCCAGATTTGCCCAAGACTTTATATTATATTTATATTATATTATATTATATTATATATCTCCGCCTGTGCACTATGATCACTCGTTCTTTCCATCACTCCCTCTCCATCCCTATGTATAATTCATTTTACCTTTCTCTCAGAGCTAGGGAGTGTTTTTAATAATTTACCGTGTTGGATTAGCAGGACACGGTGAAGTCTCTTTCCTGTGCAAAGTTCCACTAGACTAACTTCATCTCATCTCACTCTCATTAGTCACTACACTCGCTCTAAAAATAGACCGAAGCTGATCTCCTGTTTGTCGACTGGTTATTTTTATGCAGCGTATTTCCACCAGGGAGAACCAGAGCATAGCAACACTGGAGCTTTAACTTTAACTCGGTGGCTTAAACGGTTAAGCTGAGTTGCTGATCCGGAGACCAGGAACATCTAGGTTCAAGCCCCACCACCGCCAGCTGTTGATCTGAAGACTAAAAACATCTGGGTTTGAGCCCAACCACCGGCAAGCCAACCACTGTTGGGTCCTTGAGCAAGACCCTTAACTCTTTCTGCTCTAGTCTCAGACTGAAGACCTTCATTCTCTTCTGTTAAAATTTCCTCGTAGCTGTTTGAACTTCTAGTCTTTTTAACAAACACGTCCTGCATCAATTTTATTGTGTCCATTTTATGGACAATGGACATTGTCTCTAAGCAGCTTTACACAGAATACAGTAAATATGAAAGCATGTAAGTTTGTCCCTAATAAACAAGCCGGTGGCAACTGTGCCAGGAATGGGGAGAACATGTAAACCCCACACATAAAAATACCCCTGCTGGGGATATGAACCTGTGACCTTCTTACTGTTTGGCATCAGTGCTAATTATTAAACCACCGTGCTGCCCTACTGAATGTCATCTTTTGGGTAAGATCACAGCGCACTTAAGTAAAGACACACACACACTTAATGTAACACACACACTCCTGTGTCAACCCTTACTGTACATTTAGCATGTATAATTCAGAAGGATGACATTTAACACTATCGTATTCTCCCCAGATTTCTGCTGCGACTGCATCTTGATCCTTCTTACTCTTGCTCCCTTTCTAGTCTCCATAGAGACACGGCCAATGTCCCTGCCTCCACCAGTCATTCAGAGACTGTGAGCTCACACAGGAAGTAGGTCAGCCTGAGCTTGCATGAGGCATAACGGCGCAACACAACACACCAAAAAACACAGCAGCAACATCAGGTCAAGGGTTTCCAAACATCCAGCCGGTAGTAAGCGCTCTTCTGATGAAGAATTATATTAGGAGACATGGAATTAAAAAATAATATGAATTAACATTATAAAAATGCAGTAAATTATATATTTGCATTCGTGTTTATTGACTTTAATCTACAAAAGGGAAAGTTTTCTACAAAATGGAAAGTTAACAAGGTTTTTTTTTCTTATTTATTATGGATTTTCTTCACCTAATACTTTAAATATATTTATCAGAATTGAATTTCTCTATTGATTAATCGAGAAAACAGTTATCTCATATAAGCAAAGTAAAAACATTCTACTTCCCTTTTTTTCTACTGTATTCAGTTATATCTTATCACTGTGGTTTTCCCCCTAACCTGTGCACCTGTTCTGTGTTCAGCCCTTCACTGCTTATTTATACCCTCTTTAATGAGACTTTTGATTGTTTTTTATGAACAAAATTCCTGTTTTACTTTGTGACTGTAGACGGTTTTGGGACTTAAACTTTTTCATCTCTTTTATAATAATAATAATAATAATAATAATAATCTTTTGGATTAATATGCAAAGTTATTTATTTAATTAATTATTTTAGCTACAATGAGCCTTTTCTGGCATTTGGGAGATGCTTTTATCCAAAGTAACTTACATTCATCTAATTTATCTAAGTCATTGTGGGTTGAGGGTCTTGCTTAGGGGCCCAACAGCAGCCGCCAAGCTTATGATTTTTTAATTACTGGTCCAACACCTGAACTACCACTTTCCTTAATACTAGGGCAGAGGTGGCTCAAATGGTTAAGGTGCTAACTCTAACCCTAAGTTGCTGATCTGAAGACCAGGAGGACTTGGGTTCAAGCCCCACCACCAGCCAGCTGCTGTTGGGTCCTTGAGCAAGACCCTTAACCTTTTCTGCTCCAGAAGCACTGGATCATAGCTGACCCTGTGCTCTGACCCCCAACTTACTAAGATGGGATATGCAAAGAAACTAATTGCATTCGGATGTAAAAAGTTTATGTGGCAAAATAAAGACAGTTTAGTTTTATTTATTTGTTTGTTGATATAGAATTGTTGATTTTTTTTAGATATATTTTTGCCTTGATTGACGGGACAGAGAGATGAAACAGGGGAAAAAGAGAAAGAGGGGTGGGACCGGAGAGGACCCAAGCTGGAATCGAACCCGGGGTGTGCGTGCTGGTGCCTTAAACTATTACACCATGGCGCAGGCCTATATTGTTGATTTTATGTGATATTTTTCATTTCATCTATTTTATTTGCATTCATTTTTTTATTACTTTTTATTTAAAATCATCATCTTTATCTATAATATCCTGTTTGCTAAAATTCCTCACTTTGCCAGTCTGTCAGTCCTGCTATTTAAAATCACCACCACTGAACCACTATTAAGGCGGGCAAAACCTTGGCTTGATTGGCCGCTCCGAATGTGCTGATGCTTTTTAAGCGGTTTAAGTACAGGTCAGTGTGGGGAGAGAGGATAAATCATTCTTACAGTTATATCACTTTTATGTTGACTATTACAGAAACAGAAATCCATTCTCTGATTAACAGTCAGACATAATTTTGTCACATAAAACGTCGGCGCTATAAAACTGTCATCGACGATGCAAATAGCACCGCCTCCGGATAATAACAGATTTATAACGCTTTATTAACTGCTACAAAAATCATACTGTCTTATCAAGACATTAAGACCTTAAGATTTAATTACTGTCTAAACAACTAAAGGAACATCACATGGGCCAGTTGTTGTTATATTATTGTATAACAAAAGCCAGCGATGTAATAGTCCAATTTTTGTAGAGGAATTAATCATTACACCGCATTACTGTTTAATTCCCATTTAATTCCTGGATATTGTTGATTAGTTTTCTATAACGGCAACTTCTTTAGGACTTAGACTAGTTATAATAATAATAATAATAATAGTATTTTTAGTAGTTGTAATAGAAGTAGTATGATAATTATAATGTCGAATTCACACTGCAGGTGTCCTTTGATCGGTGACAGGAGGAGTGATATCACATTAAAAAGAATCGACAACTCTGTCTGCTTCACAAACCATGTTTCACAACCGAACGCAATGACAAGGAAATGAAGCAAGACCACGTGTGAGATCAATCGAGAACGTGTGAGTTCTCGATTGAGACTGGAAATATTATGAGAACTGAATGAGACTGAAAAAGAAAAAAGATTATCAAAAGTTCCGAACCGAAGCCATGTTTGCTGATATTGTGTTATATAACTCCGCCCCCTGCACTTCCCCGCGGCCTGGTATCTTGCTCTCTTATTGGCTATAAGTCATCGTCGTGGTATTTTTCAATCAATTTCACACAGCAGGATTTTGATTCGCAGACAGTTCCAGATATTAGCATGCTAAACATTTTTCCGGCGATGATCGGACCGCACTTTTGCATGATTGTTACTCGGCAATGAATGAGCATCGAATTACCTCAGATTTCGGCGATTCAAGAGCTTCAGGGCTAAAATTGTGTCATGTTAACTCTCCATTACGCAGAGAGTTAAATAATAGTTGCTTCAAACAATTTGTGTCATTTTTAACGGGACAAAAAGTGTGTTCTTAAAAGGGGCATTGATCGCTCTGTGAATGAAATAACAATAATAAAAAAAAAATTACTGATCTGAAGGTTGTAAGTTTCAATCCCAGAGCCGCCAAGTTGCCACTGTTTGGACTTTAAGCAAAGCTCTTAACCCTCAACTGCTCAGCTGTATAGATGAAATCACTCTAATTGAGGACTTTTGTAAAATAATGCAAATGTTTAATAACCAAACAAACTCCGGCAAATAGCTGTGATATAGAAATATTCAAATAGTTTAAGTCATTCTGTTACCTAAAACAGGGCAGCGGTGGCTCAAATACCTAAGGCACTGAGTTGCTGATCTGAAGACCAGAAACACCTGGATTCAAGCCCCACCATCGCCAGCTGTTGATCTAAAGACCAGGAAGATCTGGGTTCAAAGCCCCACCACTGGCAGGTCAACCAATATTGGGCCCTTGAGCAAAACCCTTAACCCTTCCTGCTCCAAGGGCGCTGTATCATAGCTGAACCTGCGCTCTGACCCCCAACTTACTAAGATGGGATATGCGAAAAAATAATTTTCACTGTGCTGTTAAAAGTATATGTGACAAAATAAAGTCATTTACAGTAAAAATAAATAAAGCAACACTGCTTTTTTTGGGTCACATCAGGGGCATCAGCCCTTCATCAATTACTTTCCTTACAATCTATCATGGTTTATTCCCAGCATCTAACATTAACAGCTTCAGATCTGTTCTGTGTGAATCAGATCCTGACTGAATGTTAGAACTGTATGACTAAACACATCCTACGTCATTTTCCAGAAAAAAACAATCCCACTGAAATGTCCAGATTTTAAGCACTGCTAATGGTTTTATTTACAAACGATATGACAGGAAACGAGCGTATGTGATGTAATAACATTTCACTATAAGCTTTCAAGAAAAAAAAAACCAAACAATAAAGTAACTCAAATCAACAAGAGATAATTCGATTCATTACGCCTGAGAAATGAAGAAGCAGAGATTTGATCCTTTGCTTTAATTTGGTTAAAACAAGAGTGTCAGTTGTGCCACACGTTTCTTAGACAGTCGATGCTAATTTTTGCAGTGATTCATACACTATATGGAGGCAGACACACTTTGTCAGTTCAAATCTAGATTAAATACCCGTCTCTTTAACCTGGCCTACACATAATACACACATCTTCATTATCCAAATCCGCTGGAACTGGAACCGGGAACACCACCAATAACACATAAGTCAGATAGCATCTACACTAACACATGTCTGTTTCTTTGTTATTCCGAGCTCACCGTCGCCACCAGCCCAGTTGGTGGATCAGCGTTTGAAGACAATAAGGCCATTTCCCAGTGATGATATTGTCTTCTAGATGTCATCCGGACAAGACCATGGAAACTGCAGTAGGGGTAACCTACTGGTTTGTCTGGTCAGAGGAAAACTGACCCCCTGACTGAGCCTGGTTTCTCCCAAGGTTCTTTGGCAACTGACTATGACTATGACTTGTGAAGCGGTGGCTTATGGTTAAGGTGTTGGACTACCAACCTGAAGATTGTAGGTTTGATTCCAAGCTACCACTCTTGGATCCCTACCCCTGATTGCTCAAGAAGGGGTGGCCAAATGCTGTGAATGCAGATGACGTCTGGGTGTGTTTTTGAACATCATATTTTAAATTTAGTCTTAATTTTATTCCTATATTAACGCCCACAAGTCTGGAAAAACTTTTCAGCAGATTTTGGAGTTTGGCTCTAGAGATTTTTACATTTAGAGCATTTGGCAGATGCCCTTATCCAGAGCGACTTACATTTATTGCAGTGGTTACTTGGTGGTGCTGGGAATCAAACCCTGATCTTCCAATTAGCAGTCTAAAACCACTGCGCTACCACATCCCTCCATTTTTCACTCAGCCACAATAGTATTAGTGAGATCAGACCCTGCTGTGGGGTTCAGGGATCTGTACAGGACACTTAAGTTCTTTCACTCCAACCAAAACACCCCATATCTTTAGGGGATTTGTGCATAGGGGTATTGTCATGCTGGGTCTCCTAGTTTCAATGAAGGACTAATGTATTGCTACAACAAACAAACACGTTCTAGACAACAACGGTTTCAGAAGGACACAATTATGCGGGTATGCTAGTAAGTTGTCCATGAACTTTTGGACATATACTGGAGTATATCCCATTAGAATTGCACCAAATGTTAAGGCTTTATTCATGCTAAAACGGAAAGAGAGCGAGAGAGAGCGAGAAAGTGCAGTGAAGTGATGCTGCTACAGCTGCTAAGGTTTGCTGATGCACTGTTTCCTAAAGGTCCATCAATCTTCTCCTGAACTCCTGAGCACGCACGATAAACCCGGCCCTATGACGTAGCTGTAGCTAATCTTGCAGGGGCGATCCTCTTCTCCAGGGATCCAGAAATACAATAGAATAGGGCCTGGCGTTGCTAAAAATAGCTCCCAGTCAGGGCTGTGGCACACGCTGACTCTACTGTGAGGTCGGCGGGTAGAGGAAGCTGGGACGATTACAGGTAACAGGCACAATAACAAACAATGATGTAACTTTAACATCATAAAAGATTCATTCCATCGGCGTGTCTTCTGAATCGAATATTAGGATGGTGCTTTTACAGAGTAATGAGCATGTGAATGATGCAGCAGAATTCCTCCGATCCCTGATCACCACACGATTCACGTCTCCTTTTCGGATCCTGCGCTAAACATTCAATTTTATTATCAATTGGTGCTCGAGTTACAGTCTCATCCTCATCTGCTGGCTCGCTATCAAACAGCTTGATCTTTAGATCCCCAATTCAAGCATCTATCATGAGTTAAGTGGAGGGAAAAAAAACAATCACGTTGCAGAGATAAATACGATTAAAACAAATGAATGATGGAGCTATTAGAACACGTCCGCTAACTTACAGCTCCGATTAGATGTTCTTTACCGGAACAGCACTTTAGACTTGTGTTATTATTCCTACACAAAGCGTTTCATTTTCCTCAACCGAATTTATGTTTCAATCTGTATTACAGAAGCTTTTTCAATCTACAACTGTTATCGGCTGCGTATAATTTTTTATAACTTATAAAGTGGTGACTCAGTGGTGAAGGTGTTGGACTGCAAACCGGAAAATTGTGGGTTCGATTCCTAGTGCTACCAAGTTACCACTGCGGGGCACTGCAGCTCTGGATAAGGGCGTCTGCCAAATGTCGTAAATGTAAATGTCTGGCGGGTACGGAACACATAAATGTGACTTTTAGTGGATGTGGTGGCTTAGTGATTAAGGTGTTGGACTGATACCTGGAACACCAGGGTTCAATTCCCAGCACCACCAAGCCACCACCGCTGGACAAGGCCCTTAACCCCTAATAGCTCAGTTGTAAAATTGAAATAAATGTAAGTAGCTCTGGATAAGGGCGTCTGCCAAATGTCGTAAATGTAAATGTCTGGCGGGTACGGAACACATAAATGTGACTTTTAGTGGATGTGGTGGCTTAGTGATTAAGGTGTTGGACTGATACCTGGAACACCAGGGTTCAATTCCCAGCACCACCAAGCCACCACCGCTGGACAACGCCCCTTAACCCCTAATTGTTAAGTTATATAATTAAAATAAATGTAAGTAGCTCTGAATAAGGGCGTCTGCAAAATGTCGTAAATATTAATGTCTGGCGGGTACGGAACACATAAATGTGACTTTATGTGGGGAATTGGTGTTGGACTGATACCTGGAAGACCAGGGTTCAATTCCCAGCACCACCAAGCCACCACTGCTGGACAAGGCCCTTAACCCCTAATAGCTCAGTTGTAAAATTGAAATAAATGTAAGTAGCTCTGAATAAGGGCGTCTGCAAAACGTCGTAAATGTTAATGTCTGGCGGGTGCGGAACACATAAATGCGACTTTATGTGGGGAATTGGTGGCTCAGTGGTTAAAGTGTTGGACTGATACCTGCAAGACCAGAGTTCAATTCCCAGCACCACCAAGCCACCACCGCCGGGCAAGGCCCTTAACCCCTAATTGCTTAGTTGTATAAAAGAGATAAATGTAAGTTAGCATAACAATGTAAATGCATCACAGGAGATCAGCACTTGTGATCTTTACGGGTTTCTTAGTGACAGGTCTCATGTGGACATGCGTTAAAACGTATTAGAATGCGATAAAAATTTCTGCATTTTTCCTGCCGCTTAGGGATTTTTCGACAGATCTTGACTATTTTGTATTAGCAATATACACACATATCATTTACATTTTAACAGTTTGGGTCATGTGTCCCCTTCCTTGACTTGTGTTTGCTGAACATTGTGTATTATAGTGTATTATAGGTTGCTTCAGCAACCACTGACGCACATGTCTACAATTCACAGAAGGAGATTGTTATAATTCGCATGTGGACTAATCACATCCTGTTCATCTCTAAAATGAACTCTTGTGTTTGCTTTGTTTAAGGCAGAATTTTTTCAATCGAGCTGGTCAGCCTGTTGCTTTTGCATCAAAAACATCAACCACAACCTGAACCCTGAAGAATATTTATATATATATATATATATATATATATATATATATATATATATATATATATATATATATATTCTTGCTTGTGGACACACTTACATGCAATAAAGCACATCTGGTTTATCCCAGCTGAAGAGTTCAGAGAACGTTTTTCTATGACGTCATTTCTGGGTAATTTGATGGTGTCGTAAAAACATTTTATTGCAACATTTTAAGAACATTCATCAAGTACAAATAACATCATTCCAAGCCCAACAGTGTTTCTGTCTCAACATTTCCAGGGCGTTAAAAATAACGTTATAAGAAGGTTTTACAGACAATATTTAAATAACGTTTTGTCCCAACATTTAAAGCGCTAGGATAGGTTATGGTTCCAGTCTCAACATCAACAGACTACACTAAGGGAGTTGCTCCAGTGCAACCTGTTAAAAGTGTGTGTGTGTGTGTTTTGTGTGGTATTTCTGCAATAGCACCATCAGCACATGAACGCACACGTGTTTATCGATCTGCAGTCATCACATACGCGTTTAGTGTTTATCCTGCATGTGTGTGTATGCGTGTGTGTGTGTGTGTGCGTGTGTGTAGAGATGCTCAGGTTAGTGTGTTTGATTGCACAAGGCGGATAAACACTCACCGGCCCTCTGCGCTTTAAAGAGACGTTTTTCCACAGAAGAAGATGAAGCTGATGAAGAAACCCCATGTCTGATGCAAAATGAGGTTGAATCAGGTACCACCGAACAGCATGAGAGCGAAGCCCCGTTACCACCAGTCCCTCATCTGACCGCTCATCGGTGTCGCTCTAACGGCTGAACCGCTCCGGTGAAAATTCCTGCTTTGTGTCGAATCGCCATTTACACACACACACACACACACACTGCCAGGCTTCAACGATCGGAAACACTCACTGCACAGTAACTGCGGTATATCTTGACTTCCGTATAACGGTATCGATGCTGATCTGATTCAAAGGCGTGTTATTAAAAGCGGTCAGGATCGAAACCGACTCCTAAAATCAGCTCGTCAGCGAGCGGATGCGTTCAGTGGCAGCTCTAATAGACGAGTCGTGAATTTATGAATCATTCTGTATAACCGACTCCTTTGAACGGAGTCAAAGGGAATCGACTCGCAACCTGAAAACAACATTTTTGTTGCTTGTTTTTTATAAAAGATATTCACATTTACAGCATTTGGCAGACGCCCCTATTCAGAGCGACTTATCTCCTTTAAACAACTGAGCAATTAGAGGTTAAGGGCCTTACTCAGGAGCCCACACATTGGTGGCTTGGCGGTGCTGGGAATCAAACCCCGGTCTTTCTGGTATCGGTCCAACACCTTAACCACTAGTTACTTATATGTAACTATAACTTAATATCAAAAATATACACGGGTTTATAACTATACATAAATAATAAGTCTTTACATGAGGGAAATAGAGTGAATAGAATAGAATAGAATAAATAGAATAGGTAGATAGAAAATAGAATAGATAGAATAGATATAGAAAATAAAAAGAAAGAATAGTATAGAAGAAGAATAGAGTAATAAAATAGAATAGAATAATAAAGAATAAAAAGAATAGAATAGAATACAGTAAATAGACTAGACTAGAATAGAAATAGAAATAGATAGAATATAAAAGAATAGAATAGAATAGAATAGAATAAAAAGAATAAAATAGATAATAGAATAGAATAGAATAGAATAGAATAGAATAGAATATAAATAGAATAAAAGAATAGATGTAGAATAGAATAGAATAGAAGTTACAATAGAATAAATAAAAAAAGAATAGAATAGAATAAAAAGAATAGAATAGAGAATAAAATAGAATAGAATAGAGTAAATAGAATAGAATAAAATAGAAAAGAAAGAATAGAATAGAATAGAATTAGACTAGAATAGAATAGAATAGAATAGAATAGAATAGAATAGAGTAAAAGAGAAAATAGAATAGAATAAATAGAAGATAGTAATAGAATAGAATAAAATAGAATAGAATAGAGTAAATAGATAGAATAGAATACAGTAAATAGACTAGACTAGAATAGAATAAAAGAATAGAATAGAATAGAAAATAGAATAGAATAGAATAAAATAGAGTAAATAGAATAGAATAGAATAGAATAGAAGTAAATAGTAAATAGAATAGAATAGAATAGACATGGTAAGTAGCACAATGGTTAAGGTGTTCATGTTCGAGAGGCTTTATTGTCGTGTCTCCGGGACCGTGGTGCTACACAAAACAACACAGACTTACACAAAACAACAGAGAGGCAGATAACAGAAGACTAACAGAAAGCTAAGGACTAAAGACTACAAATCAAGTATAAGATTTGCTTCATGTAGCAAATCATATACAGTGGAGATTTTTTTTCCCCTAAACCTTTTTCCTTTTATACTGTGAGTTGAGTTGTTTTAATGTTTTATTAATTATTTTAATAATCAAACACATTACCGGAGTAAACGATGACATTCCCGCCTTGACAAAGCATTTGACAAAGTAACCTAACAAATCATTTTATTTATCTAAAGAGTTGGGATTTTTTTTTTTCAACTGATATTCATTAGTTTGTAAACTAATCCTGAAGATGCAGCACGGTGGCTTAGTGGTTAGTGCTGTTGTCTTACAGCAAGAAGGTCCAGGGTTTGATTCCCCCTTTTCTCCCTTTGCTTGCGTGGGTTTACTCCAGGTTCTCTGGTTTCCTCCCACAGTCCAAAAACATGTATGTTAGGTTGATTCTAAATTGCTCATAGGAGTGAGTGTAAGTATGTGTGTGGCCCTGTGATGGACTGGCAACCAGGGTGTCCCCCCCCTGCCTTTCAGAGACGGCTGGGATAGACTCCAGCAGATCCCCGTGACCCTGAATTAAGGAATAAGTGGGTATAGAATATAAATGAATGAATGAATCTTAAAGATGATCAAATGTTGTTCACTGTTTTATATATGTGCTTGTGTACATACATTTCAGGATCACTGATGATTTACTTCATTGACCAGCTGACAGCTTGAAGGGCCTTGGTCTTCTATTTTTCAGTTCGGTGCGCCATCTAGTGTCTCATTTTAGAAAAGGTCTTTATTTATATTTGTCTTTTTAATGTAATTGCAAATTGTATAAGATAGAATGTCTAACAATTCGGTTAGCAGATAATGACAAACTAAATTTATTGTAACTTCGTTTAATTCGAAGTGTGGTATAATGTGCTGTCATTGACTATAAGAAGTTGATTTAAAGTTGTTGTTGTTGTTGTTATAAAAACAGCTGAAAGATAATAATAATTTAAAAAAAATAGCAGACACCTGCCAGGTAATTGTGCTTGTTGTGACAGATGAGATAATTTATGTAGAATTTAAGCAGTATAGAAAAGAATTAGAATAAGAATATGGAATTCAGAATTAAAAATAAATATACCTAAAAAATACAATATCAGACTATAGTAATATACCTACTACAATTTATACAGTTATTGTACTGACATTTATTGCACATTAAGAGAGAGAGAGAGAGAGAGAGAGAAAGAGATGTATTGTCTAAAGTTTTTAAGGTGGAAATATTAGATTCTATCAGGATAGTTGTTGTACTTCTTTAAGGTGAACATTTGTTCAGTACTCAGTATTTTCTCATTAAATTTCTTGATTTTTTTTAGATCGGATCGTAGATGATTGTTTTTATAGTTTATTTGGGAAAATACTGAGTACTGAAATGGGTCTAGAATTTGTACATCAAGACAAAAAGTACTGACTACTGAATTGTTTAGTACTGAATTGTTCAGTACTTAGTACTTTTCCCATTTAAATGCTTTGATGCACAGATCAGTCTAGAATCTTTAAACAGTAAAAGACACAGGTTAAGGTGTTGAACTGATAATTGGACAAACATGGGTTAATTCCCAGCACCACCAGGTTGCCACTGTTGGACCCCTGAGCAAGGCCCTTAACCCCTAATTGCTCGGCTGTATAAAAGAGATATATGTGTCTCTCTGAATGAGGGTGTCTGCTAAATGCTATAAATGCCTGAAACAGAGATGACCAGTAGATGGCGCAGTGTGATCTCAGCTCTCAGCTCAGTTTCTCCTGTTTCAGGTGATGCTGTCTGATCCCTTCCGGTCTCGGTACAGGAATTTCAGCTGCATGACGTCACCGGTTCGCCGAGCCGCCTGAAAGCCAGTCGTGTTCAACGGGAGCGCTGATTTCCTCGCGCTGTGTGGGGATTTTATCGCTTTTTATTGTGTCTCCAGCTTCAGAAATGTGCAGTCAGAGGATCAGAAACAGCAGAGGAACCTCTGTTTGAACGAAGCCACCGTTTCAATGGACGAACAAGAAGGTAAACCAGACAGAGTAATCACATTCATCGAGAAGACGCGCGTTCGTGTGTTTACAAACCGCAGTGCGAATCGTACGAATCTTAAATCGTACGAATCTTAAATCGTAGGAATCGGATTTTGTTATTGCTGATTAGATCGATGTGCACAAATAAACGTAATCGGGGTGTTTACATTTGCTGTTTTGTTCACATTTTTGTTACATAGCGTTTCCTCATGACAACAAAGTCCAGATCCGATCATGCGTGACGTAATAATCAATCGGGTTTATCATCATCATCATCATCATCATCATCATAATCATTCATTATTCTTAAGCTTTCATTCAGAATTCATGCGAAAATCCCTTTTTTAAATTTAAACCAGTCATTCCAAACCTCCAGAGGGCAAAAGGAGCAGTAGAAGGGGGTAATTTACCTCTTCTTGCTCCTGGCATGGTACAAGGTCAAGCAGACCCCGGTGCTGGTTTTTAGATCAGATCAGAGATTGTTTTATTTACAATCTTTAACTTTTTTACTTCTTTTTATACTTTATTTGTGAAACATTTCCAGGAGACATTTTTTTTTATTGAAGGTACAAAGATCTGATAAAGTAATAATCAAATCACGTTACGTGAAGTATTGTGTGGGAAGTGGTGGCTCATGATTAAGGAGTTGGACTACCAACCTGATGATTGTGTGTTTGATTCCCAGCTCCATCAAGCCACCACTGTGGGTCCCCGAGCCCTTAACCCTTAAGCCCCTAAACCCCCAATTGCTCAGTTGTATAAATAAAATAAATGTAAGCCTGGCAAATGCCATAAATGTATTGGATCACTGATCAGAAGGTCATGAGTTCGAGTCCCAGAACCACCAAACAAAGTCGTTCTGAATCGGATGGGCTCTACGGTGGGGGAATGGGCTAAAGTGGGCCTAATTCAAGAGTAATGCATAGTTCTTATTTATTTAAGGGGTAAGGGCCATGCTCAAGGGCCCAGTGGAGGCATTTCGGTGATACTGGATTTGCACTCCTAATCTTTTGATCAACAGTTCAGCATTTTTACCCACTGAGCCACCACGATTAGATGTTTTTGAGCTTAAACCCTACCGGTGCTGCTAGCACTGCGTTATTAACTGCTCTGCTGTATTCTGTCTCTGTTACAATCCTGTACTAATTTTTGTATACTTTTACAAATTGTATACAATTTTTTGGTTATATGTATATTTTGGAAGAGCATAAATAATTTCTGATTTCTGCTCACTAACACCACCCAGTAACCTGCCATAGTTGTGCTTAGTACTTTAGTTTTTATAAGTTTTGTTTAATTAATATAAATGGAAAATAATCACAATTTCTTTTTTTTAATAGTACAAAAATAGTAACGATCAGATCACCTTCTGTCAGGAAAAAAACCTGTGATAACTTCAAACCATTCCGACTTTGATCTTTGTCAGATTTCCCAGCATTTGTGATAAAGTCTCTTCCCTAAGGTTTAGTACTCATCGGAGAATCACGCTGTGACTCTTCTAAAGGCGAGGAAACGTTCTTTCAAAACATGGGACAAGGCAGGAAATGCGACTGAATAGCAGTCGGTGGAGATGTGCATGTTTTGGTTTTTTTTTCCTCTAAGTAACTTAAAAATAACCGGAGACACTTCATCTCAACGGATTGTACACCACCTCGACTCCTTAAGCTGTTATCTGCACATGTTTAACCTGAAACAAACAAAACTACCACTATTCAGTGTGTCACATCCGTCTAGGGGTTTTTTTTGGGTTTTTTTGTCTGTATGATGTAAATCTGATGCGTTTAACTCGTTTGTGTTCCAATTTTAGTTATAATTCCACTGCTATTAGGAATAAAAGCACATATTGTAACATTCACTGCATCTGATCATCTCTGATTCCATATTAAAAGGAAGCAACAAAAGAAACCAAACCTGAATAAAATAAAAAGAGGCGATACATTCGTGTGATAGGACGTTATAGGTACAGGAAGTGGGTAAAATGGTGGCTGTTGGGTTGGGACTTTGGAAGACTGATTTGGATTTACATTTACACCGTTTTCCAGCACCCCATAGTCCACCCTATATTATGAATTTTGCTTTCTTTATATACTCGAAATCAACAATAGTTGATAGAAACGAAAATTGTAGATTTAAAGAAAATATTAGCCGTTGTATCATTCTATAGAAAATAAAAAACAACACTTTTTAACGAATAATTAATCGTTAATTAAAGTAATATTATTGCATTAACAAGAATTCGTCTCTCTTGTGGCCTCTTTTCCTCTGGCCACCCCTATTAAAATTTTCTAGGATGCCATCGTTTGGCAAATTACCTTTTTAAGAGACTTGCATTCATCTAATTTAGAAAACTGAGCCGTTAAGGGCCTCGCTCGAGGGTCCAGCGAGGGCAGTTCGGTGTTACTGTATTCGCACCTTAGCCACTGAGCTACCACAAATACTTTTTTGAGCTTAAAACTAAGGTTGTATTTGAAAAAAACAAACCATCTTGATGTTAAAAGTAGATCATGGCGCAAAAATCTTAGAAATTTAGTCCTAAATTTAAGACAGATTTTTACTTAAAGACTATTTTACAAAGCATTTTAGCACTAAAATTAGCTCACTAAAATCAAGACACAAACTATCCTAAACTGCAAACTTTTACCTGCAATCTGCCCTGGAACGTAAACGTTTGACGATAATGAGCATTTAAAGAGGTATGGCCTTAATCATGAGGTTTAATGGCTGTTGTGGAACTTAACCAAGAACTTGATTATTCTACTCTGTTTATTTCCACTAATTGTTTACGAAGCACACACTTCTAAAAGTTTGACAGTTAGCTAAACATATATATGTTTAATTAGCGACGCTTAGCCTGCATTTTAATTGCAACTTAATATTGTACTCTATAATATTTTTATAAATAAACAGAGACTCCTCCCACTATCATCTAATCACTGCATAGGTAGTAGGCAGGCTTACATCATCCATAGGTCGACCCCGCCCTTACTTTTAGCTTTTTCGCTATTCCCACTTTGTTGAATAGGTTTTAAATGAACACTCTTAGCTAGTATTTAGGAGAACTCGTAGTGGGAAGATAAACAGTTTGGTGGTGGTGTAAACAGCTGAGTAAATGTAATCGAATGTGTTTCTTCACCAGAGTCGTCATGTAGCCCCGGTCCAGCTGACAGCGTGTGTACCGGATGCAGAGGCAGGATTCAGGATGCTTTTCACGTCAAGCTGTACAAAGACTTCTGGCACAACGCATGTTTCCGGTAAGTGTTAAACCCGCCATAGAAAATGTTAACATACTTGAAAAATACTAAAATGTAGCACTGAAAGCATAAGTCCCACCCTTGCCGTCCAAACCAATGAACCTGCGCAGACTAAATGAACAGAGACAATGTTACTACAATACATCACGTTATTCACTAGTAAGACAACTTTATAATACAGTTAGTAACAGTTCTACAATATGTTAATTCGTAAAGGTACACAAACTAAATAAGCTATGCGTTACTATCAAAACACACCAAAATCCAATCACACCATATTCCTGGCTGTCCAAAAGAAATACTGCAATCATGACATCATCTTTTAGAACCTTTGACTCTTGTAGTCGACTCCATGATGATGTATTTTGTCTGTGTGAACAGAGGTTTGCACCTACATATGTTTACAAGCAGGTAGAAAAGCCTATCATAATGTTCGGATCGAACTTTATGATTGGACGAACATTTCTTGGTCCTACGTCTTCCACGGAATATATAAAGACATATAAATACTTTTAGACTGTTTATCTTGACGATTGCTATCGGTATGTAAAGAAACATTTAACTTTTAACCAAAAGAAATTTCTGACGAAAATGACCTATTGTAGCTTTAAACCCAGTTGTTTATAGAAAAGTCAAACACACCACGATATGGATGCATTTGGCCGTGCGTGTTTCGGTATTTTAACGAAAGCTGTGTCAGGGATTTCAGTAAATGCTATGCAGAAATGCTTTTAACACTGACCACATGTAGAAAACCCATAGATTAGCTGGAATGTAAGGTATTTTCCCGAAAACAAATACCAATAGTACTTCTTAACATCTGGCGCATTTTAGCCTGACGCAAGTTTCGACCTGGAAAACGGAAAAAAATAATACGCTGGAGCTATACGGCCGAGGCTGCCAAGTTGGCAGTTTCTTCTCAGATTGAAAGCAGGAAGAAATGTGGCTTTATTTCCATTTTATGCTAATTTTATTGGCAGTAAGGAAGGCGAGTCTGAGCTGTTTTGCTGCATTTTTGCATTCAGGTTTAGAGGGAGCGTTCCGTCCGCTTACCTTCTTACCTCACCTGGAAGCTCCTTTCAGTCCTGAGGTACAACTGAATTCCTTTCATGTCCTTGCATAGTTGTCGCTGAGTGTGTGTGTGTGTGTGTGTGTATGTAATAACTTGCATACTTTATTGCCTAATCAGATATCAGGCTTATTATTCTATTGTGTAGTAGAATGACTAGATGATTACATACATGCGGGGGAAGATCATGGTTCAATTCCCAGCACCACTGCTGGGCCCCTGAGCAAGGCCCTTAACCTCCAATTGCTTAGTTGTATAAGAGATAAATGTAAGTCGCTCTGGATGAGGACGTCTGCCAAATGCTGTAAATGTACATGGATCCATGCAGCTTTTCTTCCCGAATCTTTCACAGACACAACAACATTTTAATAAAACCGCCAATTAAACAATAGTTATCATATAATTATAAACCTATTTTGTTTAATTTATGAGTAAATTATGTAGGAAATTGTATGTATGTAGTTTATAAAATAACTTGGGATGTGTAAAAATATCAGCTAGGGTATAGCTACCGTATGTATTGTTATTCTAACTTCCAGTATCGACACATCACTCCGACTTCCTCCTCCGCTCCAGTAGATGTCACTGACACATACGGTCATCCGTACACGACAATCCGGCTTTGTTGTACTTTTTTAATTTTTTTTTTTGAAGTATCGCAAATATTTTATTGTGTTCGATGTATCGTGAGACTCTTGCCGATACACGACTCTAGTTAAAACAATTAACAACTGTGTGAATGAATATAATAACCCTGATAATAGTGTCAAATAAATAAAATAAAATGAAATATTATAATTAAATATCATAACTAAAAAAAAGCTGATTATGCCCCGAAGTTTAAATTCATGATCTGTTTGTGTTTGTATGCTTTAAGGTTTAATCATTTATAGGATGAAGTGATTTTTAACACATTTGTTTCAGGTGATGGGGGTCAAAGTCTCCTCCCAAGTTAGCTAGCAAAAGCACTGCGGATTAGCCAAATAAACGATGCCGGGGCAGCAAATCTGCTTTAGTTATTAATTTTGACCAAAGTACAAGTGTGTTTTGTACATATGGTCCTGACTAATCATGTGGAATCAGTTACAGATGATCTCACTTCGCTTTAGTTTAGTTACTCAGCATCTGCAATAGTCTCAATACAGGAAGTGCAATATCACTGCTAAATATAATATTTGACTGCATCACAGTTTATGTGTAAAATGTGGATTAATTGCAATTTTTTACAATCGAGTGAAAGTTTAAGGGCAGCATGGTGGCTTAGTGGTTAGCACTGTTATCTCACAGCAAGAGGTTCGGGTTCGATTCTCAGGAAAGGGTCTTTCTGTGTGGAGTTTGCATGTTCTCCCCATGCTTGCGTGGGTTTACTCTGGGTTCTCCAGTTTCCTCCCACAGTCCAGAAACATGTATGTTAAATTGACTGGTGATTCTAAATTGCCCATAGGAGTGAGTGTGTGTGATGGACTGGCGGCCTGTTCAGGGTGTACCCCTCCTGCTTTTCGCCCTTTCAGAGATAACTGGAAGAGACTCCAGCAAATCCCTGTGATCCCGAATTAGAGAATAAGCGGGTGAAGATGATACATAAATGAATAAATGAGTGAAAGTTATTACAGAAGAACAAAATATTACAGTGTCAGATTTTTTCGACTAGCACGACTTTAGTAACTCATAACGGTACCTCATGTTCTCTGCCCTCACCTACACCCCGCTTGACTCCACTGATTCCTGTAGAGAAATCAAATGGGTAAGACTCAAACGACGTAGCAGCAGAGAAAACCCGCTTCACAGGTGAAGAATTTGCAGGGGTATTGACATGCTAATTTTCCCGCCCGGGGGAAACTAACCCTAATTACTTTCAACCAGTCTAGACATGGGCATGGGCTGTCCACAAATCCTGCCAGCTAAATGTTTTCTTAAGCAGATAATGTTATAAGCATGTTATTATACAGTTCCAGGGCCTACCAATATGTACCCAAGGCTAATGGGTTCAGTTTGTAATCAGATACTGACAAGTGTCTGGAACGCACATGGACTTTTTTTTTTTTTTTTTTAATGTCTGGAATTCTATATGGGAAAACATTTCACCACACATATCGATGATTAATACCCCCAGCCTGCCCAAAGCACTATATTGCCAAAGGTTTGTGGACGCCTGACCATCGAATCCATATGCGGTTCCTTTCCAAATTGTTGCTACAAATTTGGAAGTTGTCCAGATTGTCTTTGTATGTCATAACATTACATGATTAATTCACTGGAACGGTCATGTCCCAGCATGACCAAACCGCTGAGCTTCATGAAGACATGGTGTGGTATGATTGGAGCGTTCTGCACAGAGCTCTGACTGTAACCCCACCGAACATCTTTGGGATGAACTGCAACACCGACTGCACCTCAGACCTCGTCCCCTGATGTCAGCGTCTGATCTCGATAAGACTATTGTAGCTGAATGAACACAGATCGCACATTCAATCTCGGAATCCATTCAAGCGGAAAAACTGACGAGAAGAGTGGAGCTTAATCTAAAAGCAAAATGTCAGATTACATAGTCATGATCAGAAACTCGTTTCAGGGATTTTGTCTGTCGAATAAAGCCAAACCCAAACAACTCATAGAGAATTTTAAGCAGGCCGAAGAACTGGAACGGCTGTCCGTCAAAAGGTTACATGAGTTCATCTCAGCTCGCCTGATTGGAGGCTCGGTAAACACAGACACCCAGAATGTGCTTTCGACTGGAAAATCTCTTCCCGCTACAGAGTTTTTAGAAAGGTCTTTAGAATAAATTGGGGTTCTTATTTAGGGAATTCTCTTTTGCACTTGATAAAAGAAGTAATTTGCACACTTTAGAGCACAGGCCATGTTTTTCCCGGGGTAATTTAAAGGGAATGTAAATTGTTGTTGGTTAACTGAGTGGAACTTGCATTTAAAAAGTCATCATAGAAAACACATCATACAGAGAAACTGTTTTCAGCAGCCCTTAATTTTGTTCAATGCCCTTTGTAAACATTTCGGAATAAGAATGATATAACATTTACTTACGCTGTAAGGCTTTAACAATAAGAGACTTTTTTTTCCCCCATATTTTTTTATATGTTTTTTCAAAATTTCCGTACAGATATGTGGTACCTTAAACACTGAGTATTCATGTCATTCATTATATATATATAGATCTATATATCTATATATATCTATAATATCTAGATATATCTATATATATATATATATATATTATATATATATATATATATAGATATATATAATATATAATATATATATATATATATATGATATATATAATAGATATCTATAGATATTATATATATATATAGATATAGATATATAATCTATCTATATCTATATATCTATATAGATATATATCTAGATAGATATATATAGATATAGATATCTATATATAGATCTATAGATCTATATATATATATATAGATATATATATAGATCTATAGATATATATATATAGATATATATAGATATAGAATAGATATATATTATATATATATATATATATATATATAGATATATATATAGATATATAGATATAGATATATCTTATATATCTATATATATAGCTATATATATCCTATATATATATATATATAGATATATATATATATATATATATATAGATATATAGATATATCTATATCTATATATATATATATATAGATATATACAGAGATATACAGAAGAGGGATAGTGAATATATTGGTAGGAGGATGTTAGAAACTCTAACCCTAGGAAGAACAAAGAGGAGGTATATGGATGCGATAAACGAGATGATTCGCTGTGGCGACCCCTAAAAGGGAACAGCTGGGAGAAGAAGGTGATATTGTGTTATATATGTATGTATTATACTATATTATGATAGTATAAAAACTCTAATACTAAATAATGAAATTTCATTAACTTTACCATATAAGCAGATTTCACTGTATGTCAAAATCTGTTTGTATTTTGTTCTCCATGTTTTTTGGGGGGTTTTTGACAAACTTCCTGTATGTGAGTTTGACACGCCCACTTATTTACATGTTATACACAAACAAATCTTATTATCGCTGACAGTTTAATCCACGGTATTGATATATACCGTCATACCGCCCAGCTATACATACACACAAATGGAAAAACAAAATTATAATCACAATAATATCAGTTTTGAGCCAACTGAGTTGCGTATTTATAACTTAACCAGTAAAGTTGGTATCGGATCTGCACACTAAAATAAGCGGAACTATAAATTTAATCGTAACTATTCATTTAATCGGAAATTAAAAATCCAGCCATACTCCAAAACTATCATCCAGGAAATACACACTTAAATTGTTATAAAAACTGGTTATACTATAGCGCTAAAGTTAATGATCTTCTTTAAGGATAAACAAGATTTGAATAAATTCCACACACAGTAAAGATTGTATGATTATCAACCCCACATCCCAGCAGGGGCAGGTAAAACCCGCTTGCCATAAAGAGTGCTGTGCAGCCCACTGGGACATTCCTAGACGGCGATTCAGTGCTCCTCCAGACATGAATCTCTTTCTATCCCCACCCCCTTTTAAACACACGAGCTTGTCCTCTGCCCCAGCAAACGGCCCTTTGTGATTAGAGAAAAAAAAAAGAGTGTGAAACCTCAGCCAACCTTCAGTGGCTGCGTTTTTCAGGGCGGTTATGGGAGGGACCGGAATGCTCCCTGCATGCCTGCTAATTGTGTTCGGTTTCCCTTTTCAAAAAGTTTGCTTTTCAATCCGGACGTCATGTTGCGGTGAGGATTTTGTCCTCCCTCTACGACAGTGTCAGTTTGTGTGTTTGTGTATATATTTGATCTGATGTAGCTACATAAGCATTGTGTAGTCTCATATTAATCGATATTTCAATATCGAAATATATTTCAATAAAATTTATGCTGCCAGCGTATCCCAACAATGACTCAATTCACAAAAATAAGAATTAATTAAGTAGGTTTTAAAGTGTAGTTTATTAAAAAAAATTAAGGCTTTAAAAAAGTAGCACAACTTGCTTAAATAGACACAACACAATATTAGCATCTATGCTAAAAGCTGTCCGTTTTAGGTAATGAATCGGTGCTTTTATTTTGAAAACTGTGTCTGTGCTCCATGTTTTCTAAGGTCAAGTGCGGCCGGCGTTTTGTTCTAGCACAGACGCCGCGATTCAGGCTCTCATTCTGAGCTCGTCTTCTTTTACATTCATGGATGTTTCTAGACTTGATATTTCACTGAATTAGATTTTTTGGGATCCTTTACCGTGTAACCGCATGATTTCTGAATGTAATAACAGGTTCAGTAATCAGTTTTGGAAACGAGCAATGTTTTATTTCTTTTCTACCACATTAACCATAAGGAAGCAATGTTTTGTACATTCTTAACCATTTTTAATAACATTCTATGCATCCAAAATTCTTTTAACAAGATTATTGCTTATTTTATAATGTTTCCACAGCTAT
>VCAZ01000129.1:0-22500 GCA_005784505.1 Bagarius yarrelli | reverse complement strand
TTTTCATTCAATATCCAAATGAATCAGATGAATCAGACATTCTTGGTGCACATGCAAAGGAGAAATTCCAAAATGGTTTACAACACTTTACTAACAAAGAGAAAGCCGTGTGCTGGAGTGACTCGTTTCCTGTCCAATCAGGAAGATAAATTGCACCAGAAGCTGTGAAAGGTTTTTGGTACTTCGGCTTCGAGCTTTGCTTTCCTTTATTTATTTATTTATTTTAAATAAATGACCAGGTTTTCCAGCAGCTACCAGTTACTGAAGGTTCTGTCAGGTTTTCTAACAGGAACTCGGAACATTTTCGCTGTTGTTTGTTTGCAGCAGCCGTTCCAGCTACGTGAAAAGTGCTGTTTAGCTCCAGGTGTTTCCAGTTCTCCTGGAATGCAAAGAATTTCGGTGGGTTTTTTTTTTTTTTTTGCACACTGTGTCTTGTTCGCCGTGTGCTTTAGCTCGATCGGTGCGGGACGGGGCATTATAATTGCATACAGATCACAGACGGATGTTTTCACCGTCTGAGAAGGCGAACGATGCTCATTAGCACTTCACAGCAGCGAGTCTGTGATCTCCACACAGCGTACATGACAACCGGGACGTGTCGACATAATTGCGTCTGAACGTCCATGTTTTTGGGTTTAGTCGATTAAACGCAGATGTTTGGAACAAATTATAAGGGAAAAAAAGGGAAATATCGTCTTTCTAGTAAACTTTGCCCTAAACGTTATTTTTCCCAGTCCCTCAGGGTGACACACAAACCTGCGCTAAGATACTGTGGCAAATTTTACCATGCCAGTCGTAAGCATGTTTATAAGAAATCACGTTTTTGTTCTTTTCTTTAGTGTTTGGAAAAAAAGGAGGAGTATTTGTTCTGCATTGTTTGCTGTGTCATTTGTTAACGCATTAACACCATGGGGACTACTCTCTCTCTCTCTTCTCTCTCTCTCTCTCTCTTTCTCTCTTTCTCTCTTTCTATGTCTCTCCCTCTCTCTTTTTCTGTCTCTTGTTCACTAACTATCTCTGTCTCTCTCTCTTTCTCCCTCTCTCTCTGTCTCTCTCTCCGTCTCTCTCTCTTTCTCCCTCTCTCTCTCTCTTGCCAGTCTATCTTTCTCTCTCTCTCTCTCCCTCGCTCCCTCTCTCTCTCTGCCTGTCTGTCTCTCACGCTCTCTCTCTGCCTGTCTGTCTGTCTCTCACTTTCTCCTTCCCGTGCTTTCTCTGTCTCTGTCTTACTTTCTCTGTCTGTGTTTCTAACTCTGTCTCTCTTTCTCTCTTTCTGTCTCTCTGTCTGTCTGTCTGTCTCTCCCTCTCTCCCTCTGTTTCTCTGTCTCTCTGTCTCTCTGTCTGTTTCTCCCTCTCTCTGCCTGTCTGTCTTTCACTTTCTTCTTTTTGTGCTTTCTCTGTCTGTGTCTCTTTCTGTCTGTCTGTCTCTCTCACTCTCTGACAGTTTTTTTCCGAGGTTCTTAGTCTCATGTTCTTTGTTATGAGCAGATCTAAAGTGCTCTGCAACGTGTTTGTCTTCTTTAATTAAGCTAATTTTCCCAATGGGAGCAGCATCACAGCCAAAAGGAACATTTCAGTGTTCCGGCGTCCCCTCCCAGCTGTGAGACTGCCAGAGGGACTGTTAGCACTTCACCAGTAGTTTTGGCCTAAGACCAAAATTCCTAATTTTTTTTTAACATGCTTCACTATTCATTCAGTGTGGCCCCTGTGTGTCAGTGGGTGGGCGTGTGTGTGTGTGTGTGTGTGTAAGAGAGAGTGAGAAAGCGAGAGAGAAAGCCACCCCTCCCCCCCATCCCCCACCGTGTCTTACTCTATACACTTAATCCCAAATCCCAGATTTTCTCTTTGGGGATTTTTGGTATGTCCTCACCACCACCTCATATTCCAATGTGTTTGATATTAAAGCCTCTTAAAAACGTCTTTTCTGCTCTTAGCTGTTCTGTCAACACGGTTGGATCAAGCAGAAGTTCAGTCTGGACTGAAATGAACCATTACTGTTTCCAGGGTTACATTCCCCAAATCAGTTCAGATGCCAAGCTAAAAGTTATTGTCTGGAATAAACATTCATCTTCTAAAAACTGTCAATGGATGAAATGATGGATAGACGGGTAGATGGATAGATAGACTTAGAGGTCTACAGATGGAAAAGTAGCCAAACAGAAAAGGTAGCCAGCCAGACAAACTGACTGACTGACAGGTGAACAGAGAGGGACAGAAAGAAAGAGAGAGACAGATGGAGAGAGATGGAGAGACAGATGGAGAGACAGATGGAGAGACAGATGGAGAGACAGATGGAGAGACAGATGGAGGGGAAGAGAGAAAGACAGATTGAGAGAGAGAGAGAGAGAGAGAGAGAGATAAAGCGGGGGCAGAGAAAGAGAGGGAAAGACAAAAAGACAAATGGAGAGAGAGAGACAGATTGGGAGAGACAAAGACAGATGGGGAGATTTAAAAGAGAGAGAAGAGATCAAAGAGAGAACATGGAGGACAAATGGACGACAGAGGGAAGAGACAGATTGGGAGAGAGAGAAGGAGCGAGAGAGAGAGAGAGAGGAGAGAGAGAGAGATTAAGAGGGGTTACATGATGAGAGAGAGAGGAGAGAGAGAGGAGGAGAGAAGAGAGCGAGAGGAGGAAAAGATAGACAGATGGAGGGAGAGATAACTAGAGAATGGAGAGATGAGAATACAGATGGAAAGAGAGACAGACAGACAGATGAAGGAAGAGAGAGAGAGAGAAAGAGAGAGACAGATGGAGGGGGAGAGTGACAAATGGAGGGAGAGAGAGAAAGACAGATGGAAAAAGAGAGAGAGAGAGAGAGACAGATGGAGGGGGAGAGTGACAAATGGAGGGAGAGAGAGAAAGACAGATGGAAAAAGAGAGAGAGAGACAGACAGATGAAGGGAGAAAGAAAGAAAGAAAGAGACAGTTGGAGAGGGAGAGAGAGAGAAAGACAGATGGATTGAGAGAGAGAGAGAGAGTAGATACTAGAGAAATCTGCTATAATGTCTCTTCTGTGTGCTCAGATGTTCAGAGTGCCGGGATCTCCTGACCAACTGGTACTATGAGCGGGAGGGGAAACTCTACTGCGGAAAACACTACTGGGAGAAGTTCAGGGAGCTGTGTCATGGCTGCTCACTGCTGATGATCGGACCGGCTATGGTAAGAAGCAAAGGTTCTCTTTTTTCTCACCTGACAGAGGAAATGACATTGTGAATGTCAGCCATTGGAGGATGGGACTCGTTACCCCGCCCTCTTAACAGCTCACACTGCAAACAAACCTTACATATCCCTAAATGCTAACCGAATAAACCGCTGGAGACATTAGTTAGCATTAACTTAGCATTAAGTTAGCATTAACTAGCTGCTTTTAGAGGTCGCTGCATCTGTTATAATAAGATTGTCTCTTCTCTTTCTCGCTAATCTTTAGTTGGCTACCAGACATGGTTTTCGAGCACTACAATAAAAAACGAGTTAAGGTGCGTCCCACGGGATCCACAAATCGCTCTCACTCTGCACTCGGAGTATTTATAGTAATAAAGCAGTTATAGTGTAGTTTTGAGTCCTGGGGCACTTATAAAGCACAGGCAGGGGGTAAAACCCTCACCAACCCGAATCATTCAGTTAGCTGATTTCGCTCTGTGCCGTGTCCTTGTTTAGATTTGCTCTCGTCTCTCCGTCTCCATCGCTCTGCCTCTGGGACACTGACTGTGAACACTGCAGAAAAAAAACAGCTTCCATCCACTCGTGTGTGTGTGTGGGGGGGGTGTATATGTTAGTGTATGCTTGTGTGTTCTGTAAGTTTGTGTGTACTGTAGGTGTTTATGTATATGCTTATATGTGTGTATGTGTGTGTTTGTGTTTTTGGGGGAAAGCAAGAGTGAACAAAATGTGTGTGTGTGTGTGTGTGTGTGTGTGAGAGAGCGAGAGAGAGAGAGAGAAGCACACCTCCAAGCATGTTTTTGTGTGTGCATGTGTTTATATGTTTGTTGGAGAAAGAGACGGAGAGAAAGAGAAAGACGGAGCGAGAGAGAGAAAGACGGAGCGAGAGAGAGAGAAGAGAGCAGCGCGAGAGACGAGAGAGAGAGAGAGAAAGAGCGCGAGAGACGGAGAGAGAAAGAGAGAGAGAGAAAGAGCGTGAGAGACGGAGAGAGAGAAGAGAGAGAGAGAGAGAAAGAGAGAGAGAGGGAGCCGGAGAGACAACGCAATAGACAGACAGAGAAAGAGAGAGACAGAGACAGAGAGCACTCCCAAGCATCTTGTTGAGTGTGTACAAGGGTTGTGTGGTGTGTGTGTGTGTGTGTGTGGTGTGTGTGTGTGTGTGTGTGTGTGTGTGTAAGAAAAGAGCCAGAAAGCACATCCCCAGGCATATTTTAGTGTGTGTGTATGTTTGTGAGAGAGCACAGTAAAGCATCTTGTTGAGTGTGTACAGTACATGTATGTATAATAATGTGTGTGTGTGTGTGTGTGTGTGGGTGTTTGAGTGTGTGTTTTATCCTTTCTACAACACACTTTTTAGCACTTTTAGAGCAGATTCTTTGCTCCTACCTGTGATTTGTGTCCTGGCAGCACATTTTTCTCCCAGCGGATCAGAACCCCAAATCTAACCGCTGTCTGTTTACCAGGTTTAGGACTATGAGCTCATTCCCCGCGAGCCGAAAGAACGCGATCTGCAGGCTGGAACGCTCTCAGCGGCTCTCAGCGGCTCTTTGCTTTGTCATCATGCTATTGGAATGTGTCCGGGCTTTCAATGGACTGCTTTGTAATCATAACACAAACGTTAGCGCTAAACCCAAAACCCTGAATAAGCGCAGAGCTTTAAAGAGCAGAACCGCAGCACACAACGTATCCAACAGGGGAACATTTACCAGTAAAAAACACATAATGGGTCCCTTTAATTCCGACCCGAATCCAGAGTTGCCAGATATTTTATTATTTGCCCTGAAGCGCAATCAGTGGGGTGTAAAAACAAAAACGTGTCGTCTCAGAGGGGCAAACAGACTGCAGCTGATACTCAACAATAAAACTGCTGTGTGCATGTAGGTACTTGTTTCTGTGTGTGTGTGTGTGTGGGGGGGGTTCTTATGGAAAAACAGTCGTCAGGGCATGTTGTAATGAAGCGTGGTATTTGTCATGCATGCAAAACCACACATTAGAAAATGCTAAGCTAATTGTATTAAACTGATTTAGATGAAAAAATTGGTGCTAATTTGTTTTTAAAAAGAACGATGGAGAAAAAAACACCGGACAAACATTAAAAAAAATTCTTAACCTACATGCTGGTATAGCTAATAATCAACGACCGGAAATGTTTCTTAGAACACAGTGTTTTACTTATTAAACAACCTTAATATTTTTAGGGAGTCATGTGACTTTACATGCATTAGTATGTGAATGGAAAATATAAATAAAATATAAAAACAGAAATAAGCGACATGAAAACGTTCTGAAATCCATACTTTCTGTCACATATGCTGTTTTACAGCACAGTAAAATTCTTTCTTCGCATATCCCATCTTAGTAAGTTGGGGGTCAGAGCGCAGGGTCAGCTATGATACAGCGCCCCTGGAGCAGAAGGGGTTAAGGATCTTGCTCAAGGTTCCAACAGTGGCTGGCTGGCAGTGGTGGGGTTTGAACCGAGGTCTTCAGATTGACAGCTCAGGCTGGCAGTGGTGGGGCTTAAACCCAGGTTTTCCTAGTCTTCTGATTAACAACTCACAAGCACATTAACCATTAGAGCCACCACTGCCCCGTCCAGCCGCTCTATTACACTCACACTGGGATCTAAATATATAAATAAAGTGGTTCTTAAACAGCACTTTCTCTCATCATCAACCATTTTTTTTTTTCTCCTTTCTCTAAATCTGCTTTAATGTCCGGATCCAAAATGGGGGAGGAGCTGCTTAAGCCTAATGCTGGGAAATAAACACACACACACGCACACACACTATTACAAATCATATAGGAATGAATGCGTCTGACACATCCTTTATCCTGACGTCATGTCAGCTGGATCTACATCAGAGGTTTAGTGAGTAATGTGTTAAAGTACCTTTTCAAATAAAAGACATTTAATCAGATAAATGTCCAGAACAGAAATCTAGGTTTACACTGTATGGGCAAAAGTTTGTGGACAGCATACCAGCACACCTATAGGTAGGTTTTCGTCAATATGTTGAGACACACACAGTTGTTTAGAACGTCTTTGGGTCTCTTAGTTCCAGTGAAGGAATAGTGGTAGCGCAGTGGTTAAGTTGTTGGACCCGGGTTCGATTCCTAGCCCCACCGAGCCACCACTGTTGGGCCCCTGAGCAAGGCCCTTAACCCCCAGTTGCTCAGTTGTATAACAAGGAATATTGTAAGTCGCTCTGGATAAGGACGTCTGCCAAATACTGCAAATGTAAATGTAACATAAGGCTACAACATATAAAGACTGTTCCAGCATGACAATGTCCCTGTGCACAAAACCCCTGAACTCCATGAAGACATACTGTGTTATGTCCTGTACAGATCCCTGATTCTAACTCAACCCCAGTGAACACCTTCAGTATGAACTTAAACCCCAGACCTCCTCACCTCAACATTAGTGTCTAATCTCACTAATACTATTGTGGCTGAATGAACAAATTCCCACAGTCTTGCCAGAAAGGAAGAGGTTATTATAGTAGGAAGAGTGAGAATAAATCTGGAAAGGCATGTGGATGTGATAATCCAGAGCATCTGACTGATGGACGACTGTATAACCGTCTCCGCTAATCTGTTTTTTGTCGGTTTAAGCGAATTAAATTGCAGCATGTGTGTTTTGGCTGGACGTCTCAACCTCCTTTTTATGTCCGTCCAGACGGCTGAATATACTGAAGGTTGCATGCGGATATAATTAATGGCCCTTGTGGAACAAAAAATAGATTTTCCGACCCTATTACAAAAGTTCTTTGGATTCATTAGAGACAGCAGTTAATGCAGTGTTTGTGTTGTATGATCTCAGCCTGGGAGTGCACGTGGTCGAATCCCATTGCATGTGGGCTATTGTTAATAGTTGAAGAAAGGTGAAGAAAGGACAGCAGCGTGTGCGTGTGTGTGTGTCTCACTTCCTGTGAATAGAGGCAGCTATTCGTTGTCCTGTCGTCTGACATGTGCGTGTGAGATCGTTCCTGCTTCAAACACGGAGGAAAAGGAGTGTCTCTTTTGTCCCGCACATCGCTTACCTTTCTGTAAGATGGTCTGAGACTATAGGTAGCATGCGGCATCTGGGTACCTGTCCTACAGAGGCTTGAAAAATGATTGTTCTGCTAAGACAAGTCTTTAACTGTTACAGGGTGGAACATTTCCGGTACATTTCCATAAAACTTTTATTTTAACCAATTTTTTTTTTTTATAAGTTATAAGCTGACATGCAAGCAAACTAATACACATTTTATAAATGCCCCCTTTTTGTAGATCTTGGAAAGAAAAGGTGTGGAATATTTTTAATTTATGTAATATTTATCCAATTTACATAAATATTTACTAGGGATGTGTAAAAATATCAATACAGCTGATTATCGTAATTTTTTTTACGATAGTATATCGATTTTCTAACCTCAAGTCAGTCAATATATATAATTAAATTACATTTTATACTAATTTATGTTCATTATCAGTTAAAACCCTCAATGTGTGTCAATCGTCATCCTCCTCCGCTCCTCTAGTTGTCGCTGTCGCATACGCCATTGTCTCAGAAGAAAGCATGATGGAAAAAAAAAAAATAAGGGCTTATTTGCTGTATTTTTAGCTATTTGTTTTTACATTTTTTTTATTTTTTGGTGTTATTGCAGTGCATTGTGATCTGTATCGCATTGTAATATATTGTGATATTCACGATGTAGTGCGGTGTATCGTGATATGTATCGTATCGTGAGGCCTTTATTATTTGTGACATTATTTGTGTGCAGGATTCAACAGATGGTTGGTGTGTATTATAGAGTAAGTGTGGTCTCAGTACCACTGTAGCCCTGTATGTGCATGTGATTTAGGGTATATTCAGCTAGCAATATTCCTTCAATCGCATTAAATCTGGTTGTTTTAGCCAAGGTTCTGCTGCAAGATGTTTTCCAACTAGTTTCCTGTTATAGGCTAACCTGCAATTTTGCTAATTCCCACTTTATTCCCATTAATTCCCTTTAAATTCCCATGGAAATTCCAAAAGTGATAGAAGAACAGCGATAAAGGGACAAAAAAACACAAAATTGGAGGAAATTTTCCAAACAAGATTTTTTTTTTTGCATAAAGATGCTGAACCTATATAGACATAGTAAAGGTTTGTAGGGTAAATGTGTGTGTGTGTGTGTGTATGTGTTCCCTAAACTGCAGGGATTGCATCACTGACAGGAGGCAGGTTCAGACACAAGCAAGTGAGAGGTGTAAAAAACAAAAGAAGCCAAGAACGCAATCAGTTGTGTGTGTGGGTGTGTGTGTGTGTGTGTGTGTGTGTGTAGGGACTAACTTCCCCGATCCGCTGAGCATGTGATAGTAGCAGATGAAGTGTACCGCATACACACACTGATGTGTTAAAGTTTGTCTCTGGGATCTAGAAGCTTGTTTTATTTCCGATCCTTTTTTTCCCTCTGGAATGCTGCTGATCGCAACTCTGGCTGTGTTCTTCAGGTGGCCGGAGAGTTCAAGTATCATCCCGAGTGTTTCGTGTGTCTGAGGTGTAAGGTGGTGCTCGAGGAGCGGGATACCTACGCCCTGGTGGAGCGCGTCAAACTATACTGGTGAGGAAACGATGCGTAAACATCGTTCTATCTTGTATCTATCGATTCCTCTTTTATTCGTGCACCTCAATCTGTTTAATGTGTTCCAGGAAAAACAAACTGTGTGTGATCTTGTAGGCGAATGATCACCAGCGGCGTGGTGTAAATGTCTCCCGGTACAGAGCCACCCAATAGTTGTACATTTTATATAATAGCTGGCTAATTATTTATTCATCTTTTTAATTAAACAATTACGGTTATTTAATTTGCTGAAAAATGAGCCCTCGCTCGTTTATATTAATACAGAAGACTAGAACATCCCAAGACAAGTTTGGACTTGTTGTTATTATTAACATTATAACCAGCCCTCTTTTTCCTTTCCTTCTGTTGAAGTAAGATAGAAAAAAATGCAGCCTGTCCTTTCCTAGGAAGCTTCCTTGTGTGGGAATCCCTAACATATTTCCCTGTTCACCTGTTTTGAATGTGAATGCGATCAAGAGAGATTACCCACACCTTCCTGGTAGCCCTATGTGCAGGAACTCTTCATTTTTTGGTAGTCCGAAATGACTTCAAGTAACCCGAATTTTTTCATTTATATCGAAGTGAAGCAGACAAAACGTTAATCTAAAATTTCTTTCCTCTACCGTGTGTTTAAACTCCGAGATTTCGAGTGTCATGTAAGGATAGTAACGACTGACGGGACGATGTCTGAGGAATTGGTGGGCAACAGATCCAGATCGTAAGATATTGTGTAAAATTAGTACCATCGATTCTTATACAGAGTTTGGACGATCGCGAATCGAAAGTAAATGTAAAAACCGAGCGCGCCTTTAAACGTCAATTTTAATCCCGAATGTCCGAAAAATAAAGAAAAACTTAATTACCCAACGATATTTATGAGAGAATGCAAAAGTATTAATATACCTGACAGGAAGGGTTATGGGGGTACATTTTAGTAGCCTTACTGGAAGACACAATAACCCCGGGATCTCAGGCTAACGATTTTTTTAATAATAATAATCATTTTTTTCCCCAATATTTCCGTTTGTTTGCAAAAATATACATTTCCAGACAAACAGATGGTAAATCCGGTCAGCTTGTTGCTCTTGCAAGTAGCGCTGGAATAAATCCAAGTCTACATCTATCCATGTTTGTGTTTGTGTAGTGGCAAATGCTATAAGCAGGAGGTTTTGGCACCCATGTTGGAACGGCGCTGTACAGCCGACTCGTCTCCCGACTCCCTGCCTCACACGGTCACGCTGGTGTCCATGCCGGCAGCTGCTAACGGGAAACGAGGCTTTAGCGTCAGTGTGATGCGGGATTGCAGCAGCACTACAGCCAGCGTCCATGTCAAAGAGTGAGTAGGAAAAATATAAACAGTCGATCATCACGCTTTGATTGGTTTAAAGGCAATCGGACCGCGGTCAAATGCAGACACTTTCCTGTATTATATAAACGAAAGAACTGGGACACCTGACCTATATAGCCATATGTGTCCATAACAGATTTTTTTTCTCACTCTTTCTCCTATAAAAACCTCCACATTTCTGGAAAGACTTTCCACCAGATTGTCTTGGATGACTGTGGAGATTTGATCATTCAGGCTCAATGGTATTAGTGAGATCAGACACTAGGTTGAGGAGGTCTGGGGTGCAGTTGGTGTTCCAGTTCATCCCAAAGATGTTCAAAGATGTTCATCAGGGCTTTAGTTCCTCCAGACCAATCATAACACACCATGTCAAAGAGTTTAGAGCTTTGTTCCAGCAGGACAATGTTCCTGTAAACAGAACTCAGTTGCAGAAAAGGAATTATATAAAGCTACAGAATATAGACACACCCCAGGCCACTGTGTGTAGAAGGACATACCTGTGAAGGTGTGATCTCCATTGTAGATCTAGATTAAAATCTAGTTTTTGACTAATTCATCTGAAATCAATAAGTTTTGTCCTACATACTGATAAACAGTGAGTTCATCTTTGATGAAACACCACAGGAATGAGCCCCAGGACTGTTTTGGCTCTTGCCCTTGACACACACTAGTAAACACTGAGTAATACGTTGCATAAGTTTGATTGTTGGTTTTTGGTCAGGCTTAGAGCCGTTTAAGCTTGTACCAACAATCATTATTTTATTTTTTTTTCCATTTTTCTTACTTTTGATGACAAGTTGCTTTAGGCATCTTTCGGTATTTTTATAACTGCTAGTGGGTTTGCTGTCGAACTGTTATGGAACTTAATGACAAACCTGCCAGTCCTCAGTGGCTTAGGTAATCAGTCCAAGCTTATTATTGCGCTAAAAGAAATTTGTCCACCCCTCAGAGTACGGGGGATGTTGATCAGCCCGGAGGTTCGGAATGCTATCCATGTTGGTGACCGCATTCTGGAGATTAACGGCCTTCCAGTAGGATCGCTGATGGAGGACGAGGTAAGCGTACGTGCCGGTATGCTAGAGCTCCACCTTGTCCTAGAATAAACTCGTTAACGACATTTCGGCTGCTTGCTGAGACACAGCGCTTTTACAAAACACACTTCACACGGAGAAAATCCACTTCTGAGATTTAAAGTATGACACAGCATGACACTCCATCACCCTGAACAACTCTCTTTCTCAAAAATATATATGTTTAGACATCTTTTAAGAACTGCCAGGCTCAGACAGACCTCCAGTGTTCAGTTCTTCCAAATTTTAGTGCCGCTTAATTTGACTTGGGATCGTTTTTTTCCAGGTGGAGGATCTCATCCATCGAACCAGTCAGACGCTGCAGCTGCTGATAGAGTACGACCCGGTCAGACAGAGACTGGACCGACTTTGTCTGGGCACACCTAACAATCGACTGGGTGTCCCTGCAGCATCACGCCTGCGCCTGTCCTCCCCGACTGACGGAGTGATTGAGAGGACAGAAAATGATGACGGGACACTGAAGAGAAGATCTCTTAGGTTAGTCATACAAAAATCTATCTATCTATATATAGCTATCTATTCTATATATATATATATATATATATATATATATATATATATATATATATATATATATCTATCATATATATAATATATATATATCTATATATAGATATATATATATATATATATATATAGATATAGATATAGATATAGATATATAGATATATAGATATAGATATACATATATATCTATATATATAGATATATATATATATATATCTACATCTATATATAGATATAGATAGATATATCATATATATATAGATATATATCGATATATAGATATATCTATATATAGTATATATAGATATCTATATATATATATATATATATAGATATCTATATATATCTATATATATATATATATATATATATATATATATATAGATTGTAGATATATATATATATCTATTTATTTATATTCTATATATATATAGATATATATATATATATATTTATATATATATATATATATATAGATATATATATATATATATATATATATGTAGATTTATATAGATATATAGATATAATTTTATATAGATATAGAGATATAGATATAGATAGATATATAGATCTTACAACAAGATCTGTTAATCAAGTTTTGGCCTAATTATTGTACTTGGTTCTTTTATGTTACATGAAATATTTTAAAATGATTCCATCAACAAAAGCAGTTTGGTTAAAACCACAAAACGTTTCCCTTTGTACAAATTTGACAATTCTAGGCGCAGTAACAGTATCTGTAAGTCCCCGGGGCCCTGCTCTCCTAAGGAGCACCCGATCCTAGCTCGGGATATCAGCCGTTCCGAATCACTCAGAGCCTCATCCAGCTGCTCCCATCGCATTTTCCGACCATGTGACCTCATCCATGGAGAGGTGCTCGGCAAAGGCTTCTTTGGACAGGCCATCAAGGTCTGTTCTTTACTTTCTAAGGAGGTTTTCAGTGATCGAAGCTCTTATCACCTGTCAGAGAATAGAACTGTTGTAGGTATAGAACTGATGTAGGTACAGAACTGTTTTGTAGGTACAGAACTTTTTGTGTTGTAGGTACAGAACTACAGACTGTTGTAGGTATAGAACTGATGTAGGTACAGAACTGACGTAAAAATAGAACTGATGTAGGTACAGAACTGACGTAAAAATAGAACTGATGTAGGTACAGAACTGACGTAAAAATAGAACTGACGTAAAAATAGAACTGACGTAAAAATAGAACTGATGTAGGTATAGAACTGATGTAGGTACAGAACTGACAGAAAAATAGAACTGATGGAGGTACAGAACTGACAGAAAAATAGAACTGATGTAGGTACAGAACTGACAGAAAAATAGAACTGATGGAGGTACAGAACTGACGTAAGAATAGAACTTACCTAGGTATAGCGCTGGTGTGGGTATAGAACTGGTGCAGGTATAATATACAAAATAACTACCCTTGAATTTAGGGTCTTGGCATCGTTCTGTCATTATGACAACAAACAGTTGTTTATTTCACTGTAAATAAAGAAAAATAGTCTGGATGTCTAACTGATAAAAACAGGACAGTTTTGGGGGAAAAACAGGTTTCCAGCACCTACATAATTGCCAGATTCCCACTTTTCAATAGGTCCATTTGTTTTTGGTTTGATGGAGTAGGTGTTAGTGGTGCAGCTCAGTGGTGATGTGCGGTTTTCTGAATGTATTTTATGAGTCAGATTTTTGAACTCCTGTTTTGCAATAGGAAATGTGCTAGTAGATTTATTAATAACTGCCCTTCACTGTTATTTGTTCATATAAATAAGAATGAAGCATTTTTGGTGTTTTATCGATTCATTATCGAACAGGTGACCCATAAGGCGACGGGAGAAGTCATGGTCATGAAAGAGCTGATCCGCTGTGATGAGGAGACACAGAAAACCTTCCTAAAAGAGGTGGGATTTTTTTCCTTCACTCCACAGCATTTAATAGTGAAGTGGTTGGTTTCAGAACAAAGGAGTGTCTTTGTGAATTTTACTTCCTTGTTTTAATAGCTTTGGTTCTTTTTAAGCTTATAAAGCATAAGATTTTTAAAAATGTCTTTTATTTTGTAGGTGAAAGTGATGAGGAGTTTGGATCATCCCAACGTCCTTAAGTTTATTGGCGTGTTGTATAAAGACAAGCGGCTCAACCTAATTACGGAGTTCATTGAGGGTGGAACCCTGAAGGACTTTATTAGAGATGTGGTATGTTCCAGTGGATAAATTCCCCCCTCCCCCTTCTTTCTCTCTCTCTCTCGCTCTCTATCTCGCTCTTTCTTTCTCTTTTTTTCTCTTTTGCTCTCTGTCTCGCTCTTTCTCTCTCTCTCTCTCTCTCTCTCTTGCTCTCTCTTTGCTCTCTGTCTCGCTCTTTCTCGCTCTCTCTCTCTCTCTCCTCTCTCTCTCTCCTCTCTCTCTCTCTCTCTCTCTCTCTTGCTCTCTCTCTCTCTCCTTCTCCATCTCTTGCTCTTTCTCTCTATCCTTCTCTCTCTCTCTCTCTCTCTAGCTCTCTCGTTCTTTCTCCCTCTCTCTCTTTTGCTCTATCTCTGTTGCCTGATCTCGCTCTCTCTCTCTCTCTCTCTCGCTCTCGCGCTCGTTCTCTACTCTTTTGTTTTTGTCTCCTCCACATCTCTCTCTCTCTCTCTCTCACTCTCTCTCTCTCTCTCTTTCTTTTTCTCTCTCTTTTTTTTTTGTCTTTCTCTTTGTCCGTATCTCTCTCGCTCTCGCTCTCTCTCTCTCTCTCTCTCTCCTTGTCTCTCTCTCTGCTTTTCTATTGAATACCCAAAGACAGGATTTCAACCAGACATTGTCTGAGACTAGGTTCTCATGTCCCGGGGTAATCTGTACAGATGGGGAGATAAAGAGGTGCAGTGCACTATACTGAGGGAGGAGAGAGGGAGAGGGGAAAGGGGGATACGCATGCATTGGCAGAGTATGGAAGGAATGCAGGAAGAGAGAAAAAGAAAGTGTTTCCAGGTGAGGGTGTTCAAAGAACAGGTTGTTTTGCTGGCCTCCTCCTGTGAGCCCTTTCGCTGCTCCAGTCTCTGTATCAGCACCTGGTCCGCACATGAGACTCTCAGACCCTGTCCTGGCACGTGAATGAAAAATGTATTTTGTTGACACTTTACATCTGATCCTAAAGCTGCTTCAGTGACATCACCACTTATAGCCTTACGGTGGCTCATGGTTAATATGTTGGACTACCAACCCAAAGATTGTGGGTTTGATTCCCAGCCCCACCAAGCTGCCACTGCTGGGCCCCTGAGCAAGGCCCTCAACCCTCATTTGCTCAGTTGTATAAAAAGAGCACACTGAAGTCGGAAATTTCTGTATGCGTTTTTTTTCTCAGTCGTTATTTTGCAAATCCCTCAGAGATACAAAGATCATTTCAGGATGTCACTGGCTCAGTTTGGTATTCTGCTAGCGCTACTGGAAGGACATAATAAAGGACATAATAAAACCACCAGTTTCTATAAACTAATCGATTTCTTGTCCGGTGGCTCTGAATAAACACTTCTCAAAATACTCGTTTTTTACAGAATTTGGGACTAAGTGTGCAAAGACCTTTAGGCTGCATTTACACATCTAAATTCACATTTACGGCATTTGGCAGACATCTAGAACAACTTACATTTATCTCTTTCATACAACTGAGCAATTGAGGGTTACTGGCTTTGCTCAGGGACCCAGCAGTGGTGGCTTGGTGGTGCTGGGAATCAAACTCCGGTCTTCCAATTAGCAATTAGCAGCACAACACCTTAACCACTGAGTTAGTTTCTAATGACCTGCCTACATAAGTTATACATGCATGCGTGTGTGTGTGTGTGTGTGTATATATATATATATCAATGCTACATTTTAGCTACATTTTAGCTACATTGTAAATGTATCAATGCTACATTTTAGCTACAATGCTATATATCAATGCTACATTTTAGCTACATTGTAAATGTTACTGCTAACCAGATTTCTACTGAATCTCTGTGTTACTGTAATTCAGTCCTAGTTTATAAGAAACCTAATCCAGCGATTGGTGCTACAGATGCCAACTTAAGTTATGGTCTGTTGGTTATAGATGAATATCTAGATATGTACTGTCATTTTTTCATAACGTTAGCGATATCCCATATTACAGTAATAATTAGCGTGTGTGAGTACAGTTTTGGCATGATACCACCGTTCCTGTCTCTTTGTGTCTCGTTCTTTAGGACCCATTCCCATGGAGGCAGAGGGTTAGCTTTGCCAAGGGCATTGCTTCAGGAATGGTAAGTGCCTAACTGGTTTACTTGCATGCAAAATTGCAGACGTGTGCATGAGCACTAATGTTAAAAACGACCGAATATAACAATCTGACTGTAATCTGTGGAACTGGATCCAGCTTAGCCCACGCTGGCATTTATGAAAAGAGCCCTTGGAAGTCGTAAAATGGCTTTGAGATATTTTAAACATATTAGAAGCAGATCTACAGCCTAACCTCATGATTGAGATTCCTTTTTCCATTTATTTGTGTTCTATAATGATGACCAACATTGAATTTGTCCGTACCACAGCTTGTTAAGTCCAATAATAAAGATGAAATTACAAAGGCTTCTATGTTTTTTAGTGATGAGAATTATGGACCATTTTACAGACTCGCAGCGGGCGGTTTTAGGATTCCAGGGGGATTTTTTTTTTTTTTTTTAGTCCTCGCTACTGTTAACACTACCCAGTGTTGTGGCTGTGTCTTGCATGCAAACATTCACATGAACCAAAGTATTTTTTGTTTATTTCAATCTGCAGTTAGAATATGAATGAAGTTATTAATGAAGCATAATCTTCAGCAGATAAAGACAAAGTCGGTGCTTATTGCGGAATTAGCTTAGCTTGTTGATGATTCTTAAATACGGGAGGAGGAATTTGTTCTCCTCACAACTTCTTAGCTCGTTTTAATAAATCATAGCCACAATCTTGGTGTATGGGTAGCCAATTTGAGATGACACATTAAATACGTTAATGTGTAGACTTAACAATTTTTTTAAATGATAAAAATGTCTTCTATAACCCTCGCAAGAGGCTTCAAGAATGTGATTTTCTTGACATCGTCTGCCTGCCTCCTCCGGCTGACCTGCAGCACAAGCCGTACGTACAATTCTAACCAAGCAATGTCATGCATGCATAGGATAGCATTTTACATTTGACAGCATTTTAGCAGATGCCCCCGCCCTTACCCAGATTTTCTCTTTTTTTTTATACAGTTAAACAATTGGAGGATTAGAGCCTTGTGTTTAGGGGCCCCCCAGCAGTGGTGCTGGGAATCGAACCCCAATATATATATATATATATATATGATTAACCAAAGTCATAAATATAAAAAAACTACCAAAATTATTGTTCCCTTTGACTGCTTAGTTGTATATATTAATTTCGATTCATTTACGTAGCCCTGAACAGAAGCGCCTGAGAAATGTGTGAAACATAAATGTAAATAGAATTTATAGCCTTAAGATCTAGAAAGTCTTTGCTGAACCACCTAAACACACACACATTTCTACTGTATACATTCCTGTGAGGCTCCTATAAAGACACATGGTGCCTGCTAGATTCCTGAACACATGTAACGAACATGTTTTTACGACTTTAACAAGCCATCGTACAAAGTTTTCGTAGCTATAAAGAAGTTTCCAGGGTTTCCAAGTGTTTCGAAACAGCTGTCTGTCTTTCTGACTGTCTTTCTCTCTCACTCTCTGTCTCTCTCCTCACTCTCTCTTGCAGTCTTATCTGCACTCAATGAGCATCATCCACAGAGACCTGAACTCACACAACTGCCTGGTAAAACTGGTATGTGATTTTTTTTTTATAGTGTTTCATACACACACACACACACACACACACACGCACTAACATTCTTTACTCACTCATTCACTCACTCAATCACTTGCGCTCCCATTTATTCACTCACTCACTCATTCACTCAGTCATAAGTTCACTTATTCATTCACCATTCTTTTATTTACTTATTAACTCATTCATTCTCTTACTCCTTTATTCATTTACTCAATCATTTATTTACCCACCTACTCATTTACTTAAGCATCACTCAATAACTCACTCATTCATTTAATTCATTTATTCATTCACTTAGTCATTCACTTAACCAATAATTTACCTAATGTTTCACTTATTCACTCACTTTCTTGTTCACTCACTAATTCATTCATTCAAACATTTATTTACTCAATGAATTAGTTAGGCATTCATTCAATAACTCACTTATTCATTTAATTACTCATTTACTCAATCATTAGTTCACTTATTCATTCACTCTTTCTTTCACTTACATAAACTCACCAATTAGCTCACTCCTTCATTTATTCACTCAATCATTTATTTACCCACTCACTCATTTACTTAAGCATTCACTCAATATCTTACTCATTCATTTAAAAACAGTCATTTATTCATTTACTTACTAATTCACTCAACCAATCATTTCCTTATTCATTCACTTATTCACCCACTCACTTGTTCACTCACCAATTCCATCATTCAAACATTTATTTACTCACACTCACCAAATCAGTTAAGCAGTCATTCACTAACTCACTCATTCATTTAATTACTTATTCACTCACTCATTCTCACTTACTTATTGAGTCAATCATTCACTCACTTATTCACATATTCTCACTCTTTCAGTCTTTCAGTCGCTGTCATTTACTCATTCATTCATTCACTCACTCTTGCACTTAATCATCAATTCATTCACTCACTCATTCAACAAAGAATGACCAGACAAACTTTGCAGATGGGCTACGCTATCAAAAAAGACATAAATTGAAAATGTATTAAGAAGAAAACTTAGACTAATTCAGTATTAGCTACTGTTGTGGACGTGTCACCTGTTCACATCACATGTGCAGCCTTCGTGGTTGCTATCACACACCACCCTCGGTTTTTTTACTCAGTTGTGTCTCAGTTGAGAGAGACGGCCTTGAAAGTGTTAAAAATCTTGTTTTCGTCCCGGCGGTGAAGGATTTGTCTGCATGTGTTCCTCTGATGAGGGAGGAGCAGTTTAGCCTTCATGTCAAGACACGAAGTATCCATGAAGGTGGAAAACAAAAACATGTTTTGTAAGGAGAGAGAACGAACCTAAAGGGTGTAGAGTGAACAAAATGCTAAAGAGAACCAGAAGGAAAAAAAAGTGTGGTGTGTGTGTGTGTGTGTGTGTGTATACATCTTTATGGCTATATGCCCTGCTGAAGAATCCAGAAAATAAAAAATATATATTTAACGACTATTTAAAATAATCTTCATTTTACACGAATCAGCAAACACGACTAATAACGATGCTTATAAAGAACTTATCAGCTGGGAAATATAGACTACCAGTTTGACCATCTTGGGTTTTGTTCTGGTAGCTGAAAGCTGTGGAGCCAAAGCAGTGTGGAAACAAAAGTCCCAGCGAATCACTTAGTTTATCGAACATTCTGGAATGTGCCTGATAAAAATGTATCATAGGAAACCGAACAGGGAAGAAGGTTGATTTATTTCATGAGTCATGTTTTTGGATTCTAGTCTGATCCTGTTTGGATCCTGACGGAAGTGAGGATAAATGAGAGCATTTATCAATTTTTAATCAGCTTGTTTTTTTTATTTCTGACTGCTTAAACTGGCGAAAATATCCGAATTGAGCTGTGTTTTTTTTTCAACATATACAGTTTAACAGTCGGTGTGACTTTCTCGTCATTTATAGTCGAATCTTTCTGAATCACTTATTGAACAGATTAGAGTCTCACGAGTTCTTTGAGTTACTTGAGTCAGTGGGAATTTTAACTTTTTTATCATGGTCCTTCCACTAGAGGGCACTCACCAAATTCCTAGAAACCACAGAATCCTTGGACTCATGATTAGGCTGTTTTACTACACACTACAAGTCAAAAAACCTCAATTTAGATGAATCGGTACCTGTGGTTTTGAGTCTCCCATGTTCCTTACCATGCAGGACTACTAGCTACTAGCTACCAACTTAATGATGTGATTTTTGGTGATTGATGAATTCCAGGTCATACGCTTGAACATCTATCAGCTCTGTCTATCGTGTAGAACTGAATGTAACTGTAGTTATTTCGACACCAGGACAACACGGTGGTGGTAGCAGACTTTGGTTTGTCCCGTCTCGTCATGGAGGACAAGGTGAAGCAGCCGCCTCCTGACAAGCCCAACAAGAAGCGGATTTTCCGTCGCATCGACCGCAAAAAGCGCTACACTGTGGTGGGCAACCCATACTGGATGGCACCGGAGATGCTAAACGGTAAAAATAAAAATTTATGGTGTCCTCGTAAAAACTGATGAACTGCAGTTTAATTAATACGAGTTCACTATTAACGTCTTAATATAAAAACATTGGGCACCTTATCATCACACACTCACATTACTTTGTTGCCACAAACTCTGAACAGACCAACTGTCTAGAATGTAGGGCTGGGACGATAAACAATATCATACTGAATCACGATAAACTTTGTCTTTAACAATAATAAGCGCTGGAAATTTTTTTACTCGATATGAATGAAAACACGTTTTAAGGTTCTACTGTCCCCCTGGTGGGACACTGCGTTCCAGAAGTAAAATTCTTTGTGTCGTACAGAAAAAGCATTAAATGCTACATATTTTTTGGAAAGCTGAGCTTGTTGTGATTGAATGATGCAAACCATTTTAAAATAATAAGACAATAAACACCAGTTTTAATTAGTGGGGTTTTGTTTCAGACATTTACAAAACTGTAAACAAAAACTTGCATTTAAAGCCATTGATTTATAGAATTCCAACAAAAATCATGTGGTCACTCAGTAAAAGATTCCAAAAAAAATCAATTCAGTGAAATCTGAAATCCAGACACATTAATATTTCGATAAACATCCACGAATGTAGCAGAAGCTGAGCTCAGAATGAGAGTCGCAACATCTGTTCTAACATGAGGCATGAAAAAAACAAATGTCTATGGTAAAACATGGTGTACAGACGATGTTTTCAAAATAAAAGTTTTAATAAATAGAACCAAAATGTTGTGTGGTGTTTTGATTTTGGTAAGCCAAATGTTTTTAATATAGTTTTGTTAATAAATTATACGTTAAAACGTAATTAATGAACTTTCTCATTTTTTGTGGCTTCAGTCATTGCTGGGATACGCTGGCAGAATTACTAATTAATATATCGAAATATATTATATATAAAAAATATATAGACTACCATTCCATTCATTCTTCACTGGAACTAAAGGAGACCCAAACACTGTGTTCCAGCATGACAGTGTCCCTGAGTTCCATGAAGTCTGGTTGGAGTGGAAGTACTGAAAGGACGAGTGTCCTGAACAGAACTCGGATTCTGAACCTCCTCACATCAACATTAGTGTCTGATCCCATGAATACTGTTGTAACTGAATAAACACTCATCCCCACAATCACACAACACAGTCTAGCGAAAGTCTTTTCACGTGTGAAGGTTGTTATAGGATGGGATGGTGATGATGAGGTGTGTGAGTTAACGTCGATGGATAAGAGTCTTTATTATTCCAGTGTAAACACGGTTCCTGTTTGAGAAAATTCCTCTTCTTTGTGTCGAACAGGTAAACGCTACGACGAGAAGGTGGACGTTTTCTCCTACGGCATTGTGCTCTGCGAGGTGTGTTTCACTCCAACCCGTCTCATCTTTCATTCTCGTTAAACAGCCTGAAACCTTTCTTTCTCACCTACAATCCTGTCTTTCTTCTGCCTGGATTTATGCAAAACTCAGTATTGTAACCAAACATCCAGCTCGACTCGTCTCGGTGTCTGTGAAACATTTGCATGGCTTACCATCGTTTTTCTCTGTGTGCGTTTGACTTTAGATCATCGGGCAAGTGTACGCCGATCCCGAGTGCCTCCCTCGCACACTGGACTTCGGGCTCAACGTGGGCAAATTTACAGAGAAGTTTCTACCTGAAGACTGTCCTCCTGCTTTCTTCCCGTTAGCCGTGGCCTGCTGTGACCTCGTCCCTGATAACCGGTGTGTGTTTTTGGGGCTAATTTAAAGTGCCCACTGTGATATCGGAATGAGAATCTCAACATTTCCATGCTTTGGCAGACGCCCTTATCCAGAGCGACTTACATTTATTTATTTTTTTAAACAGCTGAGCTATTAGGGGGTTTAAGGACCTTGTCTAGGGGCCCAGCAGTGGTGGCTTGGTGGTGCTGGGAATCAAACCTCAATCTTTTATTGTGTAACTTGTACTAAGTCACATGACTTTTTTGACTCATACTTTTATACTATATAGTCAAGTCCGCTTTATTTATATGGCACTTTTTAACAATAGAGAGCTTTAAAAAAGGGCACCACCAAGTTACCACTGCTGGGCTCCTGAACAAGGCCCTTAACCCCAAGTGCTCTATTGTATAAAAGAGATAAATATAAGTTACTCTGGATAAAGAGCGTCTGCTTAATGCTATAAATGTAAATATAAGAACGTATTTACTTAAATTTAGTATGTATGCACCTTATTAGAACTTTAGATGTTTACTCACTGGTGAGTCAACAAAGTTCACTCTTTGCATCAGAAACCTTTGCATATTTCTATGCATGTGTTTAAAGAAAATTAGCAAGTCTTTGATTTGAATAAAAAATGCAAAGCATCATTTTAACCCTCCTTTCTGACGTCTCTCCTTCTCTCTCTCTCTCTCTCTCCTTCTCTCGCTCTCTCTCGCCCCTTTCTCTCTCTCTCTCTCTCTCTCTCGCTCTCTCTCCAGGCCGGCCTTTCAGAAGCTGGACGACTGTTTCGAGGCTCTGGTTCTAAACCTGG
>VCAZ01000009.1:6887898-7075069 GCA_005784505.1 Bagarius yarrelli | reverse complement strand
AAGAAGCTTAAACAAGAGCAGAAATTGAGATCAATGTGACTTTCTTTAATTTAATGTACATCAGCAGACAGGAAATAATATACAACTTAAGGCAAAATATGACTGCTGCAGGACCCTGATCCTAAAACCTTTTTTATTGTCTTATTTCTATTCTTGTATCTCATATACTAAAGACAAGTAGGGCAGAAAATAGTAAAAATGAACCACAATTTTTAAATCAGATGAAGAAGCAAGAGAAGCTTCATAATAGTATTTAACTATTTAATCCAATCAATTTGTAATTTAAAAACTGCATCTCAGTTTCCTTATACGATTTAGATCTAATCAAAACTTTGTTGGTTTCAGATGTATTACTGTGTTGTACATCTTTGATATCATGATGGATTTGCCAGTTTTTTGTAAAATCAACAACAACTCTTATAAATGAAATTAAAACTTCTGTCCATTTTGACTTTAAATCATTTCAATAATTGTAGCAGCATTTATGCTGCATTTTCAATGAATAACTTTAGAAAAAAATATGTCAGGTTTATATCAAATAATGTACATTATATATAAGTCAATTTAGCAAAATAAAAATTAATTCTAAACTTAAAATTAGATTGTTATATATTTTTATATATAAATTATTTTTTATAAATAATCTGGACTGAGTGTTAAGTAAATCAAACATTACATTTTGATTCCAAATGGCTGGCGCCGTGGTGTAATACAGTTGCGCTCCGGCGACCCAGGTTCGATTCCAGCTCCGGTCCCTTCCGGTCCCACGCCCCTTTCTCTCGCTATCTCCCCCATTTCATTTCAGTCTGTCCTATAAATAAATAAAAAAATGCTCCCCAAAATATCTTTAAAAAAAAATAAATAAATAAATAAATATTATATATATATATATATATATATATATATATATATATATATATATATATATATATATTAAATGCTATTTTAATACAAACAATTAAATAAAGTTTGCTTTAATTGAAATTGATTGTTGGTGCATCTGATTATGATGTTAATGTAAATATAATAATAATGATGAGAATAATTGTAATAATAATAATAATAATAATAAAAATAAGACCATTAAAAAGTGAAAAAGTTGTATGATGTGTTGTATCTGTGTGTGAGGTGTTGAGGCGATTCGAATACTTTGAATTCATATCAGTTTCCCAGCTTGGCTCGAGCAAGTGCCAAGGTAATAAGCCCATAAAGACAGTCACAGCGACATTTCAATTTGCATCTGAACACTCGCAAAGGGACTCTCTCTCTCTCTTTCTCTCTCTCTCTCTCCTTCTCTCTCTCCTTCTCTCTCTGTCTCTCTTCCTGCCCCTTTCCTCCAACCGTGATTAATACACACATGTTGCACAAAGAGCTCCTTGTTAGCTTAATGGCAGGGTCTAAATGGAGACTTATATTTCCAGGATTATATCTGTATTCAATTGCAAATGATTTTTTGGGGGGACTTTTAATACCCCGCTCTCTTGTCTATGAATAATAGTATCATTTAAATGTAGCAGACACCTGGTGGAAGGGGGGAGGATGTGGGGCTACGATGCTGACCTGGCACTGCTGCCAACTTCCCTCTTTCCCAGCCTAGTCTTATCCTTACCAAGCAGCCTCCAATTTCACTCCCGTACCTTAAAATGCCACACACTTGAAACTTTATTCTCCCTTCGGTAGAAGGAGAAAAAATCATTCTCTTGTGAAAGAGAGAACATGATGAAAAAAAAAAAAGGCTGTGGTGGGGGAAAAATTCTTATCAATCTTTTCTTAAGATTTGGAAGAAAAGTCATCTAAAGAAGTAGTGTATCGTTTCAATGGAGGCCACCAATTAAATACTGTAAAAGGAAAAAATCCCATTGGTGGCTTTAATGCCCTTTTGTTGGCTTACAACAAAATGATTTATGTACATCAGCCTCGAAACCTGGACAGAAACGAGGGGTGCATTTTAGTTAGGAGGCTATTTGTATGCATCCCTCGTCTTTCCCGCACACAATTGGGCCAGTATTGCGTTTTGCAAATTTATACCAGGATGTTGGTTTAGAGTGTTTCCCTGAAAAAAAGGAGAAGTTTTTTAAGCAAGTGTCTGCTTTCATGAGCACAAGTGACTGAGGCCTACAAACAAAGCGTTGTTTCAAAACTCACAGATGTATGGCCGGAGTGCGCCTTTGTCCTCCAAGCCGGAGAGGGCTTTTTTAGACTTCTTTTTTTTTTTTTTTGGGATTTTCTGTTCAGGCACAGCACCGAACTGTTCAAAAAAATACTTGTCTGCTTGATGGCCGATATAAGCTTAAGCTTTCCCAGGGCTATATTTTCCACCCAAGAGGCTCTCTCTCTTTTTCTTTCTTTCTCTCTTTCTTTTAGAACTCATAAGAAGGTGAACACTTCTTCTTATTTTCTGTCATGAACCTTAAGGGTTTTGGGTTGTGCCTTTTGGGGAACTTGGGAGGGGGAGTCTATGTAGAACCTGCAGTTGAGCATATTACTTTAAAAGGGTAATTAGTTATAGTTACTAGTTACTTTTCATTAATAGTAACTGAGTGAGTTAGATTATACGAGGTAAAATAACCATTCTGTTATTTTTTTAAAAATATTAAAATATGTCAAATAACTTGGATGCCCCCAATATTAAATAGGTTAAATGAATGAAATAGACAATAAATAGTATTAATGATTATTATAGAAACACTGTACACGAATCTACACTGTTTTAATCTTGTGGCGTCATGTGACGATGTGCTTTGTTAGTGTTTATACTTCCAGTTTGGAAACGCGATCTTTGAACTTGTTGGATTTGCCATCACTCTGAATCCTGTAGTACGTCCAAATTTCATTCATACTCCCTGTAACCATACTATATAGAACATTTTTTTTAACAGCCAGGAAGTTCATACATGCTAAAAAGTAGTAGATACCTAAGTCGTATGCGATTTTGGACAAAGCCATTTCCATTGGTGTGTGCGACTGTGCATGCTTGTGTGTATTCACACGCATTACTCTCCGCCCCTGATCGGCAAACTGAAGGGAAATTTACTCTATCGAAGCCAGTCATTATCAGCTATGTGGTTATCTCCTACCCTAAACACCCACACACTTACACCCACCAATCATCATCAGTTATGTGTCCCGTTCCACCCCACACACCAAAGAAAACACTTTGCATGGCTTTTCTATGGCTGGGAGAGAGTCTTCTCAGATAAAACCGTAACATAAATAATAATAATAATTTGCTTAAAGTTGACAGGAAAATTGGTATTTTTATTATTATACGATCAAATTGCACATTTATCTTTAAACCTAATGCTGCATAAATGTATTTAAAATTTAGCTTAAAAATGGATTCTGTTTTTTCCAGTCTACTAAAATAGATTCTAATTGATAGCTTCGCTAACTTTAAATTTTAAGTAGGTCTGAATGATTGTGTAAATGCGACTGATGTGATGTATGATGATTTAATGAACTGCTGGTCCATTCGAGAAGTTTCCTGCTTCATGCTAAATGTTTCTGATCCACTAAAACCCGGACTGGGATAAAGCAGAATCTAGCTGTATAAAAGTAACGGTTCCAGTTCAGCTGATCTTTACAGTGGTAGCTTAGTGGTTAAGTTGTTAGGCTGCTAATTAGAAGATTAGGGTTTGATTCCCAGCACCACCAAGTAGCCACTGCTGAGCCCCTTGAGCAAGGCCCTGAACCCCTAATTGCTCAGGTTTAAAAAAAAGATATATTTAAGTCACTTTGGATAAGAGGGGCATCTGCAAAATGCTGTAAATGTAATTTGAATTCAAGAATTGGCCTCCAAGACCACATATCTTCTTTCTCTAATGATATTTATGAAACATTTAACGGACCCAATTCGATACTGTTGATCCGTTCACGTGTAATTATACAGCAAAGAAAACCTGCTTAATGTTCAGCCGTTGTCTTTAAGTCACTTGCTCTTTAAAGCTTAGTTACAGTTTCTCGCTACACAAACGCCATGTGTTCAATCTTGGCTTGAAAACATTCCCTTTTGGTTTGTCTAGACTGCAGGAAATGCAAAAGTGCATTTGTTTACCACCGTTAAGGAAATCAAAGTCAAGGCGACTATTAAAGAGCCGCTTCGAGCTAAAAAAGCTGACAAATTCAAAGTGCCCACTGCTGTGTATCCCGTGTGCAGTGGGGAAAAAAAACGTCAAGCAAAAGTGAAAGAAAAACAGATGCTATTGTTTTGGGGGGTTTTTTTTTATCTGTTTTTGTTGCTTTTTTTCTAATTGCACATGAATAAGTACTCATACATACACCCAATTGCAAATTCTTTTAGAACCGAAATCATTAAACCACCAAACATTTTCTCATTTATGAAGGTATCCTACTCAAAAATGAGCTTTTTTAACTCATTAACAACCTTTTTACATATTATAATGTAAATCGAGCCATCGACAACCTGCATTTCTGCTTTCTTTTTTTTTCTTTTTTTTTATTTGTTTGCTTTATGAACATGGACATGGACATGTCTCCCATGTGTCATTTCACGCTTTGGTAAATTAACTCGGAATGTTACAGATTGCTGTACTGATGGACTAGCAAAAACATACAGTATGTCTCGTTTGTCAGTTAGGACACAATATTATGACTGGAATTCCCGCAAGACCAGACATAAGACAAATAGCACACTGTTGCCTCACTGCGTTTAAAGAAAAAAAACACACACACATTCGCTTATCATTACTAATTATTACACACCAGACTGGTTTTACACGTTAAAAAAAAATAAATAAAAGTGAAAATTTATTGTAACTTGTTTTAGAAATGACAGCATATATTCAGTCAAAGGTTTACAAAATGTTTTTAAGATGTTGTCCACAATCAAGGTAGAACTATATATATATCTATATATATATATATATATATATATATATATATATATATATATATATATATATATATATATATATATATATATATATATATATACACAAAAATACATTTAAAAAAAATTCTATATTTTATAATATATTTTTTTTAATTTAAAAGCACTAGTTTTATTTATTTTTCATGCATTTGTGTTTACACCAATAAATGTAAAGTTTGATAAAAAAGGGTATTAATAATCACAAAAAAAAGGAACAATTGTGTTCCACAGCTCCGTTCTCACATTAACTGTGAGTAGTTAAAGTACAGATCCTGTAAGTAATAGCAGAAGAAGCAGGCATGCTCTAACAGTAAGATCTGTTTGACGACGTTTCAGCGGGCCGCCTCAGGCCTGGGACTAAAAGTGTGTGAGAAGTCATTATTTCTGTGCGTTTGCACAGATGGAACTCAGTTCTGAGTCAACACTGACATAAAAATAAGGCAGACTTAAACAGATTTGTGTTTACTCGAGTAATCTGATGCCAAAATATAAGATTTCAGAACTTCTTTATGAGGAAACACTGCAGCTGGCAGGTTTTAATACTTTATACTGAAGTATAATTAGGAAGAAAGAAATTATCATTTGGGATCATTTGATGTGATTTTCAGACAAAACTGAGTTCATATTATGGATATATTGCATATTATTGAATGTATACAGTTGGAGTTATATACTGATATATATTTTTTTACTATACAGACCATCTTATAAATTCTGCTTATAGTTTAAATCAAGTTTGATCGATTTCAATGTAAACAATATGGGTGTTTTTGGAAATAATATTTACAGCTACATTTCTGGCAATTATTCAGAGTGACTTACATATTTTTTATTTATCCAACTAAACAGTTGAGGGCCATGCTCAGGGGGCCCAGCAGTGGCAGCTTGGTGGTGGTTAAACTTTTGGCTCCATCTAAAATCACATACTTCCATACTATATAGTAGGCTGAGTATGTGATGCTGGTAGTATGTATAAATCCGTAGTATGCAAATTATAGTATGTGAAAGTTCCTGTATGATCTACGACTCTGTCGGATTTTAAAGTATGCATGTGATGTACACTTTACTATCCCACGATCCTAGAGGAGAGACGACTCTTCATATATAAATGTGGAAAGCAGCGACGTGGAACTTTTCAGGTAAATACTTGAATAAAAAAACATTGTTTAACTTTACCACAACTTTAATTTTTCACGTTGCTGTGACGTCGTAGGTTCGGTGTCAATATCAAAATGGAGGATGGGTGGCAATTTTATTCATAATATCCCTAACCATACTATATAGAGCATACTTTTTTTTTCCAAGATGGTTGTCTCTTGTTTTGGAAGAATGCTATTTCTTCCTCCTTTTTGATTCAGAGCCACATTAGTGAAGATGCAATGACGGGCTTTGTGGATAATAATAATAATAATATATAGCATTTGTTTGCCTTCACCATTTCACCAAACATTTACATTTACACTTACAGCATTTGGCAGACGTCCTTATCCAGAGCTCCTTACATTTATCTCTTTTATATGCGCAGTGTCAACTTGTTGGTGCTGGAAATCAAACTCCGATCTTCCAATTAGCTGTCCAACACCTTAACCACTGTGCTACATGTGTGAATAGAAGAACTTTGATATTGAAGCTTAAATCTGCGAATTAAATCCTTAAAAAAATACCATTGGAAGCCTTGCATATTTATAAAAAAAAAAAAAGACTTTAAAACAACTTTTCATTTTTGCATATTCTGTAGCGCTTTTTCTACACAGGGTCAAAGGCAGCCTGGAGTTTATCCCAAGGTATGGGGGAACCCTGGATTAGATGCCAAAAATGCTAACAGCAATGTCTTTAGACTTGGGAAGAAAATCAGAATACTTGGACAAAGAAACCCTGAAGCACATAAGGAACATGCAAACTTGTTATACACATGGTGGAGTCTAGAAACCCGAGATGTGTGGGGCAAATATGCTAACCAATAAAGCCACCGTGCATCTGATTAATAAGCATAGGAACTAAACTAAGAATTCTATCTAGGAATAATGCAATTCTGACTTTAGCTCTGACTTTATTTTTACTAAATGAGGTTGCTGCAGCAGAGCTTTAGTATTTCACCTCGGTATCACGGTATCACCTGCATCGTACAGCTGCATTGTTTTATCTAACTTTAAGTCTAACATGTGCACTGCAGTTTAAATATCAAGTTTCATAGAAACATGATCTTGATAAAGGTAAGTGGGAAATATTCATATTTTAAAAGCTAACATAAAAACGTGACTATAAAACATTATGGCTATGGTAACAGTGCTTATCATGTCATTTGGTAACATCAGAACAGCAGACAAAGAACAGACCAGTATAACCAGAATTACTACATAGCATACGTTTCGATTATCATTTAAAGTTTAAAGTTTTCTTCGTGTTTGCAATCCCGTGGCTCCGTTTTTAGTTAGTTGAAATATGGGTTTGCTTATTTCTAGGTATCTGGATTTGTTTTTTAAGCAATTCCTGATTACACCTTTAAAAGCACTGGCCTTCAAAAGATCATAAGCTCTACTTGCCAACTCTGGCATCCGATCAGCCCCAATGAGCGTCTCTTATTTTACAGGACTTTGTCTGAAGAGTTTACAGCATGCTAGTGGGAGGCTCGCAGATGAGATGGACTCATAAAAAGGGTGCAGATGCGTGGTATTCAGTGTCTGTTTATTTCTGACAGCTCGTTACAATCAGTCTGATAGTTACCGTCGCAGGCAGCTGTGATCTAATGCCAGGAGCATGCAAAAGGAGGTGGTACTTTACATGAGTAACTTTAACGTTCTGAAAGCGATAATATGTACCATATACTGTACGTTCATGAATGTCACTTTCATTTTTATCACAAAATACAGACAAATTATTCATAAAGCTGCAGAGGAAGACAGAAGGACCTGATGTTTAACGACAGCCTTATTACAGTGTAATGATCTTTTTTGTATTAGCAAGTGAATGACGAACGAGCATCTTAACCCTGTTCTGTGGGCCTCACAGCATGCTTGGGCAAAGCGCTTCCTAATCGTTATCTTGTCCCCAGCCTCCAGCTGAGCATCTAATGCTGGACATGGAAAGTTAAGACTTCCTCACATATGCTTCTTTATTGGGCCAGAGATGTCAATGAGGTTTGACTTACAGCCAGCACTTTGTAAGCCGTATCTCTTTACATGGCGATGGAAAATGGCAGGCTTGAAACTCAGCACTCCTTAAAGCAAACATTCACTATTAAAGTGCCATGCTGGGACCAAAGCTTTTTCCAAAACATTGTTATATTAGGATCGTATAGACAGAGAGGATGCAGGAAATGAGCTTCTGTGTATGCATTGTGTTATGATGAAATGTTTTAATTCATCATCTTATTATGGGCTTTAAATTCAAAATTTATTTGTTACATAGATGATTATAAACAGTACAACATATAGCAGTGTCAGCTATGATACAGCACCCATGGAGCAGAAAGGGTTAAGGGTCTTGCTCAGGGACCCAACAGTGGTGGAATTGGCGGCGGTGAACCCTGATCTTCCTGGTCTTCCAATTGACAGCTCAGTGCCTTAGAATGCATTTCACTAGATTTTAAAGTATAGTAATTATATATTAATTTTGTTAGTATCAGTGACGTAGGGTGGTGTTGATGTTCGGTGAGAAAGTTTGTAATATCTTTACTTAATATCTTTTAATTTTTTGGGGGTCTTCTATAGATTATCATAAACTATATTTATCTATCTCTATATTTTGTGTATTTTTATGCGTTGGTAGTGCTGAATAATCTCTATAGAAAAAGTGTAATAGACAAAGAGATTAATATTTGTTAACATCTCTAAAAAGTCTTTTAAACCATGAATGCTTTTGAAGGATAAAAGTGAGGAAATATCACATTGTGTTTTTAGTTCCTTAGAAACATTCACTACTTTTTTTTTACACTTTTTGCATTTAGTGCACTTTCTTATATTTCATTTATCTTACCTAATCTGATTTGATTGTGATAAAGATGGAGAGAAGCAATGAGATATGCGATCATTGATAACTATGACTATATTTACTAGTCTCTCCCGTTATCTTTATTGTACAAAAGAATTTAAGCTCAAGACCCGGGTTCGATTCCCAGACAGAAGCCTTTCTGTATAAAGTTTGCAAGTTCTCCCAGTGCTTGTGTGGGTTTACTCCAAGTTCTCCCGTTTCCTCCCACAGTCCAAAAACATGTTTGTTAAGTTGATTGTCCATAGGAGTGAGTGTGAGTGTGTGTGGCCCTGTAATGGACTAGCAACCTGTCCATGGTGTACCCCTCCTGTCTTTCACCCTTTTAGAGACGCCTGGGATAGACTCCAGCAGATCCCTGTGACCGTGAATCAGGGATTAAGCGGGTATAGAAGAAGAAGATGAATTTAGGATCAACCCAATGTGACTATCTCTTTGCTTTTCTTCTGCCTTTATTGTCAATCATGGCCTTTATTGCTAGAAGAAGCACTGACACACTGGGCATCATGTGAAACCATAGTCAACAGGAGGCAATAAGCTGGAGAACAGCAGCCATCTGAGGATAGTCTATCATTCAGCCTCAACTCTCTCTCTCTCTCTCTCTCTCTCTCTTTCTCCCTCTGACCACCTTTACTGTTTCTATCCTGCATTAAAGATAAAGAGGACAAATCAATAGGCCCAGCAAGTTAAATAAAAGCAGGTTTGTGAGAAAAAGCAGCGTTGTTAAATGTGCTAAATTAAAGTAATCTGGTCTCTCAGCACATAAAATATGTTACACTTGTCACCGTCCAGTGTCCAGCGTCCACCACCATGTCTTGTCCTGTACACCACACAGCTATTATTTCTTTTTTTTCAGATGTGGATTTGTACTACATGCTATTCTAAAGTAAACAAAGAAAGATCATAATGTAGGTGGCTATAATTATAACAGAATTAGAAACCTGAACTCAGATGCATATCATCATATTTGTTTTTCTGTGTGTGTGTGTGTGTGTGTGTGTGTGTGTGTGTGTGTGTATTAAAATGTGTTATATATAAAGATATATATATATATATATATATATATATATATATATATATATATATATATATATATATATCTATATATATATATCTTTTAACCTTTATATACAGTAGGTTTTTAATTATTATAACTTGTCCTGTATATTAAAATATTAAAAAGTGGCATTATTTCTGCCGGGGTTTTTTTTATCATATTAAAAAAATGTGTCTTCTATACTTGTATTAGAGTAATATTTTTTGGTAAGGTTTAGAATTATAGACTGGTAAAATCGAGCTAATTCGAAACTCCTACAGAAGCATTTTGCTGTAGTAGTTTTATTCTATATCAGGAGAAAACTAAAATTAAATGAAACAAAAGAAATACAAATAAATCATAAATAATAATCTGTTATTTATGTATATTTTTTCTTTATTATTTTTTAAAATAAGTTTTAATTTGTTTTAAATGTCTTGCAAAATAACTAGTGGTGTCAGTTATTAAAAACTTATTTCAGGATATAAATACTTTTTTTAATCCTCCTAATAACATAAAGATCAGTTTCCACTTATCCACACAAAGCACTATACTCTCCTCCACTCCACCAGCAGTTTGCTGACAACAGAAAAGGCCCATATTGACAGAAGTCTCTTGAGAATGGAAATCATTTCATTCTCATTTGTGATGAATAAACGCAATAATGGCTAAATAAAGACACTTGTGGTATTTTTAAGAAACCAAAGCTGGTCAGAGAGAATCGATAAAGGTTGCATGCTATAAGCTTGGTCTTTGGTCACCTTGGCCATCCATCATTTGAGCATACAGATACAGGTCAAACGAAATTATAGCGCATCAGAGAGAACTCTTATCTCCCAACTCCAGCAGAGACACAGAGACGCCGATCAATACGAATACATACACCATGTTGCTTTAACGGAAGCAGCTACATAATGATTTACTGCCTTTTAACTAGCTGCTTACACAGTGGAAGACTAAAATGACTTATATGTCTATGGAAACAGCTAATAGTCTCTTGTTTTGGAGAGGTTTGCAGGTAACATGGTTATTATGCATGTGTAGTATTTGGATTGATTTGTATCTGTATAAAGATATAGGGTTAATTATAAGGTGGAAGGGAAAATGGCATTAAATAGACACCACAACTGCAGTTTCATGTGTTTACAAGGCGACATTTATAACATTTCTCACTAATAATGACTAAAGGTGTATTTTATCCTGTTATGCATTGCAATTGCGCAATAATAAGCAGTCACGCTGGAATAATACAACCACATCTGTAAAATATGAATAATATGTGAGATATTAACACGTATAGAAACTCGTGTGTATATTTTATGCGTAAAGTCCGGGTGACGTTTCGGTAACTGGTGTAAAAGCAAGCAAGCGCAGGATTATTGAAATAAATCTTACGCTCGGTTCTACTCTATTAGCACATAGACTAGAATTCCATGTCGATTCAGCTGGACTGAGACTAAGCACTGAGGGTGACAGTTTAACACTGGGAAGTCTTGGGGGGTTTTGTGTGCACAGAAGAGCCGGAACAAGATTCCGGGATTTTACGCACTAGAGCGCAGTGGTGATCAGCTCCTACTGCGCGCTCCTGTGCTGTGCTTTTCATTAACGTTTCACTCGCATGTAAGTTTAGTAACAAAACTTATAGTTTTAAAGACCTACAAAACTGGTAAGGCAGAGGCAGAGGAGGTACGTGCCTTTAGTTAAAAAAAAAATTAATAACCACCTGCAGAGGTTAAATTCATAAGAATCTTTCAGCACAAAGATTTTTACATTTTTTAGGTTGTTTTTCAACGTGTAATTTCACGAGGGAAAAATAAAGTATACACATCGTTTACTGTATGTAACATGTAATCAAACGTGAAAAACAAATGTCCTCTATGTAGAAAAAAACAACATTTGTCTCATCTGTCCCAGAAATCTTGTTGAAAAAGAAAAATAGAAACACATGTGTGATGGAAAACCTGAGACTCATTTACTTCTGAAGTTTGTGTTCTTTGACATGATGGTTATACGTTAGCAAAAGGGTTTTTTTCAAGGTTGCAGTTCCTAATGTTTTTAATCAAGTAATATTTGGTGTTTTGTGTGTAAGACGATTTTAAGAATGCTGTAAAACTTGCATGGTAATAGTATACTACAACTATACTACTATCACTAATAATAATAATAATAATAATAATTTAGGAAGTTCTATGTTTTATGTAATTAATGTCCTATTATTGATTTTGTTGTTAGTAACACAATTTTATTTAGAACATTTTTTAAGATTATTTAGACAAAATAAACATTAATTCCAGGCAAATGTTCATCTTTTATTGTATTCAAAGGATAAAAGGCAGTCCTGGAGAGATTAAAGACATATACATGAGTGTGTCGATGGGGAAACTCATCTGCAAATAGCACATTTACAGTAACCTACAAACTAAGTGTTAAAACGAATTAAATTTCTAGGATTTCTAGACCACATCTGTATCATCGGACAACTTGTACAATAAAATCATGCAAGTAGCTAAAACAAACAATGGGAACAAGTTTAGAAAAAAATTGCATTGTGCAAGAGAGATGTGTAAATAGCAGGATCCTTCCTCAGTTATCAGATTTGCTCGAAACTGTTAGCATTGCCCTATCTTTAGTTCAAGTCCAAACTTGTAAAGCTATTTTTAAATTAGGTTATAATTTTCAATGTTTAAAAATGACTAATACATTTGATAAAGAATTTTTTTTTTGTTTTATTGATCCCATCCATTCTAGCTAGCTCAGGCCACCAAAGATTTATGGTCACTCATTTAACTCAATTTAATTAAACACTAATTAAAACAATTTAATTTGTCTTGGTGGTTAGCACTGTTGCCTAACAACAAGAAGGTGCCAGGTTTGTATCCCCAGCAGGGGTCTTTCTGTGTGGAGTCTGCATGTTCTCTTTGTGTTTGTGTGGGTTTACTCCGGGTTCTCCGGTTTCCTCCTACAGTCCAGAAACATGTACGTTTGGTTGGTTGGTGATTCTTTGCTCATAGGAGTGAGTGTGAGTGTGTGTAATTGTTTGTCTGTATGTGGCCTTACGATGGACTGGTGACATGTCCAGGTTATACCCCTGCTTTTCACCCAATGACAGCTGGGATAGGCTCCAGCTGATCCCCATGACTCGGATTAGGAATAAATGGGTATAGACAATGTATGGAGAGCAATAAATGATAGGAAAGCTAGATGTTGTCTATATCTTTAATGTGTAATGCACCTCATTAATTTTGTGAGGTGTTACTCAATAACAACAGTAATTAAACTGTAAATATAAAAAGGGCCAAGAACTGATCCCTGAGGGACAAATGTTTGTGACTGCAACAACAAAGATTTGGTAGTCAGAAAGCATTTGAATCAGACAAGATTAATTAAAGAAATGATAAAAGATGAAATTAAAATATATTGTGTTGAAAAAAATAAAAAATATTATAGTATACAAGCAAATTGCTAATCTGTCAATGTGCATACAGTAGGTTATTATATTTTTAAAATTAATTCAAAAATCATTGAAATAAAGGAATAATAAAAAACCTAAAACTAAATTTATTAAAGCTACATATCACATGTAAAGCTAAATAAATTATGTATAAAACATAACATGGTGAACATAAATTCAAAAGTTCCAGTGATTTTCCATTTAGTGTTTTTTTTAGTCAGTTTCTTTAAATAATATTTCTCCTCCATGTTAAAGGTTTTGTTTTGCTTTTAGTTTTAGTCTGTTTGAAACTTTAGTAAGAGTTTGGACTGGTGATGGATAGGGACAGTGTTAAACAGTGATCCTATCTGGCAACCCCAATGAAAACCCCACTCTAATCTGGCAACCCTTCCGGGCTCCTGTGTGTGCTGTCGGTCGTGCCGTGTCTCGCGCACACAGAGCAGCGGCAGCGGCGGCTAATTATCCAAAGTCCGTGCTTCATTTGCATATCCCGCGCGGCCCGCCTGGAAAGTAGCCAATCCCAACGCGCGCGCGCAGGCCGGCTTTTACTCCTGATGTGCGAGCCTGTATCATCACCAGACCTCCGCCATGCGCAAGTCGCGCAGCGCTGACACCATCTAACATCCCGCAACCCTGAACATCCGCCGAGCCTCTGCTGCGCGTCAGTCCACACGCGTCGCGTCCTACTAATGCGCGGGCGCACAAACCAAACAGGATGTCCCGGCGCAAACAGGCCAAACCTCAGCACGTTACTGCGGGAGAGGAGACGGAGCAGCGCGGGAGAGACACCGACAGCGGTACGCATCAGCACCGGGGGAATACTGGCAGATTTGGGGACATGTGCCGGGCGCGCACTTTCCACTTTATTTAACACTCTTAGTATGTGGCTACAGTTTTGTGACAGTCTTTATATTTAAGATTTGATGCAAGATCAATTTCTAGTTTCCGAGAATTACTTTAATTAATGATTAGAAAGTGAGCGAAAGAGTTGAATAATCAAATTCTGAGAAGTTTTAAATACATTTTCTTATATAAAAACGATGCTTTAAAATTATTTGGGGGGGAAAAACCAAAAGTTTTTATTTATTGTCGGTGGTTTGCCTTGAAACTATAAAGCAAAACCAAAAGCTGTGAATAGTTTTATCAGGTTAACAGTCTGTGTGTGTGTGTGCGTGTGTGTGTGTGTGTGTGTGTGTGTGTGTGTTGACCGTTTATCCCCGAAGAGAGTCATTTGGCACCGTCTGAGCTGCTCGAACCGTTAATATGTTTTAAATCAACAAATGTATAAATAATAATATTAATAATAATAATAATAATAATAATAAATTTCGAATGTCGCAACTTTTAACGCAACCAATCATTACTAGGGTTAATAACTATTAAAACATTCTTTAAAACTGTTAAAATTAATCTGTTAAAATTAATCAGGTGCAGTAAACTGTAGAAATCATCAAACAGTTTTTTTTTACTAAGTTTGCGACTTTTTTCAGATATACATTTCTACTCCACGGTAACTTTATTCATTAGAAAAGTAATTCATTATTTATCTCAATTACTTAAAACAGTTAATTATAAAGTTAGGCCAAAAAAAAAACAGATTTTATAACAGATTTGAAAAGTTTATTGCGTTTTATATGCGTTTTATTTAAAACAAATAACTTAAATATTTTAATTAATTTATAATCCGGTGCTTATAAAATAGAATTCTAGCAGTGTGCGTATTTAATTTGTTTCCCAAAATATTTTGACCTTTATTATCATGAGTGTTATTCAGAGGTGAGTGTTTCTGATCCAGGACGCGCAGTTAAACACTGCACCTGCGTCCGTTACCTAAATTTCATTTATTTTTTTAAAGTGAATCTATTTGGATTAAATGCACATTAGAAATTCTGTTCGACTTATCGTGCAGGGGTGAAGAAATGCTGCTGAAGCTCGTGTTATGATCGTTAGTGTAGTTCTATGTAAATGAAGTGTACAGGGATTTGAGTAGGCTTCAGTAAGTGTAGTCGTTGTGCACTCGATTTGTGGGGCTGAAGTGTTGGTGTGTTTCATTCGTTAATGGGGTGCTTCATTTGATCTGCACTCTCTCAGCCCTCTTCAGTGCGCTCTCACCTTCCTGTGTGTGTGTGTGTGGGTGGATGTGTGAATGTGTGTGTGTGCGTATAAGGGACTTGTGCAGGACCACCCACATGCTTAATGAAATAAGATGAGCCACTGACCCACACTGTAACTGCCCCGTGTGTGAGTAAAGACGGATCACAATACAAACTGCAGGGTAAAAATAATCTGTCAGGTTGGTTTATGTAGTGCGCCAGTTGGAAAAACCACGCATGTAAATAGATCATTTGTCGTAAAATCATGTATTGACCAAAATTTGTATTTGCATCATTAACAGCTGCATCACAGTAGTTTTAGATCACCATTCGCTTAACCATTAACCATCACTTATCAGTAGAAGCAACTTATAATGATGGTTTATTTTTAATATTACTGTTTGTTTAATGTTAAAAAAAATTAATGTACGCATTAGGGCATTTATACTGCTCAGTAGTTGATATTTATTCACCTAAGAAATCCTTTTAGATTGGGCTGATTTCAACTAACAACGTTGTGAAATATTTTATAATACTTTTTTTTTTTTTTTTTACCAGAAAAGGAATTCATTATGAAATAATTTTGTTTGTGCAGTAATATGACATTTTGCCAATGAATAGAATATGGCTTAGGAATAATTTTTTTAGTATGCACTTGTTTTAATCTGTGAAAACCTAATGATTTCACATTTCCCTAATTTAATGATATATCTCACACATATGAACACAAAACTATAAACTGAAAAGAAGCTAACAGGATATTAATAGACACCGATATAGATTAATGCTGGTTTAAAAATATTTTAAGTTTGCTACTATTATTTCTGAGTTTGTAGTGCATTTTCTGTTTATACCTACGCTATCAGTTACCCCTAATTTACTAGTCCCAGCCGTTTTTATCTAAAGTATAATCATTTAGTCTTTTTTCAGTGTTTGTTTACACAATTCACACAAGTATGAGTAGTTCTTTGATATATTGGCCTAAAATATCCAGTAAATAAGAGTGTATCTTGGCAATAGAAGTTCCTAAATAGTCAAAGTCATAATTTGCCGTAGACTGACAGCCGGATGTGAATTGTTTGAAAACATTGGAAATCAATAGACACAACTAAAATTCATTAACTAAACAAGTCAGCTCATTTGATGGATTGTGGACAAAAAATTATTAGCTTGGTCCTGGATGTATGACAATATGAAATGTGTGCCTCTTTACTTGGTAAACTGATTAGATGTCTGTAAATTAATAATAAAAGAACTTGTAAACTTGTGAATATGTATTCATACATATTTTGTTTATCTTTAATTTTACTCAACAGTGTTCCTGAGTAAAGTTGGCGGTGAGGAGAGTGGCATTGAGAACCGCAGCGCGAATGAGGAAACTCCTGTCTGTAAGACATGTTGTGCTGAATTTTTCAACTGGTCAGAGTTGCTGGCGCACCAGAACAAGTGCACTGAGGGGCCTTCTGTACTCATTGTACAGGAGGATGAAAGATTTTCTTCTCCTCAGGGATCTCCAACAGAATCCTTCTTAAGTGCTCATAGTGACCCAGAACATGAAACTGAGAACATGGAACCTGATTCTGAATCACGTGAGAAGGAAGAAGATGTCAATCTTTCTAAAGAAAATTATGCAGGTGGAGCAGATGACCCTATGGATACTAACGCACCTGTGGATAAAATATCAAACCCAAGCCCACTTCCACCGGACTCCAGTGAACGCATCATTCCTCTTCCCTTATCTTGTCTAACCACAAACTATGGCGTTCCCAGCACAAATGTAACCTTGGAGATCCTCCAAAGCACCAGGGTGGCAGTTGCACAATTTTCCCAAAGTAGCCAAGTTGATGTACTTGGAGATAAGACATGCCCAGTGGCTATACCTATGATTTTGGAACAGCTCATAGCTCTACAGCAGCAACAAGTCCATCAGCTTCAGCTCATTGAACAGATCCGCAATCAGGTCGCTGTAATGAACAGGCAACCAACACAATCTGCGCTAAACCCGGCGTCCAAGGCAATTCCAGCTGTATCTTGCACTTACCATTTCCAGGGAATGGCCCCTCCCCCTGTACTTCCATTATCCGGTGTCATGCCTTCTACAGTAGATGGACAGGCATCTGTTTCCCAGCCATCAAGGCCAGAAGGTCCATCATTTCGGGTTTCACAGCCACATACTGAACGATCTGATACCAGAAAAAACGATAGCACCCCAATTACATTAGCAAACCCAAATGCTCTGCTGTCTACACTTTCTAGTGTGTCTTCTTTATTGCCATCCTGCAATGGTGTTGTTTCTAAAGCTAGTCATACCCAGCCTTTAAACTCTTTTCGTCCCCACTCAATAAGCCAGAGCAATGCTATCAACACTTCTGCCAACTTACCTCTGCTACCACAAAGCCCTCCTAGAGGAGTTATCTTCCCAAACCCACTTGCCAGCATTGCAGCCACTACCAATGCACTAGAACCTCTCGCTTCTATGATTAAGCATCGCAAAATTAAAATTCCCAATACCTCCATATTTGAACCCAAGCCCAGTTCTGAGGACCCCTTTTTTAAACACAAATGTAGGTTCTGTGCCAAGGTATTTGGCAGTGACAGTGCCTTGCAAATTCATCTGCGATCTCACACGGGTGAGAGGCCCTTTAAATGTAATATATGTGGCAATCGTTTCTCCACTAAAGGAAACCTGAAAGTTCACTTTCAAAGGCACAAAGATAAATATCCACATGTGCAGATGAATCCATACCCAGTACCAGAATATCTTGATAATATTCCAACAAGCTCTGGTATTCCTTATGGGATGTCTTTTCCTCCAGAGAAAACGGGGTCAACATGGCTAGACAACAAACCTATTCTTCAGACATTTACTCCTAGATTAGGTCTACCGTTACCCCCAACAGCAACAAGTGTGGAAAACAGTGATTCCTTTAGCAATGTTCCTTCAGCAACATCTCCTCCAATGTCCTCACTAGCTAGAAATGGTACTACACCATTGTCTCAAAATGCCACTAGTACTGAAAAAGATATTCCAATACAGCCTGGCACCCAATCAAATACACATATGATTGCAGAAATTGTTCAGTTGAACAACGAAGGAAGGACCACAACAGATTTAAAAGCTGATGATATTTACTCTCCTACAAACTGTGTGACGGATTCAGCTGACAAATTCAATTCTGCAAGTCACAACATTCTTTCAAAATATCCATCAATAGAAACATCTATTAGGGCAAACACACCAGAGTCCATTGAAGTGATTACCCCAGTAATGAAATCTATTACTCCTCAACTTTCAGAGCACATTAAAGCCAATTTTCCATTCGGTGGAATTCAGGAATCTATGCATACATCTGAAACATCAAAACTCCAGCAACTTGTGGAAAACATTGACAAAAAGATGATGGACCCCAATCAATGTGTGATCTGCCACCGAGTGCTCAGCTGTCAGAGTGCACTTAAGATGCATTACCGAATTCACACTGGTGAGAGGCCCTTTAAATGTAAGGTATGTGGCCGTGCCTTCACGACTAAAGGTAACCTGAAAACTCATTTTGGTGTCCACCGTGCAAAACCTCCACTTCAGGTTCAGCACTCCTGCCCAATTTGTCAGAAGAAATTTACCAACGCTGTCGTGTTACAGCAGCACATTCGCATGCACATGGGTGGCCAGATTCCAAATAACCTTCAAATTCTCCCAACAGATGCTATCCAGGAAAAAGACAATGATCTGTTTCTTGAAGAGGAGACTTTCGACAGTGTGAATGAGTATGATGATGATGGTTTTGATGATATTTCATACGAAGAGGAAGATATTTCAGAAAACAGTGAAAATCCCCTTAACACTTTATCAGACAGTAGTTCATCACTTTCACCATTACCTCATGATGTGACTGATGTGAAAACATTAAATGGTGACTTAAATGTTAGCCTTAACCAATTAGCTGAACATAAGATGATGATTAGGGGCATTTTCGACAACCATCCAGATAACACCTCTTCATCTACAGGAGATTTAGAAAATTTAAGCACCTTTTTGCCAGAGTCAGCCAACATAATTCATCCACCAACACAGAAACCAACAAAATGTAAGCCGGAAGGTCTACAGGATACTCCTGTTCCGCTTAATATTGCCTTTGATCAGAAAGATCATGCAACTATAGTTAAATGTGAAATGTCTGATTCCTCAACCCCAAATGCATTAAACGGACTAGTGTATGGTCAGATCAGGAAGTCTACAGTCATGGAGCATGGTAAGTGGGTGCTAATTGTTTGTTTCTTTGTGGTGCAATAATGCATAGATGTTCAAGGATGCCTGGAAATTGCTGACAAAATTTTAGCTTAACACGCAATCTAGCTACTCTCTTTCTGGCGTGTATTTGAAAGTTTTGATGATATTTATTGTGGTCCACATTTTGGTTTATCTTGCTTTCTTAGGAGTAAGCCAGCGGTCCAATGATATGGATGATAGCATACAAGGCCCAGTTAAGATGGATATGGAAATTTGCAACAGGCCATACACACCTAAAGAGCCCCCATTTCCTGTTTTTGGATCTATTCAGTCTTCAACCACGCCCTCTGAAGCAACAATCCCGGGCATGACGTCACTCTTTGGCAGCCCACCACCACGTCGAACCCCTAAACAGCACAACTGTAATGCATGTGGAAAGAACTTCTCCTCTGCAAGCGCCTTACAAATCCATGAGCGCACACATACTGGTGAAAAACCCTTCGCTTGTTCCGTTTGTGGCCGAGCCTTCACAACGAAGGGTAATCTTAAGGTAGGTTGGTAGTTGATGGTAGCGAAAGCAGGAGTGATCATTAACAATATAAGATTTGGGAATATTCTAATCCATAATGACTTTTCTTTTTGATGTTTGTTTCTGCAGGTACACATGGGCACTCACATGTGGAATAACATACCTGCACGGAGAGGTAGGCGCTTGTCTGTGGAAAACCCGTTGGCTCTTCTGGGTGCTGAGGCTCTCAAGTTTAATGAAGTATTTCAGAAGGACCTCACAGCAAGAGCAATGAACATGGACCAGAACATTTGGAGTCGGTACGCTGTAGCCATCAGCAATGGCTTATCTATGAAAAACAATGAAATTTCTGTTATTCAAAATGGAGGGGTGCCTCAACTTTCTACTGCAGCCATGGACAAGACAAGCAGTGGAAACAGCTCGGCAATCCGAGCCTTCGGAAAAACAAGCGTAGACCTTGCACCTGGACGACACTTCTCTATGTTGACTGATGACAATAAAGAGATTAGAATTAATTAAACACACAAGATGGTGGAACTAATCCTGTATGCAAAAAGGACAAAATGGAGTATAACAGCATGTACCTGACAACGTTTAAGTGTATATAAATTGACATTGTTAACTATTTCTATTGACTGGTTTGGATTTTCTCTTTCCTACAGTATGCTTAAAGCCAGAAAAAACAAAACAAAAAAGCCAGACAAAACTGTAACACAGTGGTAGTGGGTTACTACATGTGGACAATCAGTCATTGGCAGTAAGCAAACTTCAACATGCAAATTACATGTTCTAATCCAGAATGACATATGTCTCATTTTTACAACTAAACAATTAGGGGTTAAGGGGCCCAGTGGTGATAGCTTGGCAGAGCCGGGAATCAAACCCACAATCTTTAGGTTTGTAGTCCAACCATGTGCCCCCACTTCCTCTATTTCCCCTCAGTAAAATTACATTTTACTTGATTTTGGTATCAATCACAGTTCCGTCAAAGGAAAACAAAAAGAAATCATTTAAATTGTATGATTTTGAAATACTGACCACTGACCATGTTTAAGGTCCTTGTTGGTTCTATCAGGGGAAGGCAACGGCTTTTTTTGATGAAGTTATCAGTTTGCTGTTATATAATAGCCCACTAGTGTCATTGCCATGAAATAGAATATTCTTAAAGATTTATTCTCTAGTTGCAAGTTGGACATATAAGGGTGATGACATAAAAAAAGACATAATTGTATACATATAGATTAATCCTTTGTATTTATTATAAGAATTTGTACTGCCATTTCTCTATGACTTTTTATCACAGAGAATAAAATGCAACGGTGTTAAATTATACTGCATCATGCTGCTGCTTCTGTAGCCTAATGCTTATTTATGCAATTAGAATAAATAACTACAGTTTGTGCGGTGTTTAGCCAGGTAGACCTTTGTTCCACTGACATTTAGTGTCTGCGCATTAAATGTCGGTCTGGGAAAACGTGCAGAATTCTAGCAAACGACCAGGTAAAAAATGTGACTAAAATTTATTTTTTCACATTATATCTTGAGACCAATAATTAATACAGAAAAATATAAATGCATTTTACCAAACAGATTCTTTCTTCACTTTTTAAACACTTTTTGTTTAAAAAAAGGAGCTAATGTAACATAATTATGTCTTTTGGAAGGTGTCTTAATCCTTTTTTAGGTACATGTGTGCATGTGATTCTCTTACATAGTAAATGTCACACTTTGATCGGGTTGTTGGGGAAACTATGAAAACTATAAAAAATCGAATTAATATGTAATTAATTAACCCTATAACATATAACCCTATGTCAAAATGACTTTACAGTACGTAATTTTTTTTTTAAATTTTCTGGGGGGTAACTTGTGGTACTAAGGTAAGTTCATTCATTAATTTTCTATACCCACTTATTCCCTAATTCGGGGTCACGGGGATCTGCTGGAGCCCATCCCAGCCACCTCTGCAAGGGCGAAAGGCAGGAGGGGTACACCCTGGACTGGTCGCCAGTCCATCGCAGGGCACTAAGGTAAGTTGTGTAACCAAAGTCTGTTAAAAAAGCCTGTTTTTAAAAATGTTATGATACAAATCCAACAGTGATAATGTATCTTATTTTGCTTTATTAATTTTGGTATGAATTATTGATTCAATGTTATTAATATTTTGCACTGGCATTTACATTTTTATTATTATTTTTTATTATCATCATAGTAGGGGTGAATAGCAGTAAGTGAACTCATACAATAATATGTTACAGTAGAAGTTTTTAGTTTGCATATTCTTTGCATAGAAGTTTTGCATATTTAACAGGACTAATTGCTAAAGCTCATAAATAATACTGATGAGGTATACATGGTGCACTGTAATGGATTAGTTTCCACTCGATCTGAAGCCTTGCCTTTCCCCTAGTGTCCCTAAAATAAGCTCTAGATCCATCAGCTTTACCCTGACCAGGATAAAAATTTTACACTTAGGTAGTTTTAAAAGTTCTAAATGATTAGACTGTTTTAAAGTAATAAATCCAGACAATACTTCATCTTCTTTATCATTCAATCATTTTCTATACCCTAATTCGGTTCACGGGGATCTGCTGGAGTCTATCCCAGCCATTTCTAAAAGGGTGAATTGGGGGCACACCCTGGACAGGTCACCAGTCTATCACAGGGCCACACACACAAACACTCATTACTATGGGCAATTTAGAATCACCAGTGGGAGTAAACCAGAGTAAACCCACGCAAGCATGGGAGAACATGCAAACTCCAAACAGAAAGACCTCTGTCTGGGAATCGAACCCAGGACCTTCTTGCTGTAAGGCAACAGTGCTAACTATCAAGCCACCATGCTGCCCTATTACTATTATTTTTTATTATTAAATGAGAATATTTATACATATTTAATAAAATGTCAGTAAGAATACTGAAACTTCCTTATCAGTACATTTTCTTTTAATTAGCCCGCGTTTGAAACTGCATACTTTGTTAATAAACAGTGTACCTAAACAACACGCCCTCAATAAAATCACTATTGTCTTTCCATACTATGTAGTACGGTAGTTCGTAGTATGAAACAAGAGCGCGGAAGTGGCGCTTGGGAGTGACGTCATTTTGTACACAGTGCAGCCAAAATGGCTGACAGCATCCCACTGAATCCTATGCGAAACAATTCCAAGAAACACCGGTATTACAATGCTGGCAGACCTCTCAGGTTAGAAGTCTATTTTTATTTTGTTGAGAACACCTTCTTAAAATGAACACACGAGTTTTCGTTTATTTAATTTGTTTATTTACCGCCTTTGAAGTTTATTTTTTATGCGGTTCTGGGGATTGAAGCTAGCAGGCTAAGTGTCGTTATTAGCTTACTGTCAGCTGTTAGCGTCTCACCTGACATGGACATACCATAATAATGTGCGACACAGTTGTTTAGAAGTTCTTAAGAGTTGACGCCGTGTTTTATTGTTTTAATATTGTGTGTGTTAAATATATATTTATTTTTAAAACCTTTAACTAAATTATTGCTTAACCATAATTATGCAAGGATCTTTAACATATGTATTCGTTACTTTACAGCGCTTCATTAACCTTCGTGTTTGTTTTCTTTACCTCCGTATTTAAATATCAAATGGTTTTCTTTTTTAACATAATATATGACTCAAACTCTTATTTGTTTAAACTTATAGCATTTGGCAGACGCCTTTATCCAGAGCGACTTACATATATCTCTCATTTACATCTGATTAATTGGGGTTTAGGGGCCTTGCTTAGGGGCCCAGTTTAGTGGTGCTGGGAATCGAACCCCGATTTTCTAATTAGCAGTTCAACACCGTAAGAAAATAAAGTGTTTGAGGAAAGGAAGGGAATAAAAAGTTAAGCATTTGGCTTTTTTAGAAATAAAGGGTTTTAAGGGAGTAAAGGGGTTAAGGGAGTAAAGGGGTTTAAGGGAGTAAAGGGGTAGTAGGAGTAAAGGGGTTAAGGGAGTAAAGGGGTTGAAGGAACAAAAAGTTAAGGGAATGATGGGTTAAGTGAAATGAAGAGTCAGTGGAATAAAGGGGTTAGGGAATGACAGGTTAAGGGAATGACAGGTTAAGGGAATGACAGGTTAAGGAATACGGTTAAAGAATGACATGCGTTAAAGGAATGAATGCGTTAAAGGAATGAAGTGTTAAAGGATGAAGATGTTAAAGGAATGAAGATGTTAAGGGAATGAAGGTGTTAAATGAATTAAGATGTTAAAGGAATGAAGGTGTTAGGGGAATAAAGGGTTTAAGGGATAATAGGGTTAGGGAATAAAAAATAAAAAGGTGTTAGGGGAATAAAGGGGTTAAGGGAATAAATGGGTTAAAGGAATAAACGGGTTAAGGGAATAAATGGGTTAAGGGAATAAAATGTTAAGGGAATGAATGTGTTAAAGGAACAAAGGGGTTAGGGGAATAAAGGGGTTAAGGGAATAAATGGAATGGCAGGTTAAGGGAATGGCAGGTTAAGGGAATGGCGGGTTAAGAGAATAAAGGGTTAACCACTGTGCTGTTTTCCCCCGTTTAGGGGAACGTAGCTAAAGTCACTGTAAGTCACCTGATGATGTCAGACTAATTTGATCATAAAAGATCTTTCATGATTTGTTGCTTAATAATACATAAAGAATAAAGACACTATATTTAAAAAAGAATATTTATCAGAATAGACAGTAATAAATTAAGGATTTTTTTAAATAAATAAACTTAGTTTTAGTATTTATGTATTTACAAACTGCTCTATTTTTATTAGAAAGAGGGCAGGAAGGCACTGTACTGAAACTTATTGCCTGTCACTATAGACCTGGCAAGCGATAGTGATGGGTGAGTGGTCTTTGGGGGGCAATAGTAATCAATGATTATTCATTGAGCTCAAGTCTGATAAGTGATTAGCTGTTGGGAACACTGGTGATCAGTGATTGGTTGTTGGTGATAATATTGATTAGTGATTGGTTGAGCACACCATTTTTAGTAATTTACAGTGATTCAGCAATTTCTGAACTTGAATTCTAAAATAAAATATATCTATAATAAAATTAAACTCTTTAACTGTAATCGTTATTAATTAGTTAATTATAAACACCGAATCTGATGTACAGCAATTATTTAACTGCTAGTTAAATTCCTAGAGAACTGAAACGCTCAGGAGGGAGAAGATCAGTACAGTAAGATGATGTGAAGGCGATGATGAGTCGGTGTGTGGCTGTAATCTGATATCCTCTGAAGACTCGCCTCGTCTCGGCGTGTTATTGAAGCTTTCTGTCACGCAGCACTGGAGGTACATGTGAGAGTGTGTAGATTAGAATACTCTCAAAATAGTACTTTCTAAAACCTTTTTTTTTTTAATATCAAACCTTTAATGGTGATTTAAAGCCGCTTAGATCTCCAGTAGAATAATCTTGAAGGGGTTTCGGATTGAGCATCTTTTTTTTTTTTTGTCCCTGAGAAGCTCACACTGAAATATGAAGGAAGTTCACAATGATGCTTTTCTGATAAAAGAGTGAGTAAGTAGAGATTTAAAGTAATATTAGATTATCGTATAGACCTGCGTATGTTAAACTAAAAGGTTTTGATAATCACTGATGAGTTATAACAGATGCTGTAGCTGTCAGTCAGGTTTGTTTGGCTGATGTTATTCAGTGCATTTGTTACCCTGTCAACTGGGCGAATGAATCAGAAGTGTGCTATGAAGTGTCCTATGTAAGTAACTAATACTAAGTAACTAAGAACTAATAAAATGTCTTGATGTAAAGTTGTTTTTGTTTTTCTGGCTCAAACAAGTATCATACAGTGACCGTTCTATGACGATTTAGGACGATTGGGTCTCTGTGAATGGAATCACAGGGTCTCTAATCTGTATTAAATGATATTAAAGATTAAACGCAGTGTACAATTTAATGTTGTTTTTAAATAGTTTACTACTAAAAATAACCTAAAACCAAAGCTGTAAATTAAGGCGGTGCAAAAATATTCACCCAACTAATTATCACGATATTCCTTTATACGATTGTGTATCGATATTCTAACCTCTACTATCGATATATATTCCAGTTATGTGTTAAATTGATTTACGTTTAAGCAAATATTTAATTAAAAACCTCATCGCGTGTCAAACCACTTCGTCCTCCACTCCTGTAGTTGTCACCCACACATATGCTTGTTGTTTTTTTAAAGCTATTTGTTCTACATTTTTTTATCTAAAGTATTGCAATATGTAATGTTTTCTGTATATTGTCATATATATTGTATTATAACCCGTGTGTAATGGGATGCATCATGTCGTGAGCCCTTGCCATATACAAGCCTACTATAAATACCGTTTATCACAATAGCCCCTAATGAATTACTCTAGCAGTCCTAGAACACAGCTGCTATGTCCTCCTAAGCCCCAATAAATAATAGTGTCATCAGTTTCTTATGTTTTATTTTTATTTATATTTTCTCTTTTTCCTGGTTAAAAAAAACATTTGTACGATTTTGAGTTTTAAAATTTCATAGTTATTTGTAATTTTCCAGCATGTCCACTATAGCGGCTCACAGAAACATTGTAGTTTAATAAAGACCGACCTTTTCTCCGTACAGTACAGCAGAAATAAATAGAGTAGTTAAAAAATAAAATAAATATTATGTAAATCTGTTCAGTGGGCGGGATTTTAGGATGGTAATTAAATGTTTTCAGTCATTTGCAAATATTAAACGCCTGTAAATTAAATTTACAGTCTGAAAAATCTCTGTGCTCACTCGCTGTTTTCTTCTTCCTCTCAGGTACCAGGTTGAAGACGAGGCTTCCAGTCTTGATGAAATGCCACTGATGATGTCCGAGGAGGCGTTCGAGAACGACGAGAGCGATTACCACACACTTCCCAGAGCCAGACTCGGACAGAGGCGTCATGGCCTGGGCTGGTTTCTCTGTGGAGGCTGGAAGGTGCTGTGTGGAAGGTACATCACACTTCACACTTACATTTGCGACCTTATCCAGAGCGGCTTACATTTTATTTTATTTATACAACTGAGAAATTGGGTGTTAAGGGCCTTGCTCTGGAACCCAGCTTTCCTTTTATAGTCTATAGTCTATCCCTACTATTCTGTCCTAGCTTTTACGTTCCTCCATCCGTCCATCCGTCTTTAGTAAAGCATTTTATCTAGGTGAAACTCAAATTCAGACACTCACACATACTCCATTTCCTGGCATGTTTGGAAAATGGGAGCAAACCGCGAAACCTGAAAGACTTTTTCTTGATGACGTAAACACGCGAACAATAAAATCATTAATCATAAATCATTCGACACAGAAATAGACTTGTATGTAGGACAGGACAATTAATCGAAAGATAATCGAAACTAAGATTTAGAACCTGTGACTGACGGAATTTTATCCATGTCCGTTATGCATTTTTTGTTTTGGGTAAAATCCTCTTCTCTTAATAACAAACTACAACGTGTGAAGTCAGTGGTGCTTAAGTAACATGGCAGAAATCTCAAATATTGAGACATATGAGCAACAGATGAAGCTTGTATTAAAAAAAAACACAGTGTTCGTCAAGTGTAATCGTGGTAAAATTCACTGGTGCCTTGACTTACGAGTTTAATTCGTTCCGTGACAGACTGCGTAACTCAAATTACTTGTATGTCAAATCAATTTTCCCCATTGAAATGAATTAAAATGCCTTTAATCTGTTCTGGGGTCCCCAAAAAACATATTTTGTTACATATTTTTAAATAAAAAAAAAATACTTATTTATAAATATTTTTATTCTATAAAAAAATTACGATAAGAATGTAGTGCAATAAACTGGTTTTATTAAGTATAATGTACAGCATTTACCTTGGAGATCAGACGACTCCACTTGCTTACGCGCATGTCTGACTAGCTACCGAGTGAGACACAGGATGCTGGGCGGATGTTACGGCGTTCACTGTGGTGTTCACCGTGGCATTTGCTACGCCAACTAGCGGTTGGATGTCTGATTCCGGTTCGTAACCTGAATTTTATCTCGCAACTCAAAGCAAAAAATCAGCACAGCGAGAGAGCTTGTATCTTGTATCTTGTTACTTGGGACACCTGTAGGTCAAGGCACCACTGTATTCCATTATCAAGGTTTTTATTTTATATAGCCCAGCTTATTTAAATTAAAAAGATTGAATGAAACACCTAAAAAACACTGAAATTGCAGAAGCAACTTACTTGATATAAATAATTAGGATGAAGGCAATACAGGAAAGACTTTTTACAGACTGGCAATATTATTTTTACCCGTAAAGACAAAAAATATGTATTCATACTTTACATCATTTCTGTAGAATGGACATTTTTAAGCACCAGTGTGAAACAGAAGATAACTATTTAAATCAAAGTTGATGCCATGTTAGATGCATATGAGGACCTTTATGAGCCAGGAACTTTATAAAACTAAACTTTATCTTAATATCCTTGCTGTATTTGTTCACTCATATGTGTATCAGTGCATGTTAATGAGGACGATTGGGTGCGAATCTCTCAAATGCTTAACTAACTGTGCGAAAAAATACACAAACACACAGTTGGTTGCACATCGTCAGTCAGAAGAGACCTGGGTGACTGAATTTTGGGTCAAAACTCTGTCTGGTTTTTACAGCATGGAAAAAATTCTCAGCTCATTATAGCGGATTCTGTTGAAATATTACTAAGGTTAACATCTCATCGGCGTGTCTAAAACGTCTGCTTGACTGGCTCTAGTTTCAGTTGTCATTTGTTTATCGGTGATGCATCTCGGTTATAAGCCGCATATTGATTTTGTTTTCCTAATGAACAAATCGGATTTCACACAGCTGACCAGTTTGGTGCTTGCCAGTAATTTTCAGTGTGCTTAGGCAAAGGATTATGAAACGAACAAATAATTCGAGCAGAGCGAGTCTGCTTATTCAAACGTCCCAATTATTTAAACAATGTTTATTTCAGCAAATAATCTCTCTTATGAATCATGGTGCTGGCAACCTGCGCAGAAAGGGCAGATAGGCCTACTCAAATATTATTGTATTTTTCCCAGGTTTATGTAGTCTGTGTTAATGCCAACCGAACCAATCAGCATGACTGTGTACACTCTCCAGCCGCCCGGCTATCCTCTCCATCGGTGTGACGTGTGTAGACTTCAGGTGGAATTTAAAACCACGAGAAATGTCAACAAGCTCACTGTATGACCTTCAAAACGGGGAGGGAGAGTTTAGCGTGCACGCCTGTGCCTGGCATTAGAGAACAGTTCGGAGGGAGTGTTAACGGAACCAGGAGCAGCTTTTCCTCAATCCTCTGCTGCGTTTGTGCACGTTTAATCATTACACACCTCAACTGCAATATTTTTTATTGTATATATTATATTACTAAATAAATAGCAATCAGCGTGAATCTTGACCGTGAGTAATAGTAAACAGAATACTAATCATAGGAAATAAATTAATTATAAAGTAAATAAATCCAAATAATTAATAAATTGGTTAATGATTAATTAGATTGCTTTTAATGCTGTTAGTAAAATCTTGTGTATTAACTTACCACATTTATCAGACACTTTTATTCAGAGCGACTTACATTTATATTTACAATTTTTTTTTTTTTTTAATACAACTTAGCAATTAGGGGTTAAGGGCCTTGCTCAGGGGCCCAATAGTGGTAGCTTGGTGGAGCTGGGAATCAAACCCACAATCTTCAGGTTGGTAGTCCAACACCTTAACCATGAGCCATCACTTCACTTATATTTTAAGCTTATTGTTTAAGTTTCGGCTTGTTTTTCTAATCTATAGTATATATTTTTTTAATTGCTTTTAAAAATATTTAAACAGTAAATACACTAAATATAATAGTATAATACAAATTTTCTGTTTTTTTTTTTTATTTTTTCATTCAGTTTCATATTTGCTAAATATGAATACGTAGCACGCAAAAATGTAATTGTGTCGGGGATGTTTATAAATATCAATTCTACTGTTAATACATATTTAATTCTTTTTAAACTGATTTACTTTTAGGTTAATATTAATTAAAACCCACACTATGTGTCGAATGAGTTCCTCCTCCAATAATTCTTTAGAAACAAGCCAAAAAAGGGCGTCTCCGGTTGTGTCCCCTTGTTTTATTTTTAACTCTGTTTGACTATTTTTATTATTATTATAATTATTTTTAATTTTTTAAATATTGCACTATATCACGATGCATTGTATCGTGACCCATTTATCATGATGTTGTGTAGTAGTGAAGCTCCTGCCAATACACAACCCTAGTAATGAGCTAAGTGTGATTTTATTGTTCTTGTGGTTCGAGTAGTAGTTTGTTGAAACTGTATATGAGAGGCCCAAATTATCCTGAATCTCCTGACTGCGGGGGGGAAAAAAGCAAAAAAAAGAGACGTGTACGTTTAATAGACTTTATTAGCAATCCATAATAAAAACATCCAGGCATTAAAGGTGTTATACTTTTTCTATATTTCTGTTTGTTTGTTTTTTTCAAATTTCAGCCATTAAGCAGACACTCTATCAGAGCAGCTTGGTGTTTCTGACATTTACTCAGCAGACCCAAAACCTTATCCACTGAGCGCCCACTTCCCTCAAATCAGTTCATTTATTGATAATAAATATTTAAAGCCATGTCAAGCCTTTTCTTACTAAAATCTGCTCCTTTCCTGACCTCAGTTGCTGTGAGTTTCTGGCTCACGTGTGTCGAAGAAAGAAGGAGCTGAAGGCTCGAACCGTCTGGCTGGGCCAACCTGAAAAATGTGAAGAGAAATATCCAAAAAATGGCATCAAAAACCAGAAATACAACATCCTCACCTTTGTGCCGGGGGTAAGTGTAGAATGCACACTGAACACAAGGAGGTGATTTAAAAAAAAAATAATAAAAAATTTTAAGGCATGAGTGAGGGGTGGGATCGGTAAGGATCCGAGCCGAAATCGAACCCGGGTCGCAACTGCGCATGTGGGTTAAGGCGCTGGCACCCACATGCCCAGAACAGCTTTCCCCGAGAACATGACTTGCATCAGGTTAACAAGCAGATATCTGCTAACTAATAAGGCAGCTGCATTATGACGTAGCTTTTTCCGTTCGCACGTTCAGCCCTTTCGCAGTGTTATAACTGCTGGCTGATGTCATATTCATGTGTGCCTGCCAGCTTTCTTTTCAGCTTGTCCCATAAATTTAGCATGAGGCAACAAGCTGTCCGTCTCGCCAACTATATCCGATCAGGGAAAATATGATCTATCCGAACAGCGACTGAACAGACGGAGCAGAACACAGAGCTTGAATGTTACTGCTGCAAGAAACGTGTCAGAAATGCTTGTAGTTCCCTAAATTAAAAAAAAAAAAACAGGGAAGATTATAAAAAATATTATAAATAAACAATTTTAGCAGCTTTTTCTTATCTTTTCTTCATTTTAGGTTTTATATCAGCAATTTAAGTTTTTCCTCAACTTGTATTTCCTGGTGGTGGCCTGCTCCCAGTTTGTGCCATCCCTAAAAATCGGCTATCTCTACACCTACTGGGCACCGCTGGTGAGTTTAACTGATTGCAGCAGATTCCACCTGAATCCATAAAGCGATTGCTGTATAAATAATCAAACAGGAAGTTTCAGCTGCTTTTACTAATTTTCATTCATTTCCCTGTCTATCAGGCTTTTGTGTTGGCCGTCACCATGGTGAGAGAGGCTGTGGATGAAGTCCGCCGCTACAGGAGAGACAAAGAGATGAACTCTCAGATGTACAGCAAGCTCACAGTTCGAGGTGACCTGTGAACATTACTGCTGCCACACTAATGAATTGTTTTTTTAGTCTGATGACCACCGAGTTCTCTCTGTTAGCGGTTACAAACAATTTTGCAAATTGCCACTATTTAACAAAATAGCACGTCATTTATTATGTACCGCTGTTAGATATGGAGACGTTCTGACAGCTGCAAAAACTATTACGAATACACAATTTTTCTATATTTTTTTATATTTATAATAATTTAAAATCCTTTTTTCGTAAGCGATTGAGGGTTAAGGGTTCTTGTCCAGACGTGGGAGCTTTGGTAGTGCTGGTACTTATTATAACGTATAAACCTTTTAAATTGGTCAGTAGTCCAACACCGTATCCACCAAGCTACTACTTTTCATTATTATTATTATTATTATGTTATGAGGAAGGCTTTTAAAGAGGAGCTGTACTGTATATTTATTAGCCATTTTAAAGGGGTCTCCAGTGTTTCATGACTTTAAGCTTTCCAGGCTCTCAGTAACTTAACTTTTCATTAATATGGCCGTCAGCGAGGTGTTTATAGTGGCTTCTTCTTCTTCTTCTAGTGTCATATGCTGTTCAAAGTCCCAATGGATCACGAGAAAACACTGTCGTAAACTTTCACTCCTCTCACTTTTTCAAACAGTGAAAGTGTCACTGTGTCCGAAATATAATGGAATCAGAATATTATTTAAATATATAGATTTTATAAACAGAGAAATGTTGTGAGATTTAATTAATAGCAGATTATCATTGTTGACCAACTGCTTTTTTTAAAGATATTTTTGGGGGCATTTTGCCTTTATTTATAGAATAGACAGAGATGAAATATGGAAGACATAGAGGGCGGGACGGAGCGGAAAGGACCCAGGTCGCGAAAGCGCAACTGCCAGGTGTGGATTGGCGCCGTGGTGTAGTGGGTTAAGTTGCCGGCAACCACATACGCAGTTGCGACCTGGGTTCGATTCTGGCACGGGTCTTTTTTTAAACTGCTGTTCTTTAAGAAGAATAAACACCCCACCCCTCATTTGCATCTCATGTTTAAATATTAGAATATTTCGGTAGATTTTTTCTTTATTTATTTATTTTTTTTTTTCTTCACAGGGAAAGTTCAAGTAAAGAGCTCAGACATACAAGTTGGTGACCTCATCATCATCGAAAAGGTTTTTGTCTGCTTTATGCCTCGATCCACCCCCCCCCCTCCCCATGAAATCCTGTCATACTTTTTATTGTGCATCCTGGTTCTCACAGCTGTCTGTAATTGTTTGTGTCCCATGTAACCTTGCTCAATTATTCAGATCCTATGCTATAGCCAGAGTAAAGTTACAGCGCTGAGATCTTCCACCTATAGACTGGCGGCTTTATACAGACACATATATACAATTTACAGGACCGTATCCAACTTGTGAAATATTGTGTTTTATGATGACATATCATCACATCATGGTGATGAAGGAAAGAAGGGAAAAGAAACATAAAAATAGATATTTATGACAAATAAATTTTCATAAGAAAGAGAATTATTATAAATTAAGAAAGAGAGAAGAGTTGATAAAAAGATGAAACAAAAAAATAGGATGAGGTAAAAAAAAATAAATAAAAACAAGCAATTCAGAAATAAAGAGACGGAGAAAAATGATAAAATAAAGTTGAAGGAAAATAAAGAAAGATAAATAGAATAAAATAAAGGAAGGAGGAAATAAACAAGATCAATCAAAGAGACAGAAGAATAGGATTTATTCATTAATTTATTTATCCAGTTATTTTATTTATAATTTGTATAATTGATTTGAAATTCATGTAATGAATCTTTTTATTTTTATTTTCTGTTGTTCTCCTGCCTGGATGAACCTTCTTGTACAGAATCAGAGAGTTCCAGCTGATATGATCTTTCTAAGAACTACAGAAAAGTCTGGTATGTTCTTAACATCTTTTTAAAATCTCTCTCGTTAGCGCATCGTCACCAACCACTTGATTGGTTTAAGCTTTTTGCAAATTCATTGTAATCTCGGAACCAAATTTCAGAACCACTTCTAGTTTTATAATATAAATGTCTTTTTATTGCTGAAATGTTTAAAGGTTAAAGGTGACTCGAATGATTGCTAAATGCTTAAATCATCAGCGTAGACAAAAATGGAATCCAGGGGATTTATAGCTTTTTCCATCTATCTTCTCTCTGCCAATATGGCGACCGTGTGTCCTAATGTGTGCGTCAAATATTTAAATGAACCTTTGGTATGACTTTAGTCTATTTACATTTACTCTCGTTTCTCACATCACTCCTAATTTCTCTAAGTCAGTTGGTTCTAAAAGGTGTGGTTGTTTCACTAACTTTAAACATATTATTTTATTATTATTATTACTGTTATTATAAGCCTCATCTGGAGTTTCCAATTTTTCAGTACCATTTATTAGTAAAGATCAGAACTACTACTTCACTTCTCCTGACTCCTTGGTGTGAGTACTGACGCTCTGAAGTGAAAGTTTATTCAATCTGCAAATGCATTTTTTTCCCAGGAGCATGCTTCATCAGAACAGACCAGCTGGACGGAGAAACGGACTGGAAGCTGAAGGTCGCTGTCGCCTGCACTCAGAGGCTGCCTGCGCTGGGGGTTAGTGTGCCTTTAGCTTATAGCCTGTAAATCCGAGTCAGTTTAGTGATAATTAATACGCTTAACATTTCATAACTTTAGATAAATGAAAAAACGGTTAAATAATAAATAAAATAAACACACAGCAATAATTTAACATTACCATTGTGCATTTATACTTAAAAATTAAAATGAACAAATAAGAATGTTTTATTATCTGGGTTAAATGTTGCAATCAATTTTTTTTAAACAGTTAAAACGCACATTTCACTGATGACGACACTGACACCTATTTAAGAAACATCTATTGTCCGATACCGATATTGCTCAGTTGCATTTAACCCTAGTTAGATTTTCTGCAGTGAATCATTTTTCTATGCTGTTTTGGATGCGTTTTTAGGTAGCAAATTAAATTTTATGTTAATTTCGGCAGTTAATTAATAAACCAATGGCACCTGCCTCATGATAAAATTAAAGCCCATATTGTTGATTGGCTTTAAATTTATCAAAAATCAGGTGATGAATATCAGTGCATCCCTATTAGATACCTATTAGATCATTTATTTACTTAGAGACAGTTTAGGGAAGCCAGGTTGAGGTGGTTTGGGCATGTACAGAGGAGGAATAGTGAATCTACTGGTAGGAGGATGTTAGAAATGAAGCTACCAGGCAGAAGGCATAAAGGAAGAGCAATGAGGAGGTATATGGATGGGATAAACAAGGACATGAAGTTAGTGGGTGTGAGTGAAGAGGATGTAGAGAATAGGGTTAGGGGGAGACAGAGGATTCGCTGTGGCGACCCCAAAAGGGAACAGACGAAAAACAGAAGAAGATTTACGTACAGACAGTTTATAGTTTTGTATTTTTTTACCCCATAAGGGGCTATAAGTAAAAATGTAGCATAGTAATTGTGTGATTCTTTTGACCCCAGTGTTAAATCATGAATAGCGATATGAGTGATTTTTACCCCAAATGTTTAAATTTTATTTAATTGAATCCTTGTTATTTGTTATTGTATTTTTTTCTATAACATTTTGGTTATATATTTGTTCTCTATATTTAATTTTTTGTCAGTAACTAGATTTTCTTGACAGAATTTCTTATGCCAAAAGACCACCAAATTTTAGTTCAGGATACCCTGTTGTATTGTTAACTATATAAACACGGAACAGCAGGCCAAAATACCCAGTACGACCTTACTGCACATCTTTTTTTTTTGGAGCTACAACGACTGAAAATGAACTCTCACTCAGCAGCCAATCAGAACAGCAGAACCAGAGCTGCCTGCCACTGTTGCTTTAAGCAGTAACTCTATCGGCTTGTCCCAGCACACGTTCCTCCATCAGATGTTCTCCGCTATCCGAGGCTCATGTTTGATATGGTCGTAAATCGGATTCGCCAGCCGGAGAATTGGTTACACAGGATCCCGTAACCTGAGCCGAAGACACAGGCGGAATGTGTCTCCTCGGTGCCATCCGAGTTTGAGATGACACCTATCCACCAGTTCAGATTTGTATTTGTCTTTCCTAAAACCACTTAATGCAATCACAGAATTAAAATTTCAGCAAGCCATCAAATGATTGCTGCGCTGAGGGATTTCAAGCAGCTGGATAGGGTTTCCTGTGGCCTTGAAATATTCTCAGACTGCAAATGTTTCCGTAAGCTAAGCAGTTTGTTTAAACAATAAATGATCATATTGTAAATTAATTTCAAGTCTATATAGAACTTACGTATTTTTCGACTTTTACATTGGACATCGTTAGAGTTTTCATCAGTGAAGCAGCTTGTCTTTAAAAAAAATCTTTGTAAGGCATCGTGGTGTAAATATGGCTTAAGTGATTAGCCCGAGCATCTGATGAAATAATCCTGCTGGGGAAGTTTTATATTTTGCTCATTTTACCCTTTTTTTTTTTTTCTTCTTCTTTTTGTAGGATTTGTTCTCCATTAGTGCATATGTGTATGCTCAGAAGCCTCAGTTGGACATACACAGTTTTGAAGGGAATTTTACTAGGGTAAGGACACTTGCTCGTGCACACACACACACACACACACACACATCTAAAAAAAAATAAAAGGTTTACCTTAAGAATGAATGTACATACTCACCCCGAAAACTATTATAGCTATTTAATTTTTAAAAAATTTATGTATACATTTATTTGTCATAATGCTTGTTTAAACTCTAACCAAGCTGCTCTTCCCCGAGTCTGTGATGTCATCTGGTCGTCCGGCTTCACCCATGTCCACCGGCTGTGTCCCGAGTTCCTTATTAACATCAGATTAGTGCTGAAAAAAAAAAGTAAGCGCAAAAGGAAGAAAAGGAAAATGAGCCCCTTTTACAAAGCCTGTCTTTGTGTACAGTCTTTACTCTTGGCCACACAGCAGGCAGAGGATGGAGGTCACTTCCTGTAGTGACTCACTCTCTCACTGAGTCCCAGACATATCCGAGGGCTTGAACTGAAAAAGCTGATCCAGGATTAAAGCATATCAGACTATGGCACCAGGTTATGTAGGGGGGAAGTGGTGGCTCATGGTTAAAGTGTTGGACTACCAACCCGAAGATTGTGGGCTCGGCTCCCAGCTCCACCAAGCCACCACCGTTGGCCCCCTGAGCAAGGCCCTTAACTCCTAATTGCTCAGTTGTATAATTGAGCTAAATGTAAGTCGCTCTGGATAAGTAAATTTTAATGTAGTGAAACGCTTGCTCCTTGACACAGCTTATTGGATATTATTCCTCCTGATAGGGGCAACTGTCAGATTTAATAAATGTAAATATTAAACGTATTTTTTAAAGTTCTGACACTGATTTACTGTCCTAATATCACTGTCAGGATTTATCTGTCCAAATAACCTTCGCTAACGCTTTTCACCCCCCCATGCACATAAGCAGCCGATCTCTGCTGAGCTCTCATAGTTATCATATCAGAAACGTCATTTGATCTGTAACCAGATCGACCCCTGATGCTTCGTCATCATTTGCCTGCATTTAAGAGCTGTGTGGGTGCATCACAGGTGCATCACAGGTGTCACGAATATCCTGGCTGTGTCCTTTAGCCATCTGCTCTGCCTCCACAGCCAGTGTGAATTTATGTAAAAAGACTGAACAGAAAACCGAACCAAAGTAGTGTTTTTTTGTTTTTTTTTTAATTTAAGGCATTGTTACCCAATGGTTTCCATATAATAAGGGGACGCAAAAAGTCTAATGTGAAGTCAGCAGATTTTTATAGGAATAAACTGAAATTTCAAAAAGGGAAAATATTGAAGTGATATTTATGTGCACAGGTTTGACTCTAACTCTAGTCATCACCGCACGGTGTGACGCTTCCCTCAGTATTCCGCAATATTAATGAGCATTCCGTTTAGTTGTGAACATTGTACTCATGTACCGCTCGTGTTCAGCGAAAAAGTCCGCTCAAATAACACGGCGACAGAAAACTTCTAGAATACTTGTTCGTGTATGTAACATTTCTGTTAAAACACAATAAAAACTGTTGTAAACGCCTTCATTTGTCACATATACTTTTTACAGCACAGTGAAATTCTTTCTTTGGATATCCCATCTTAGTAGGTTGGGGTCAGAGTGCACTGTTCTATATTGATTCCATCTTGTTGACATTATTGACACGATTGACTCTTGATTTTTTTTTTCTTTTCAGGAGGACTGTGACCCTCCCATCCATGAGAGTCTGAGCATTGAAAACACCCTTTGGGCCAGCACCGTGGTCGCATCTGGTGAGCAAACCTGCCTCTCGCCTATTTTAGTGTTTTAATGCTTTAACACCTATACACTGGGATCAGGTTTCCTAGCAAAAGTGTCAGCGCATCCTCGCATTTAAATGCTAAACCGACACCTTCCATATTTTCTGCGGCGATTCTGATTCTTACTCAAGCCTAAATGCGAAGAAATCCGATGAGCCGTTAATGGAAGCCCAAGTGTCTTCTCCCAGCTAGTGTTGATACACAACATCATCTGAAGGTCCCGATCTCCGTTCAGCTTTGCCGCTACACCGTCACTGCCATCTGCAACAACCACAAGAGTTAAACCTGATCCTAATCGAGCACTATAGCTATATCTTTCCCTGAAGGCCTCCTGCTTGTGTTAACGATCACCTCTTCATTGATCTGTGGCTTATCATCGTTCGGCTCTCCTGAGGTTCGCGGTTTCTTCTAGCCCTTTTCCACCCCATGGCCTGTCCTTGATTGGAGTCTGCCCTCAAACTTAGACTCCTGACATCATCCTGACTCAACACAAGATCCTTGCAGAAGGAAAAGGATATTCCCATCAGTGCTGCTCTATTTAAAGAACTAAATTGTGCCAAGGATTTGAAAAAAGCACTGGAAATGTTGAAGCTTTGCATGTGTATCTTTATTTGTTTTTGTCGATTAACACAATTCAGTTAATCTCTGACTCCTGTTTTGGCGTTTATATGTTAGGAATCTCAGTCAGTTTACTAGTCAATTACTCCCGGATTGGGAATTTTTCATGGTAGATTTCTTGACGTATTTCTTACTTCGTCAAGTAATAATACGTTATTTTGGGAAAGAATCTGTTGTTATTATTATCTATTTACACAAGACGGTAAAAATCAGAGGCTCCATTCACTAGACTGAGTATGCGAGATAAGAAGTATGTCCGAATCATTGCTTACAATGCGAAATACAGTAGGGGAAAGTTTTCCGGTGAGGTAAAAAATTATTTGATTCCATGCTTGTTTTGTATGTTGGCCCACTGACAAAGAAATATTAATAGCAGGTTTATTCTAATACTTAAAGACGGAATAACAAAAAATCCAGAAAACACATTTTCTGTTTTTATTTGTTAAATTATTTGTTTTTTAATTAGTGAAAAATGTATTTGATCCCCAATCAACCATTAAGATTTCTGGCTTCCAGGTGTCTTTTATACAGGTAACGAGCTGAGATGAGGATTACTCTCTTAAAGGGTAATCTCGGTTCGATGCCAGTATAAAGACACCTGTCCACAGAAGCATGACCAAGAACAAACAGCTGTCCAAGGATGTCAGTGACAAAATTGTAGACCCACACAAGGCTGGAAAGCAGCTTGGTGAGAAGATGACAACAGGTGGTTGCAAGGATTATGAGAACGGTGAGGAATCAGCGCAGACCTCCTACACTGGAGGATTTTGTCCAACTTTAAATTTGCGCTTCCATGGCGATGTACATCACTTGTCAATATTAGAATGGTGAATGTAGAATGTTCGAATTTTATTCATACTAGCCTGTAACTGTACTATAAAGAACGCACTTGTTTAACGGTTGAGAAGTACTAACTAACTTAAACGTAATAACTATTTAAGTAGTATGCAATTGAGTTTTTATGACAGTCAGCGCTCCAATAGCCTTAACAACTAATTCTAGATAATTAATTTTTTTACCTTATTGTAATACAAAAAATATTTTTTGTTCTTCTATTTTAAGTGCTTGTTGTAGGGCTCATAACCTCACAGTTTGCACTCAATCATTGTGTCATGTGACTGCGTTATGTAGGCAACACAACTGTGCTTGAAACTCAATAATGTGCCTATTCGGAAGTGTCACTTCTCTGACATTTTCATTAAAATGTCTTCTGTTTTATAGTCATAGTTTATACTTAGCCAGTACTCCGGTTTTTGACAGCTAGAGAGACAGACAGGCTGGCAGGCAGATAAATAGACAGACAGACAGACAGTCAAGGGCAGGCAGACAGAGACATTTCTCTGATTAAAAATGTTGTACAAATGTCACATTATTCAGCCGATTCTTCATCAGTATGAGTTTTGATTAAGTCCATGTGTTTTTCATTTTTCCAGGTACTGTAATTGGTGTTGTCGTTTACACTGGAAAGGAGATGAGGAGTGTCTTGAACACGTCACAGTCAAAGAACAAGGTAGACTTTTTTTTTTTTTACACAATGTAATGGCGCACCCTCTAGCAAGAGGCTTAATAGCTTATACTTATGCAGTGTTTAACACCATTTTGTAGTGTAAGTAGTCTAAATTGTGCGGTTACACTGCAGTTTTAAGAAGAAAAAGTGCGCTTCGGCTATCTGGATGATGCACCAGGGCAATGGGTGAGACAAACGGGCTGAATCCTAGAGCATTCTCTAAAGCGTTGTCTTCTTTCACTTTTTTTTTGCTTTTAATTAGCTTCTAAATGCCAGTGCACATTTAGATGCTTTCAATTTCACTTTAGATGCTATTGGCAATTCGGCAACAAAACAAGAAACTGGCTTATGGTGAACACAGAACTTTTGTTACCATGATAAATATTTCACATGAAAAATATAAATTAACTCCTGTTGCCGATCTGTAACGTGATGTGGCTGTCACTCAGGTGCCGCTGTGAACATAAATTATTCAAATGAATTCCAAAAATTTCCAAAATTCCTGAGACAAGGTTCTCGAAAGTTTTCGGAAATGTACCAGAAATTGCAACCTTATTGACAACTGGTTGTGATATTAGATAAGAAGGCTGCCAATCAGAAGCAGTCATCTTGTATGAAATTAAATTGTATGAACAGAAGATTTAGTTGGGAAAAGGCTGATGGTGTAAAGTGGGGGGTCTCCAGACTCTGTTGGGCCGTTGTTTTGCAGAGTTAACACAACCCTGATCAAACACAACTGAACTAGCTAGTTAACATTTTGCTAGGTATACTTGAAATTTACAGGCAGGGGTGTTCGGGCAAGTTAGGACTATACTCTTCAGGACCGAGTCTGGTGACCCCTGGTGTAAATAATCCATCTTATCTAAGAGCTGCTGCTGATGTTTTCTGGCTCCGTCTGTACAAACCTACAGGACAATTGTTCCGTGTATTAGCTCTGATGATTAGATTGAGATTATAGGCTTCATGACTTTGCAGTCTGGGCTAGAAAGAAATCAGCTCCAGTTTTTTTCTTTATACCCCTGTGTGGGTTTTTTTGTTGCTGTAAATAGGCTGTGCTGTTTAGATTGTTTGCATCATTATTGTTTACATCAAGAATCATTTAAACTTAATAGTAAATAAAAGACTATTTTAATAGACGACTTTGTGGTGTAGTGGGTTAAGGCGCTAGCAGGCACATGCGCCATTGAGCTCCGGCGACCCGGGTTCGACTTCGGCTCGGATCCTTTCCGGTCCCACCCCCCCCTTAAAAAATAATGGAGAAATTATTCTTTAAGTGACAAAAAATAATTATTCCAGCTACCCTAATGGCTTAACACAAAACTTCTTCAGACATTTCAAGAGTTGGTAACGGTGTAGCAGCAAGTGCTTTATCGGGTTCATGTTTCCATCATGACCCAATCCCCTCTTGCTGAGAAGGTTTGGATTGGGTTTGAAAGCGGACACTTTAGCTAAGTTGCTGAGGCTGCACGTCGACCCAGAGCCCCGCTGATTTTTGTAAGCTTTCCGACTGAGTGGAATTCAATATGTGAAGGAGATGATGTCAGAAGTGCCGATAGAGTGTGAGATGGCGAGCCAACAATCGATACGACGCGGCAAAAGTCACCGAGAATGTGTTCGCCACTTATAATCTGTTGTGACACCGCCCATACAAAGCCCTCACGCAAAGTTGCTGACAGCATGTCAGCTATCAGTTTACTGTGTGTGTGTGTGTGTGCTCGCAGTTGTGTGCCATTTGTGTTGCTCCTGTAAAATGCTGTTTCTCAGTGAGGACCGCACTGCCATCAGTTCGAGCGACATGACGCGAGCTTTTGTAAGTGAACGATTGAACAGAAGCACTTTATGTCCCGCTGCTGAGAAGTAATGAGTTTAGAGCCTTGAGAACTTGTTAAAACGATTAATCGATTTGATGTTTTGGAGACTTTTCATTTACTATACATTATCTTACTGGTGAGCAAACAGATGAATCAAAACCTAAGGATGACACTTAGAGATCACTTGTGCTTTTTTTTAAAAAAGTAAAAAGTTGAAATTTGTGTGATGATTATTGAGTGAAATTATTGAAATGTACCATGTAAAAGCCAAATAATACCAGAAAAGTAAAAATAATACATTTTATGTCTTAGTTCTATATATATATGTATGTATGTGTGTATGTATGTATGTATGTATGTGTATGTATGTATGTATGTGTGTGTGTGTGTGTGTATTAAAATAGTTTATTTGTATAAAAGGTTTATTTGTGCATAAAGTTGGGTATCATTTCCGGTCCCACGCAGTCCTATTAATAAATTTTTTTTTTCACTATTTTGCTAACAGACCAACCCTGTTGTTTTTTTCCCATGTGACTCCTATGTGAAAATAGCTTTCTTAAGAAATAAAGCCCAGTTCTTTCCGATAATCTCATCTGACTTGTGTATATTTGTTTTTTCTAAAGCCGCTGCTGTAACTGTAAATAACTGTCTGACTGATTTTCCTCACTTTTCGCCGGCTGTAGTATTTAATAATTTATTATCACATCTCATGTGTAACTCGAGGATGTGTTTCCATTTAGGTCCGGTTACTGTTAACCTTTTTTTTTTTCTTTGGCATCTGTAGAGGCTTTTCCTCAACTTTCTCCTTTGCTGAACTGTCATCAAGGATCCAAATCTACATCTGGATTTCTGTAAACACTGCTCTTTAACAACGCTCTTCAAATATCCAGCTTAGAATAGATAAACAACCGTCAGATCTTCCAACTGCACATACTTTTTTCCGTCCATTCTTCAACATTAGATTTGTGTTTATCTTTTCACATCCAGTGGCCCCGTGTTGTTATATTTTGATTGCAAGCCCACCAGTTCGCTGGTACAATGCCATATTGTTGTGTGAAACAGACTCGGTCTCGGGCTCAATAAAGTTGATGGATTTCACGTCATGAATATTCATGCACTGGTGTACAAAGTCGTCATCAGATTTCACACGAAACACCGGACAGCGACGGTAGGTCGAGCTGCTCCTTTCACTTTGAATGAGGCCGGGATGAATGGAGTAAAATATGCACTCCGTATTCATTGATAGCATCTTTAGCTGGAGGTAATTGAGGCTCTTTTTCCTCCCGGGTTGAATGAATAATGACTTCATCCGATCCTGATCCAACCTCGAGAAATGGGGGGGGGCCTTAGCTGCTCATTGTTTTCCCTTTTATAAAAGGAGATTCCTCGCTTTCAGCTGGAAACGATGTCTTCTGTGTAAATTTTTCTTCATTTTAATCCCGTATCCCCTATTTTCCCTACTAGCTCAAGCATGAAGCATGAAGTGAGGCAGCAGGGTGGCTGGGAGCAACGGAGGGTGTTAAACCACAGCTGATAAATCAGTCGCCGCTCAGCCAGTTTACTTAGTTCTCCGGGGATCGGGACATGACGAGCAAAGTTTTAGTGCCATTTTTCCCCCCTTTTCTTACAATCCCTTCCCCCGTCCTTTTCAATCAGTCTTTTTTTTTCCCTCAGAGAGCCGAGTTATGTGTTGCTGTTTTTGTTAGCATTCTTAGATGAAAGAGCACTGTGTTGGGAGGCTCTGCTGCTGGCCTTAACAGAAAGAAAACGTCTTTTTTTGACATAATTTTCCCACATATTCCATTGGCTGAGGGGAACACTTGAAAATGAAAGCAAAAGCAAAAGCCTCTTTTGTCCTAAGACTATTCCTGTATGGAAGCATTCCACTTTTCCTTTTCCTATTTTTTTTTTGCTTTGGTGTTTTCATTAAGCAGCAGCAACAAGAGGGAAGGTTTATGTAGTAATGCCACTCATCTGTGCCCCCCCCCCCCACACACACACACACAGACAGCATGAGAAATTCTCATGTTTTAGTCCTGCTGGGGTGCAGAGATTCCATGTTTAGCTTGAGCAGTTATTTCTATTAATTATTAATGTTTTGTATTATTTATTGTTTCTTTTGTTTGAGTTTCCCTAAAAGACGTATTATTGATTCAGTTTGGCAAGAAATTAGTGTTTGATCATTTTATTCTTACGGTTTTAGCTTTGAATAACAGTGATGGCGCAGTGGTTAAGGTGTTGGACTACTACCTGGTAGCTTGTGGGGTCGATTCCCAGCATCACCCACCAACAGCCCCCAATCCCCAATTGCTTAGTTGTATAAGATAAAGAAAAAAAGAAGAAAAAAAGAATTTATGCTTCTGTACCATAAGTACAAAAGGAACTTGACTTTATTTTTTTTATTTTTTTTATCGTCTATCAATCTTATATCACGTTACAGCATTAGTTGTGAAATTATATCTATATAAATACATAAATAAATAAATGCATAATAAATAAATATATATAAACACACATTTCTTGTCTCGCTTTTACTCAGGTGGGTCTGTTGGACTTGGAGTTAAACCGTCTGACTAAGGCCCTGTTCCTGGCCCAGCTGGTGCTATCGATCGTCATGGTGGCTCTGCAGGGTTTCATCGGGCCCTGGTTCCGCAACCTGTTCCGCTTTGTAGTGCTCTTCTCATACATTATTCCCATCAGGTAGACCTGCCTTCTTTTAGTTACTAGTAGTCTAGACCCATTATTTTACTACATGCTGTTTTAAAATACGACTATATATAAAAACAACTCTTTATCAATATCTTGTGTAACCCAAGATGGTAATAAGCTGGTAATATTTGGGTGGCTCAGTTCAGGTTATTAGTGATACAGAATCCAGCATTACTTGTTTTCCAAAGGTGGATCTTTGCCTCCCATGAAATATTATGTTCCTCTTGTGTTCAGTCTTAGAGTGAATCTGGACATGGGGAAGTCAGCATACGGCTGGATGATAATGAAGGACGAGAATATTCCAGGCACTGTGGTGAGAACCAGCACTATCCCTGAAGAGCTCGGCCGCATCGTCTACCTGCTCACTGACAAGACAGGTACCAACATCTGAGTAAAACTCTTTTCGTATTAATCACCTGACTTGTCATCCGACGTCTCCTGAAGCATTACAGTTGATATAATTAGATTTTTAATCTTGGAATACATCCCACATTTATCCACATGTCAAAGATGCTAAGTAGTGCTCCCATGGCAACAAGACGCGCATGTCCCCTCATAGTTTAACAAGTAGTAAGTATGTTGGATGACTTTCCAGACTAAGTTTTTACTCCAGCTGGGATGAAATTCTTGATTCTTATTGGTCAGCAGGTTCTGCTTGATTTTTTTTTAATTTATTTTTTTTAATAATAGCATCATTGAATGCAGTGCAAACTGTAATCAAAATTCCAAGTGTATAAAAATAGACTTTAAAATGTCAAGTTACATTTTGTACATTGAGATTTGTATGACTGATGATAAATAAATACACGGTAATTTAAAGATACTTGGGATGCACATGTTCACGACTGCCTGCTACAATTAAATAGAAACTTGATTCTGATACCTCTCAATCAGTTACTTAAACATAAGTAAATAATTAGAGTTTTTCCGAACAGGCAGACATGAATTAGGAACATCATACCGCATAATAGAATCAAGCGCAGCAAATACAACAAAACTTACAGATGATAACATTCAGAAAAGAAGCAAGTTTTTGACTAATGATTTTAATTCAGTGCAACAGAGTGAGTAGGAAAGACAATACCAGAGTTTAGGTGTTGCAGCACTGAATGATCTGCCCCCTATTGAAGAGGTGATGATGAAAGGCAACGAGAAGATCATAATGAACCAGTCGAGGTGTAGAGGAAAAGCAGGGAATAGAAGAATTTTTTTTAATTTAAAGCCTTGCAAATTATACAAAATTAAGGAGAAACTCAGCAGAACGCTGAGTTTAGGTATGTATTCTAACTGTATCCTGGTCTGCAAATGGAGCTGGCAGATAAACCAATGCAGAGGCCATTACAGTAATCAACAGTGTCAAGAAACAAATAAATGGACGTCCGTTTGAGTGTTTTGACAGGCTGGGGCTGGGCAATGCGACAAGGATTAAAAAGAAAAAAAATGCTGAGTTTTAAGGGCTATAGAAACACAGCTGTAATACCGGACTCATTGTTTTGTTTTGCTTTGTTTTGTCTTAGGTACCCTCACTCAGAACGAAATGGTGTTTAAGCGGCTCCATTTGGGCACCGTGTCATACGGGATGGACACCATGGACGAGATCCAGAGCCATATCATTCAGTCCTATGCTCAGGTAGGGCATAGAAAAAGTGTGTTATTGATTGACAGTCAGTATCACAGCATCATTAAAAATAGACTTCATTTGTCATGATCATGTGACTGAGAGACATTATTGTTGTTTATCTGCACCACTTGCATGCATGCAAGGGTGTGTATATGCGTATGCCATAGACCTCAGTGTATTATTTGTATTATTATTTTTTTATAGATATATTTCTGGGCATTTTGCCTTTATTTATAGGACAGAAATAAAACGGGGATAGAATGGGGGAGTGGGACCGGAAGGGACAGAAGCTGCAATCAAACCCAGGTCTCTGGAGCGCAACAATGCATGAGTGCCGATGTTTTAACCCAGTACACCACGGCTCAGGCCAACCTCCATTGATTTTAATGCCACAACATACATTGCATAGATGATGATGTGACCGGCAGATTAACTGGACCTAACACAGCCGCTGCTTACAGCATCTGTCATATTCTTGTTATATCCATTCCCCTAGAGGGCACTTTAGACGGGGTGTAATGAAATTCTGGTAAAATTGAATTAGACAGGCATCAATAAACATTATTTGGATTATTGATAAGTGCTCATTAATTTGCTCAGTGTTGAGATGACTGCAGTGGTGTGTGTGTGTAGTGCTGTGTCAAGAAGAGGGCTGGAAAAAATAATAAATTTGGTATGATAGTGAAAGAGGAGGAATGACATGTATATCTTTTTGGTTTGGTACTGGATATGCAACGTTCTATGTGTTTTATTTAGTTACTGATGGCTTTCAATAGTTAAAAAAAATTAACTAAATTGAGCTCCCAAAAATATTGAATTTTTTTCTCCTTACTGTTTTTCTTCTTTGCAGACATTATGAATATTAATAATAATAATTATAAAGCAAAGTTACTCGGTAATGTTTAGATTTTAAACTCGCATTTTTAAGATATATTTACTTTTGCCGTAAGCAGGTGGTTAATTGTTGACCAGGTGAAGCCTGCATGTTGCCTGTTGTCTACTGTTTTTATGTCTATGAGTTTGGAGTCTGTTGTAGGTTTCTGTTTGAAAGCTGTCATCATCTGCTCGTCTGCAGAGCCTCTCTTAGGGAAAAGGGCCTAATCGGGAGAAATCACCCGCTCTAGTGAAGCAGAGCCTCTCTCATCAGGGACACTCTCTCAAACACACACACACACACACACGCACACTGGTACGCACACAGCAGCTGGTGGTTGCAGCCCTCACGGACCGTTATGACAGGGGAAAGATGAATGATGTTTCTTTGCAGCTCCCTTAGTGGGGAAACTGAGCTGGTATTTAGGAACATGACATGAACATGACATGAACACGTGCACTGTGTTCTCTTTGGGGTTTTAACACATCAAATAGACAGTAGATTACATTATTATATATTTTTATATTATTAGAAATGTCTTGCTTAATGAGGTTTGCTTCTTATCTTTGTATAATTGCCTTGTCCGTCATGTTCAACTTTTTTTTTTTTTTTTTTTTTTTTAGTAACGACAAGCTAATTTATTTATTAAGATAAGTGTATGGCATTGAGAGTTAAGTATTTTGCAGGTGAGCTCAGCTGTGTCTAATGGCAACAGTGCCAGCTCTACGCCATCCCATAAGGCACCGCCGTCCGGGCCCAAGGTGCGCAAAAGCGTGAGCAGTCGCATTAACGAGGCTGTGAAGGCCATCGCCCTGTGCCACAATGTCACACCCGTCTATGAGTCCCGTGCTAACGGTGCCAGCGAGTCTGAGGGCACGGAGGCTGACCAGAACTTCAGCGATGCCAATCGAACATATCAGGCCTCCAGTCCAGATGAGGTGAGTGAAGTATAGATGCACAGTCACTGAAAGGCAGACTAGATGATTGTATAAAGTAGGGTTGTGACAGTGAGGAGACACCGATAATACCAGTTAGGGTAAAGCAGTGAGTGTTTGTTAGATTTTTCTGTTTTTTCCACTTTTGAGTTAGCAGTGATTTGGCATTCTGGTGTCAACAACAAAATGAGGAAAACAAGTCTCACTTATATTAAACACAGAACTTTTTTTAATGAAAATTTCACGTAATTAATAGAAAGTTCGACTCCTGCCGCTGTTTTGTCTTGTCATGTGATGTGACTGTGACTGACGGTCAGCATGCATTCAGCAACTCACTCCTGGCAGGTCAACCTCTGAGTACAGTTCGTTCTCTCTAGACAATTCAGAATGCAGCTGCACGAGTTTATTTCAACTAAAAGATTTTTTACTAGCTTTAAATAAATTTTTTATTTAAAAAAATTTAACTTTAACCTGTGTCATGGCGGGCAAGTGACATAACCAGTGTTTTGGCTATCACAACAAGCCTAATATATAAAGTATAGATAGCTGATTTTATTACACAGTAATTTTACATATTTTAAATTATTACTGTGAGATAGCATTGCAAATCATAGCTTTGTTCGGGCGTGTTACATTTACAGCATTTAGCAGATGCCCTTATCCAGAGCAACTTACATTTATCTTTTTATATATAATAACTGAGCAATTAGGGGTTACAATTGGTAACTTGCTGGTGCTGGGAATCCCTGATCTTTCATTAAGCAGTCCAACACTTTAATCATTGCGCTACCACCTCCCTACGTTTTCTGACAGTCTAAATCTGACAGTCTTGTTTGTCAGATATACGTAATGTACAGTAGTGTGTATTTGATAGATTTTTTTTTTTTTTCATCCAAAATTTTACCCCAAGTTTGAGTGATACACCAGTACATACTGTATGTAATGTACAATTTTGGAATATAAGTAATAGTGATCTGCGTCCAGACTGTTGTTTTAGGTCTAATGTAAAAAATAAGTTACTGTTTTTAAAATATCCATTGTCTGAAATTTGACCCTATTTCCTCATCCTATCATCTCTGAAAGGTGTCTCTGTACCCGCCAGGACAGATAACGTTGCACTCCAAAATAATAAGTTGCATTAATACACTGGCCTTCTGCCCCTTCCATCATTGAATGTGTAATTTTATATAGGCAAATATTTGGCATTTATGAGCTCTCTAGTCCAGAATTTACTGCCTGACTGAATGATAACATAGACATTGTTTTGTTAGAGTAATCTGAGCAGACGCTTAATATATATCAGAGATGGAGGGAGGGCATGAATAGGTCACACATGAGGAAATTTTCGGCTTGAGCCACTAAGCAGGTATTTATGACTTTAACATTTTACTGTATAATAGAAGAGTAATAAAACAGTGCAAAGCCTGCGCATTCAAGAAAATCACTGATGCATGGAAGGTAAAAGAAATTTTAGCAGTTATTTTTTATTGTTAAAACATTTCTCGCTGCCTAAGATATGTTATATTTATGCGTTACAAATCCGGTAACTTAAGAATCTTATAAAATATTGTTCTGGGGAAATCTAGTGATTCCAAATTTCTGTAGATGATCATTTTATGTTCCCGGAAAACCCTTTCTTTCTTGTTTACCAGTGCATTATTCCCTACTCTCAAGTCTTTTTTATAGACATAAATGTCTTCCAGGAGGTGTGAAAGAGAAAAACTGTCTGTCTATTCAAGTGAAATTGCCTGTCCGCTCGTCTTCCTTGATATGTCTATTTATTTATTTCCTTTAATGTTCACGTCTTATCTGCCCTGTCGTCTCGCTTTCTCAGAGTGATCAATATTTAATTTTCTCAGAGGACTAGTGCTGTTTGTGTGTGAGTGAGTGTGTGTGTGTGTGTGTGAGAGAGTGTCTCTGTATTTTTGCCTCCTCTTTTTTATACTGACAGCCTACAGGGTCAGGCAATTAATGAAGGCTCAATGTTTATTCTAAGAGAAGATAAACCAACTGGCCTTCTAGAGAACCCATAATTATTTCATTATTATGTCAGCAACGATAATTTATTTTATTGTGGGATAAAAACATTTTTTGACATTTGTAAGGCTTTTGTTGTTAGTGTGCTGCTGTTATATATTTGTTATGTATTAAGTTTGAGTTATACCGCTATATTTTAAAAGATCATTCATGGAATTTATCAGCCGTGCCGAGGTTTTATAGATGATGTGACGTTCATAGTGTGTCTCTGTGTACAAATTATAAAGTGATGTTGATGTACCACTGCATTTAAAACATCAGGTAATTGGATGAAGTTGCTAAAAATGTAATTTTAGGTTACAAAGTTCAATTTGGTGAGTAAGGTTTAAAGATTTTGTTCGTGTTTACACGAGGAAACATAATCAGAGTTATTAATCAGCTGCTTGCTTTTTGTGACATTGTATACACTTTATGGTTGGTAGTGAAAATTTGGAAGACTGCTTTTAATTCCCCGTTACTCTGTTCTGTAGGTGGCCCTGGTGCGTTGGACAGAGAGCGTGGGTTTAACGCTGGTAAACAGAGACCTGAGCTCACTACAGCTAAAGACTCCGGCAGGACAGATTCTGACTTATTGCATACTGCAGGTCTTCCCTTTCACCTCGGAGAGCAAGCGCATGGGCATCATCGTCCGGGTGTGTTTGAGTCTATTACAGGAGACAGTAGGAATTGATAGCATTGATGTAGAAGGAAGAAGGTTTATCATCCTTGCAAGCGAAATGATCCCTTTTGCACTGTTGGTACTGTTTTTATCCAGCAGGTGTCGTTTTTTTACTCTTAATTTGGCCATAACTTTTATTGTATTTCAGCAAATAAAACGATTTTTTGTGAAAAACCTTAATTTGAGCTTAAAATCTTCAACAGGTCAAGCACACACCGTGTGCAAGTTCACGTCTTTCTTTCTTCCTTCCTGTTGGATGAAAACATTACACTAAATTGAACTGCTGTAAAAATATATTGGATAAATATTTTTGCATAAATTTGTTAAAAGTTAAAAATTTGAGTTAAAAGTAGATTAAAAATGTAATTTTTTTCAATTTCTTTATTTTTTATTACTCTTATTCTTCTTATTATTTTAAAATTGTAGGAGGAGGCCACCGGGGACATTACATTTTACATGAAGGGGGCAGATGTTGCCATGGCCAGCATTGTGCAGTATAACGACTGGCTTGAGGAGGAGGTAAGAGAAAAGTTTTATAACGTGTGGTTAGCACAGTGTGCCGTTTTATAACTGCAGAATTGCGTTCAGACAGACCTGCAGCTCAAATGCCAGGATTCTCTTTTCCATTCTGAGGTTCATAACACTGAGCAACCCGAGGTGATGTTTATTAATCAATTAACCAGTGGCCTCAATAGAGGAACGCTCCTGGGAGGCAGTGTATCGCCGCATGTCATAATCCTGGCTGTGGTGAAAATGATGAGCTCGTATGTAGATGCGAGGGTGTGTGTGCTCGTCAATAAGTAATCAGAGATGAGCATTTGCCTGTTGGGTTTTCATAATAAAAATAAACTTCCGCCCTAATTCTGTATAGTCCAGCACGCTGGAATTCTCCTAAGGCTGTTTTTTTTTTTAATTGATTCATTTTCTGTCTGATTGGTGGAGAAATGTGTGCCTGTATGTGATGGCATTTAAATAAATAAAATGTATGATTGAGTCAGACGGAGGAAAAACGAGTGTATCTGATCCTCCTGTGCTGCTGTGACAGTAATGTAAGAGAATTTTACAGTGAGTAATATCAGAGGTGTTGTGTTAGACGAGGCAGGGGGGGGTTTGTTCAGGCACTAAAGATGTTAATTACGCAGTGACGGGCAAAAACCCCAGTCAGTCCGGAAAAAGATAAAAAAAGAAAAAAGTCATGCTACCAAATAAAACCGCACAATATATAGTTTCAGCATGGACATCTTAATGTCTGCATGTTTGATAGTCAAATTGTAGGATGTGCAAAGTCCAGTGGGGTTTATAGTTATGACTGCACTTAATTTTACAACAAATACATTTCATTCATTTTTTCATATTTGGGGTAACAGGGATTTGCTGCAAAGTTTTATAATAATTAAGTGAAAGTTTCCTTCATTTTAAGGTCTTTTACTGCGCAAACACTTCAAACAGGTTTAAAGCATTAAGATACAAGAAACAATCATTTTCTATATTTAACAAAGATTTATTGTACTTAATTCATACAGTGAAGTCTATACAGTGTGATTTTACATTTCATTATTTAATTTCTGTATTTGAATCTCCAGAAAAAACGTAAATCACTGTTTATTTCATTTACATCTTTGTTCTATTGTATTTGTCTGTGCTTATAGTCAGTGTATTATATTTTACGCAGCTGTATAAGATCCCTTCCGAAACCACCAATTATTCTGAAATTATGAATTCTTTCCAAATAGAGATGTTCAAATCATTTTTTTATCGCAGAAAAACCAAATATCGCAATGTCAGTTTTTTTTCAATATCGTGCTGCCAAATGTTGTTCTGTAGGTAATTCACAGTGTCTTTTTGTTCTTATTTGGAAGTAATGGATCCTGTAGACTAATGTAACAAATAGCTGAGGCGTAGTCTGTTTAACAGACTGTTTATAGATGGTAGATTATCTATTACTCATCATACAAAACATACTTTTCAGCTGTCTAATGGAGATACTGGTAATGATGAGTAAAATAAGATTTATGATACAGGACTAACCACGTAAAAGAAAATTGTATAAAAAGATCCACCTCAAAACGGAAGTTAATTCTAGCAAATTCAGTACGTGTACTAACAGTCCAGTACTTACAGTGGCGCAAGTATGTTAAATGTTGTTTCCCCCACCCCCCAAGTAAAGTTGAATCCCCTTACTGCCCCCTCAGACCACTGTTTATTATGGCAGTTTTTATTATAAGCATTACTCAATATTCAATATATACTGTGTGTGTGACAGTGTGGAAACATGGCCAGAGAGGGACTCCGGACATTAGTGGTTGCTAAGAAGTCTCTGTCTGAGGAGCAGTACCAGGATTTTGAGGTACAAACACACGATCCTCATAACTTCATTCAGAAACTTCATTCAGAAATCATTCAAGCAATTTTGTAACTATTCCCGCTTTGTGCCTCTAGAGTCGTTACTCCCAGGCCAAGCTGAGCCTGCATGACCGTGCTCTGAAGGTTGCTGCAGTGGTTGAAAGTTTGGAGCGGGAGATGGAGCTACTGTGTGTGACCGGAGTGGAGGATCAGCTTCAGGCAGACGTCAGACCGACACTGGAGCTTCTGCGCAACGCCGGGATCAAGGTCCGGTCACAACATTTTACAGCCCCAAATTTTACAGAAATCAAAAATGTTTTTGTGCAGATGTGGACTGTATTTCTCTCACTTGTATTACAGATCTGGATGTTGACTGGAGACAAGCTAGAGACGGCGACATGCATAGCCAAAAGTTCTCATCTGGTGTCCAGAAATCAAGCTATACACGTCTTCAGACCGGTTGGTGTTAGAGTTTCATATGGGTACCTTAAGTTAGGGTAGTGATTCTTGGGCATTAACAATGATTGAGGCGTTTGAAATCTGGGGGTGGGGTGGTGGGTGTTGGTGGGTAGGTTTGTGACGTTTGCATGCTAAAGGTGGACACTAAAGAAACAGGTGTGTTAAGCGGTTAAGTATTGACAAGACAGTAATGGACAGCTAAAAAATTAGTAAATATAAGGTGCAATGAGGGCTTTTAACTTGACTTAGTGGGGCATTTGTCCAAAATAGAGAACCACTAGGTCAGATGCTACAGAATTATGCACTACGTTGCATAATTGACTAACTGGTAATAATTTCTGCTTTCGAGCAGGTTTCAGTTACAAGTTTTACACTTCTGTTAGGTGTCTAACCGAGGCGAGGCCCACCTGGAGCTGAACGCTTTCAGGAGGAAACACGACTGTGCTCTGGTGATCTCCGGAGACTCTCTGGAGGTAGGCCAGTCTAAACAATCTGCATTATTTATGAGGGTTGTCTAAGGTGATGCAAACCTGAAACAGGACCTTGTAGACCTAGAGAATTTTAAAAGAACAGCACTAAAATCTCTGTGTGTTTGTGTGCGTGTGTGTGCATGATTTTTCAGGTTTTGTCTCCGTTACTATGAGCATGAGTTTGTGGAGCTGGCATGTCAGTGCCCGGCTGTGGTGTGTTGCCGCTGTTCTCCCACACAGAAGGCCCAGATTGTTAGATTGCTCCAGCAGCACACAGCCAACAGAACCTGCGCCATTGGTCAGCCATCTTTCACTCTCTCTCTCTCTCTCTCTATCTCTCTCTCTCTCTCTCTCTCTCTCTCTCTCTCTATAGATATATATCTCTTTCTTTCTCTCTCTCTCTCTCTCTCTCTCTCTCTCTCTCTCTCTCTCTCTCTCTCTCTCTCTTCTCTTTTCTTTCTTTCTTTCTTTCTTTTCTTTCTTTCTTCCTCTCTCTTTCTCTCTCCTTCTCTCCTCTCTCTCTCTCTCTCTCTCTCTCTCTCAATCCAATTTTTAATCCAATCCAATCCAATTTAACTTTACTATGTCCTCCTGTGAGCCAAAGAAAAAAAAACTTAAAAACTTTTTGTTTTGTGTAATTTTTAAAACATTCTGAAATTTGTTGTTTTTAAAAGTTATTGTTCTTTTTAATTTTACACAATGTTTACTCTAGTGGACCCCAGCAACAGTCCTATCCTTGATGGCCGTTTTTGACTGCAGTGTAAGAACTAGTTTCTAGCATCCCAGCCAAACAAATAAGATCACTGAAAAATCACTAAAAAGCCTAGAAAATCCTTTGTACAGTACATCAGAAATGAATAGAGTAGCTTTAACATTTTGAAAAAGCATTTATGTAAACCTAATGTCCACCACATTAGGTATCATATTGTTATATTTTAGAATTTTGACAGAATTTATTTTTATTTTTTCCTCTGCTCAGGTGATGGAGGAAATGATGTCAGTATGATTCAGGCTGCAGATTGCGGCATCGGCATTGAAGGAAAGGTAACGCGATGCGATGGTGTAAACTGTCTAGCCAACTGAGATGCTGTAAATTGTTTGTCAGACCTGTATCTGTCAAGTCAAATAATAGTACTACTATTCTTATATACCGTTTATATAAATAATGTATATTATATTTCACAGTTAATTATAGAAGTGTGATCATGTGGTATGTGATTGTGTGTAGGAGGGTAAGCAGGCATCTCTGGCTGCAGATTTCTCCATAACGCAGTTCAAACACATTGGCAGGTTGCTGGTGGTACACGGACGCAACAGTTACAAGCGCTCCGCCGCCCTCGGCCAGTTTGTCATGCACCGCGGAATGATTATCTCAACCATGCAGGTAACATTTAAAGATTGATTGAAAACTCAACCATCTTTTTTTTTTTTGTACGGATAAATACTCCTCAAAGTTCCATAGTAATATTAGAATCATAACTTCAGTGTTTATTCAGAATTTGTCTTTTCCTCAGGCAGTATTTTCCTCCATTTTCTACTTTGCTTCTGTTCCTCTATATCAGGGATTCCTCATGGTCGGGTATGTGGGCTGTGATTATTTCTTTTGACTGTATTTGAATGTTTGCCTGCTTGTGTTTAACTATTTAAAGGTTTTCTCTTGCTATACAATGTGAGTGGATTTCCGTGTTTTTATTAATTCATTATTGCATATATGTACAGCTATGCCACAATCTACACCATGTTCCCAGTGTTCTCTCTGGTGCTGGATCAGGATGTGAAGCCAGAGATGGCCTTGCTTTACCCAGAGCTTTATAAAGATCTTACCAAGGTAAATCCACACAATGTGCTATCGAAAATTAATTAATCCAAATTAATTAATTCACCAAGAGTTGATTCGTCAAATTAATAACTACAGTCTTGCTCGACAAATAAAACAATAATCTCAGGCTTATTGTATATATTTTTATTTAGAATTATTGTCTTTTGCTCTGATTGATGCACTGATTTTCTCTCTATTAATTTAGGGACGTTCCCTGTCTTTTAAAACCTTTCTTATTTGGGTTTTAATAAGTGTCTACCAAGGTAAAACATTTTTATATTTGTACATAGATACAAATGCATTTATTTGACATAACGAAAGATAAATCCTAAACATTATTGTGTGTCTAACAAACATTACAGTGCAACTGTACTATGTTCTTTGTCGCCAATTATACTTTTATCCGGAAACTCTGAACTGGGCGCTTTTCTGTCACGTAAACGGAGCCGTCCGTGCGGTGAGCGGGGGGGAGAGAGATCGGTGTCCCTGTCCAACCGTGACATCCCGACAGTTCCCGCTTTTTAATTAAACCTCGGTACACAGAGAAAAGCGACAGTGGGGTCTATACAGGCGACCCCCTTATTTATTCCGGCAGTTAACTCTGCGGAATGCCTCAGTCCTCCGTCACATGAGGAGGAGCAATTATGCGATCAGTCAGAGGCCATTAGGTGCCGTTTATGATGAAAATAAAAAAGAAGACAGATATACAGTACTTGGTGGAAAGAGTCATTAAAGCATCGACTCTAGATTAAAATCTGTTACCTCTCTAAATTGATGCAAATGTTCAGTGTAGATCAGAGTGGTGTAAACACAGGTGTACTTCTTAAGCAAACATCAGTGTATACAGTATTATCTGTGATTGACTAGTCTGAAAAAAATTAAGCATGGCACCGGGTTATAGTGTCAGTTTTGCAGTGATTGTCCACTAATATTAAATTATTACCTTTTCTCCACCAGGGGGCATCCTGATGTATGGCGCACTAGTGCTATTCGATCAAGAGTTTGTACACGTGGTGGCCATCTCATTCACGGCTCTGATTCTTACCGAGCTGCTGATGGTGGCATTGACTGTTCGGACTTGGCACTGGCTCATGGTGGTGGCCGAATTCTTCAGCCTCGGCTGCTATCTTGCCTCGCTCGCCTTTCTAAACGAGTACTTTGGTAAGAATTCTTACAACTCATTCCTGTTTGCTTAAAAGCCGCTTACAATGAATAATTCACTTTGGCTAGTAATTATAAAGATATGAAATATTTTAAATTGGTTTTTAAATCTTCATCGAAATAATTCCATTTTACCAGAAATACCTATTCGTTACGTAGCTCCTGAATGACTTGTGGTATTAGTTAGTAATATCAATAGAAATAATAATAAGTTCTGTAATTTTGCAGTGTAAGACCTAGCCAGCCAATCAAATGACCTATCAGTAGAAAGCCCATGATGTCATCTGTACAGTACAGCAGAAATGGATAGAGTAGGTTAAAAAAATCCACTTGTGAGGACGCACGTCAGTGAAGAGGGTTCTCAGGAGGATAAAATAGATGGATATTTACTTTGCAGGTGTATTACTGGTGTAAAGTCCTTTTTTCGCAAAAAAAAACCAAAAACAAACTTTCTTTAGGGGTCATTCACGTATCGCACCTAAATACACAAAAAAATGGTGGTGGCGGTCGCTTGTGCTCGTGCGAGGAATGTTGTTTGAAACACAGAACAAGGGAATTACAACAAGGAAATTACAGCAATGGCTTTTTCTCTAACTTTGGTTCCTGTCACATGACCCACGGTGCGCTTACATCATTCTAAAAAGTTGAGATGTTTTTATCTTTCTGCGGCAGGTCTGTGGGGGGAAAAAAACAGAATTTTCATTTTTTTTAGGGGAATTATTTCTCTAATAAATGTTCACGTTCACTTTACTGTTCAGTTTCTAAGACCTTTTCTTCTTTCTTTCACTTTCCTGTATTTCTCCTTCCTGCTGCTTTGATCTATGGCTTTCATCCAGGCATAGGTAGAGTGTCTTTAGGAGCCTTCCTGGGTAGGTCCCCCGCGCCCACCTTTAAACATGTGTTTTTTCCCCCCAGTCATCCCTCACTCATAATCTCATGTTGTGTGCCTTTCTGGAGATGTGCTATGAATCAGTGACTCTTTTTTTCTCCATTTCTAGAACATTCCACTCATACTGCCCCACTATGTCTCACCTTTTCCACTTAAACACAATAATATGCTAAATGTAACTGAATCACTGATCTGGACATTTGTCTCTCTCTCCCGGTTGGTCTCTCTCTCTCTCTCTCTCTCTCTCTCTCTCTCTCTATCTCTATCTCTCTTTCTGTGTCTGTCCGTCTGTCTATCTGTCCAGATTTGTCGTTCATCGCGACGGAGACGTTCTTGTGGAAGGTGTGTGTGATCACGCTGGTTAGCTGCCTGCCTCTGTACATCATCAAGTACCTGAAGCGAAAGTTTTCGCCACCCAGTTACTCCAAGCTGTCCTCCTGAGCTGACTGACTCACACACACACACACACACACACACACACACACACACACACACGCACGTATATAGCAGCTTAATAAACACTATAGCAGGCATAGTGACTAGCTTTCCAGGAAGCTGCTGAGTCTGGGGGTAAGTGTCTAAATAATGCCATATGCCTCCAGCTGTGGAGTATTACTCTATCCAGCTTTTGATTTTTTTCGCTGAGTCATTGATGGACAGTGTGTGTGTGCACTCGGCACAAAGGGAGGTTGGCTGCAAATACTTGAAGGGAAAAAAAAAATGCAGAAATGGAGACCATGAATGAACTCCAGTGATGAAATATTTCTAAAAAAAAGAGCTGGATCTTCATTAGGCACTACTTTTATTCGAGTGTGTTTAAATCTAACCTGAATTTACCTGAGTTTACACTCCAGGGCGGTTCAAAGAACAGTGTCAAACTGAATGGTTGTTTATTAGCAGGAAAACAATCGATGCTATTATTATCCTGTAAGAAGTTTCTTTAGTTGAACGTTTTTTTAAGATTTTCTATGCCTGCTGAATTTATAAACTTGTCTTATTTATTATAGATCAGTGGGCCGTTTTTTCTATTCTTCCTACCTGTGTTGCACAAATTACTAGTGGCATCTTTGTTGCGCCACATTGCTGTTGTGTTGTGGGTTTTTTTTATGCTGTAAATGGATTTATTCATTTGTAAACAAGCTTCAGGATAATTTAGTCAGATACAAGACCATGGACATGTGTGAAATTCATGCAGTTTCCTCATTGACGATCAGGATTTATTTTAATTCTCAGCCTTACGGTTTCTTATGGTGTGGACTGATGTTTGGTCTTCTGGGAACACCCGCCATTTTTTTTTTTTACCCGCCATTCCAACATTTCATATATGAAAGGGTATTAAAAATGTTCAAAACACACCAACAGATGGCAGCACAAGGCTGCTTTCACCATCTTTTGTCGTGTCTCAAAATCTTTGATACCCCTCATATGTTTGGTGGCCTGGAAGAAATCTTTTACATGCTCACATTTGTCAGGCCCTCAAAGGGAAATGAATTTCCAAAAAATCAAACGTCAACACTGCCAAATGTTAAAGAATTATAAGATTACAATGGAATGTATTGTCTCGGTTTGACTGTCAGTATCATTCATATAAGACCTGTTTTATTACCCGACATCCGACTTACTGAGCCAAAATCGTCATTTTTACACACTTTTTGACTGATTTCTCCAATTAAATTTACAGCATTCGGTAGAAACATTTCAACAGAGCGATTTTCAATTATACAACTGAGCAATTGGGGATTAAGAGCCTTGCTCAGGGGCCCAGCAGGGGTAACTTGTTTGTGCTGGGAACCAATCCCACAATCTTTCAGTTAGCAGTCCAACACCTTAACCACTGCGCTACCAGCTCCCCACCCATGACTAACTTTATACTCACTAATTTATTACTATAGTTCATGTGAGTGTGTTCTCTGTTTTTGATGATGACTGGATGTGACGGCGACAGATGTTTTGACTGATGTTTTGGGCACTGATTACATATTGATTTCGATTGGATTAGTTTGATGTTTATCTCTATGGCTTAAACTAAAAGCACACTAGCGACGACTTCTTTAATCAGACCCACGATTTCTTACAGTCCTGGCTATAGAATGTAAACTTTTATAAAATCTGCCATTTATATTTTTCTAAGTAGCTGTTTCAAGATAATTACTGAGAGAAAACTCATTTTGGTCAACAGAATCTGACTGCTTTTTATACCCCCAACCTGTCGCTCATATAGTCTTAAACAGGGTAAACGAGTGTCTGTTTTATTGGCATCACACTTAAAACAATCAGTTAGCTAATAAACCCTGGATTTAAGATTTATCAAACAAACTCTACTGAATGTCCAAATGAATCTGATACCCGATTACCAACCAGCGTGTTTAACGAATGAGTTTCATCATTCTTATTTGTGTTACAAAAGAGAGACAAAGTATTGTAACGTCATTGTGAATTTCAAATGAAAAAAAAGGCTGTATTTGCTAGACATTCTTTTTTTGTTTAGAGATAAATTTGATGTTTATTCGAGTCCTGTTGTGTTCTGAATCATCATTGCATGCTCTGATTTCATTTGAGGACCAAATTATTGCTGCTTTATTTTTCCACAATGTGTGTTGAAGTATTTGGCTTTTTTTAAGACAAAAAACTTTTTATACTAAATATTTAGTAAATAGTAAATTAACCAGCAAAAGTGTTACTGTGCTAGTAGTAATAATAATAATAAGGAGGAGAATCAGCACCTTTGCTTTTGATAGGCTGAAGCTTGTGTTCGGTGTCAAAACCACTTTTTTAAATGAAAATAAGAATGTAATGATTGAAGTTATTGAGATGATTTATGACCGAATAATCACCATTAAAGAGCAACAAGTTTGATTAATGAGTGACTCTGGGAAATTCTGTAACTTTGTTTTTTTTTACGTTTTTATGGGAATAATCTTTATTTTTTTCTCCTTTTGGCTGTCCTCTTTTAAGGGGTCGCAACATCCCTGATGCAGTCCCACCTCCACTTTGAACTCCTCTGACCTACTGCACACCTCACCACTGGCCTGCTCCCCTCATACATAGCCCGCACCACCTTGACATACTTCTCTGCTATTCCTGACTTCCTCATACAATACCACAGCTCTTCTCTTGGTACCCTGTTATATGCTTTCTCCAGGTCTACAAAAACAGTGGTGGTTACATGTGGGTATAATACTCAGTTTGGCGCTTATGACCACTAGATGGCAGCATTTTCTTGCCTGTACTATTAGCTCACTGATCAGAATTTTTATTTTAGCGTTATAGATTAACACTAGCAGTCGAATTGTCTGAACACACTAAACTGTACGAGTAACGTTTGGCATCAACTCATTTAATTACATTTATAGCATTTACCCCTTATAATCAGCAAATTGGATCTTTCTTTTTTTGGACAATTGAACAAATAAGGGCCCAGTTATTTTAAGGGAGGGCATTATATTCTGCTGGGATGCATGTTTTCCTCATAGCCCCAGACTATGATGCTACCACCACCATGCTTAACTGTAAGCAAGAGTCAATTTTTTCACCAGGGCGTCGCCACACATGCTGGACACCATCTGACCCAAGTTTATCTTTGGTCTCATCAGACCACAGGACATGGTTTTAGTAATTCATGCTCTTAGACAGGCTTCCTTCTGGCATGACGGCCATGCAAACCAACTTGTTGCAGTGTATGACGTATGGTCTGAGCACTGACAAGCTCTTGCTTCTGCAACCTCTGAAGTAATTCTGGCAGCACTCGTGTCTGTTTTTTTTTTTTGTTTTTTTTTAAAGCCAACTTCTGCACCTGATGCACAGCAGGAGGACTCAACTCTTTTGATCGATCCTTGCGAGAAAAGAAAATTGTCTTTTCCGAAAACCTTTTAACAATTTTAAAGACAATAATTATACTATGCATGTACTGTGTATACTATTTATATTATGCAAGTTTGAACAGATCAACTTAAAGGTCTATGGTAAGTAACAAATTGTCCAAAAGTGTTTATCATGGATGGATGGATGGATGGATAGACTTTATAAAGGAATTTAATTTATATTTACATTTATTTAGCAAATTTACACAAATTTTAGATCCAGATATTAAATGATATTGTTGCTATAGAAATGTATAGGCACAGTTTAATTTCATTCAATTCTTAAGCATATCACAGTCATTAAAAAAAAAATACTTATATGATTTAAAATTCTATAACAAAACACATTTTATTCAATAAAAACACATTTTTAGCCTTTAGAGACTTTATTCTCAGATTGAGTACCTTGTCTCTTACGATTTATTCTCCTTTAATCCCAGACCTGAATGCTTACATTAGTCATATTGGGTTTATTAGGAATTTTTAACAAATGTGTTATCAATGTATCCCTTCTGTACCCACACACACGCACACACATTCACCTGCTACATGTGATGAACCGATGTGGACGTGATGGTCTGCTGAGTCTAGCGTTTTCTCATTGATTGTCTATGCATGCAACAGATTAAACATTCAACAAATTAGAATCTGAACATCAGAGCCTAAACATGAGCACCGGATACTCTTCGGGTTCACTTTGAAAAAAAAAAAAAAAAATTTGGAAAGGATTAATCCATCATCATCATCATCATCATCGTCATTGTAGTGTTAATGATAACCCAGAGGAATAACTCTACATGGTGGAAAGTAACTCTATATACACTTTATATTGGCAAAAGTTTGTGGACACCTCATTATCAGATCCTCTCCAAAATGTTGGAGCATTGGAACCAAGAGACCCAAACACTGTTCCAGCATGACAAAACCTCTGAGTTCTATTAAGACATGCTGTGTTCTGATTAGAGTGGGAAAATGTGTGTGTTCTGACTCTAACACCACTGAACACTTTTAGGGATAAACTGAAACAGCGACTGCACCACGGATCTCCGTACCTGACGTTAATGTCTGATCTTACTAATACTATTGTAGCTTAATTAACACGTCTTACATTCAAGCACCAAATTGTAATGCAAAGTCTTACTAAAAAAGTGTTCGGGTTGTGGCTGCTTACACAACATGATCACTGCAGGAAAAAAACAGGAGAAAATTAATAATAAAACCAGTTGCATTTCACGTTAATAGAATATAGTTACGGCTTTCTAAGGTTTAAAAAAAAAAGGTTTATTTTAGTCAGCAAACACTGGTTTGTTTGTTTTTTTATTTCGGCAGCGATATGCAGTATTTTTTCCTCTGGACCTCCTTTTAGTTATAGTCTTGTTTTTTTGTCTGCACATTTTTCTTGGGTCAGACATTAACGTTGCTGTTTTAAATGATCAGAATACAGTGCTGTCAGGACCGGTTTTATGCTTGATAATGGTTTGCTTTGGAGTGGAAACTTTAAGCCGGAATCGTGATTCAGCGGACGCAAATGCTTAAACTTTTACTCATCAGATGATGAACGTACAAATCCGGTTTAGTTATAAACGCTGCCTTAAATCTCAAAGGAGAAACATTACAATTAACCCTTAAACGGCTTTTACTGCCTTTAAAATAGCACAAAGCCCAGAGGTTGCTTTAGGCTACCATCAGAACATGATTGTTCACATGCTGATCTGTTTTCTCCTCCCTTTTTTATCTCTAACTGAACCGATCTTTTGCGTTTTATATAACTTAAATTGCACCTGAATTGGCTACACTGACAGATGTCAGTTTAACCCTCGCTATTATGTGGTTGTGCAGATGTGAGCCATTAAGATTGACTATTACGTTGATTTACGTCTGTTTAAAAGCCGCTTCGATGTTTACACAGAATTTACACCCCTAATCCTAGTTAATCCTATAGTTATCATTCATCGTTGTGTTTTCTAAGAATTAATTTGGGGGTTTTTTTTCTTGATCTTGATTAAAGTTTAGCTGTTAGCATCAACACTGCTTTACATTAAAGTAACCAATCCAGAGAAGGTTATCATTTCAAGATTCGCCTTGTGTATCTACTTTACAGGCTCTTATTACTAACAAAAAAACCCCAAAAAACAGTAACAAAATATTAAAAAAATGTTTATAATCATTGATATGGCAACGCAGCTACTTATAGCTACTGTAAACATGAGTTATAACAGGAACTAGCTTACTCTGGTGCCAAATCACTATCAAATGTAACTTAAATAAACATCTAACAACAAATAATAAAAAAATGTTCCATTCATAGAAAAATAAATAAATACTTCATGATGTGCTGTTATTATTGCTAATTATTTTCTTCCTAAACGCTACCCAGGTGTTCTACTTCCTATTTTTCCTACTTCCTTTTTTTTCCTACTTCCTATTTTTCCTACTTCCTTTTTTTCCTACTTCCTATTTTTCTAAATTCAGTTGATGAAAGTCTCTCTTCACTCTAGAGATGCTGGAATTATGTTCTAATGTCGACCAATAAAGACTGATGTTAAAAAGTATTTTTAAGAACCTTTTCTTGACTTATAATGAATCCAATAATGAAAGGTACAACAGATGATTGTCTTCAGAAAGTCCCTTCACATCCTGATAGTCTAAAAGTCTTTATATGTATTTATATATTCTGTGGAAGGTTTTAGGCCAAAAAAATGTTCGTCCAGCATATTGCGGGAAAATAGGGGAAATCTAAATGAATATCGCTGTTGAGTTTTTATGCTGGAGTCGACTACATGAGTCAAAATGTCTGAAAGATGGTTGCACAGTGGCGGGCGGTGCAGTTGGTGCCAGTGGGAACTTACCCGACTGATACACGTCCTAATACCACCACTATCACATCGCAATTGTAGAAACCATCACTAATATAAAAACGCAATATAACAGGACGTAGAATTAAAGAGACAGAGACTTTTCGTGTATCAAGGGTGAAAACCATTTTTATTAAAGTAAGAAACCCCGTTAGCACAACTCCAAACCTCTACACTACAACCGCAACTGTACCACATACAACATCTGGAGCAGTTTAGAATCAATATTTATGTAATAACTAAAAAAAAAATTTTCAGTGTATAATAATTTTGCTGATTTTAAGTTTAGACCACAGCTGATGGAGATAAATATCGAGTTAAAATCTAGCGTACGCCTTTACCAGATTTATTCAGTTTTATTTTTGATCTATAATTCTTCCGGAAGCTTCTAGTGCTGGTCTACAGTGTAAATATCTGGATCAAGTTACTCTTTAAAAAAAAAAAAGATAATAATATTTTTTTAGGAATGGTATTGTGTTAGAAATCATTACATTCCCCTGTTACAAAGTCGGTTATCGAAGCAGCCATTTGACTAAACCAATCAGAAACCTAGACTTCGATATTGACTTTAACCACTTTATCAAACTGCTGCTCTATTTTCTGTGTTGTGGTTCTAGGCCCTCCAGTGGCGCTCGCAGTTAGCTCATCGAACCCATGGGAGCCAGTACTATCCCAGAATCCCCTCCCTCTTGGACAGCGGCCACTGTCTCCTGGCAGCGGCTTTACACAACAGGAAACAGACTGGGGATTCCGTCACCATGCTGCAGTCAAAGGGAGCATTGAGTGGAGACAGGAAGGCTGTGTAGAGAGCGGAGGGGGAAGCGGTGTGTAAAAGCTTCTCATACTGCCTTTACTGTTTCTACTTTAAGCTGTGTTTTATACACTTCTCTCAGTTTATTTTTAAACATGTCCTGTCACCGGCGCATGAGTCACATCGTAAAAAGAGCTAAAATAATATGTTTGATTAGATTCTCCTGTGAAGGATAAATTAATACACATGTAAAGAGAAAAAAAAACAAGTCATCTGTCGTTTTTTTCACATGCTTCATATTTCACTTTCATTATTTATAAGATTATTATAAAATTCTCTACGCAAAATCTGTACCGACGAAACTCTTCTCGTTGTTGCTAATTGTATCTATAAAGATTTAGCAAGAACGGCTAATGTTTCTCATCAGCATGCGGTCCACAGCCTACGTCATGCAACACACCAGGCCTTAATACAGACCCCAAGCCTCCATACTCGTGGGCTGAGCTGGTGGGAGACGAATGGTCAGGAGAACTCGCATGACATCAGAGCCTTAAATGTGGTATTGGTTTATTTTAACAGCTTTCAGAATCGCTGACGCATCGATTGCAGATGCAATGCATCACCCTTCATAACATCCTCATGAGCGCGGCAGACTCCCCCCCCCCCCAACAGATTCGGGTGGTGATGACGTCCTTTCAACATCTGTAACAGATCTGGAGTTGAGGTTATTTTTAAACAAATGTGTTTAATATATTTACAGTATCAATTAGTGTTTCAATGGGTTTTTTTTACTTGTTTACTGCATTTTTATAAGGTGCTGAAAAAATTAGCACTAAACACAGTTACGGCAGGTTTATAAGGTGTTCTTTAACAGTTGAGTCAGAGCTAAGAGTGACTTATTAACTGATTCGTTGTCTGCTGTTTAATTTATTTTCCACATTGCTCTTGAACACTTGACTTTAGATTGAGTCGTTTTCTATAACAATAGCAGCTGGAGAGGGTTTTTTTTGACAATATACAGAAGAATACAACAATTCCAGATACTTGAATATCTGATCTTTGGGATGGTGATAGATGACCACGTTGCTGATTATTTTCTTATGAATTCACACTTGTTTTATTTCTTTCTTTTATATTTTGAAATCTGAAATAAATTTAAGTGTAAATGGACAAATACTGGATCATAATCAGTATTATTAAAAAGCTTAGTGGTCTGCATTTACATTTGCGGCATTTGGCAGACGTCCTTATCCAGAGCAACTTACATTTATTTCTTTTATACAACCGAGCAATTGGGGGTTAAGGGTCTTGTTCAGGGGCTTAGAGATGGGAGCCTGGTGGTGCCTGGAATTAAACTACAATCTTCCAATTAGCAGTCCAACACCTTTACCACCGTTCTACCACTTAAGATGATGGACTGCTGAACAGGCTAAAAGTTTAAATCAACTCTGTGATGGACTGGCGACTTGTCCAGGGTGTCCCCCTTCTGCCTTTCACTCTTTCAAATGGGATAGACTCCAGCAGATCCCTGTGACCCCGAAATAGGGAATAAGCGGGTATAGAAGATGAATGAATAAGTGAATGAAGATTTCTTGACTGCTTAGTTATATAAATGAGAGAAATTTGAGTGGCTTTAAACAAAGATTTTCATCAGTTACCATAAATGGGAAGTGGGTGGCTCATGGTTAAGGTATTGGACTAATAACCTGAAGATTGTGGGTTTGATTCCCAGCTCCACCAAGCCACCACTGCTGGGCCCCTGAGCAAGGCCCTTAACCCCCAATTGATAAGTTGTATAAATGAGACCAATGTAAGTTGCTCTGGATAAGGGCGTCTGCCAAATGCTGTAAATGTGGGCGCTAAAATTCTATACAAATCCAGTGCTATAATGTCATTTTGGGCGCCTTGCATCGATCAGCAAAAAACGAAAATCTAGTCCATTTTTTATCTTATAAAAAAAAGGTGCCAAACTTCTTACAATCCTCTAAATTAATATAAATGACTAAAATCCTGTTTGATATTCAGTAAATTGGTAGGATTACTTCTTTATATAATACAGCTGTGGGATAAAAAATCCTAAAAACTTAGATCACTGTAGGAAAATCGTTGAAAGATTCGTGTAAATTAAATAAATAAATTTTGCACGAAAGAAGCAAAGTCACTAATCTTCTCCTGTCAATGTATCAGTTGGATTCATGTTCTTAAATAGATGTCTGGTTTTAATCTAATATACAGCAAACTTCTTCGATTGTCTATTGGCGCGTACAATATGACCACAATGACCCTGTCGTGTCATTAATTCACAGCCCTACAGGCCACTGAATCAGGTTTGTAGGACTGATCAATAAAACCATTCATGTCACTACGCACAATACAGAACTGCAAAGTTATTATGATGTTTTATCTATCTGGCAGTATATAGCTGGGGAAAAGAGGACTGTCCGACCTGTTGCAGGACAGGATGTGTGTCAATCAGCATGACTATTTATTACCAGATACTGTGAGAAGTGTTTACAGCAGCACAGCACTTAGTTCAGTTACACATAGCTGGACAGGAGAGGGAGGAACACATGCCCCACTGTGCCAATTAGAGCGCTCGTCCGGGGGTGTGGGCTTTCCATGAGGTCAAACCAGTAAACAAGACTTTTATCATGATGGAAGAGAGGATGCCAGAAAAGGGGGACTGACATTGCTACTATGTCCCCATGACGAAAGCACTTCATGCCTGCACAGCCGCTGACAGTTTTAGTTCTATCTGGATTTGTGCAGCACTTCCGGGTTAAAAAATGAATATCAGGTTACTGTCTGTGCATTTGCCCCTAAAACATGCAAGCTATAGATAAACCGGATGACTCTAAATTGCCTCAAAAGCGTGTCTGTGTGGTGTGTGTGTGTTTGAAACACAGTCAGATTTTCTGGAAAAGGCTTTGGATCTACAGGCATTAAAGTTCGAGTGACTACAAAGGATACAACAATGAAATATTTCTGAAATATTGTGGGAAGTTAGTGGGGAAGTGGTAGTGCAGTGGTTAAGGTGTTTGTCTACCAACTTAAAGACCCGGGTTCATTTCCGAACACCAACAAGCCACTACTGGGCCCCTAAGCAGGGCCCTTAACCCCCAATTGCTCAGTTGTAGAAAAGAGAATAATGTAATTCGCTCTGGATGAGGGCATCTGCCAAAAGAATCCTCTCTCTTTCCCCCATGTATAGGTGGGCCAACCATGTAACCTGGATGCTAAAATCTATACCTAAAGGTCATTTTAATGGGTAACAACCCCCCCCCCCCCCCCCCACCCCACCCCGTCCTTACCCGCCATTTTTATAATAACTTACAATCACGTGATTCGCAAGACGCAGAAAAACCCCCCAAAAAACAATAGATAACATGGAGGTTCTAAAAGTTCGTATTGTAGCAGCATTTCCAAGAAAAGATATTAACCAAAAATCACCACACATGTGATAGGTTATCCTTACATCATGAAGAGGAGCCATTTAATGTTAATTGGGATCTAAAGCATGTGCGCGCCAAACAAAAATCAATAATGTCCCTTCACATGTTATTCAATTATTGCAGATCATTTACAGATTCAGACGGTTGTGCTGCAGTGACGGTTTACCTCCATAACAGCTCTTCTATAGAGAGTAAGACACCGTGTCTCACTCACACAGTCATGACTTTTGTATTTCGTTTCCTAACGTTGCCCGGTCCTAAAATAGCGCGCCAGTATTTGTGTTTAACGCCGACGCACTGCGGTTGCTAAGCGACAGGCTCGCGTTGACATGGCGACATCTTTTAGATATTTAATAAACATCCGAAATTTAGAAAAAAAAAAGCTAATTTTTACACCGTGATTTTTAGATCGTGTTTTTTTTTTAGCTTGGTATCATTATTATTCGTCTACATTTCTGTTTTCTTTCTTCGCAGCAGGTCTGTTGCTTCCGCCATCTGGAAATGTGGAGAAGACAGAATCAGGGTTGCCAGATTGATGCAAAGAAAATATTATCTGAAGGAAAAAATGTGAAAAAATTTAAAAAAAAAAAGGCGAAAAACCTAAAATCGTGGATAATTGTAATGTTTATCAATGTAATACAACTTAAGTACATTAGGTGACAACAGCTATCGGAAACTAATCAGGTGCACATTTTATTTAGGCTTTTCGATGGACTGGTGTCCCACCTAGAGGACAGATCTCTCCCTCCCAGTTCCCCAAGTTTATTAAAGACAGTTAAAAATAGACACATGATCGAGATGCACTTTTGGTAGAAACACACAAAAGATTACAAAGGTGACTTGTGCATCTGGAAAACACCTTACACATTGTTTGTTGACCCCTAAAACTTTTTCCTATAATAAAAAAATCCCAATTAGAGCAAAAAAAAAAGGCAAAATCGTTGATTTTAGAACATGAGCCAAGTGTGTAAAATAAATCTTTAAAATAAATACCACAGATATGATCATGGTCACATCTGTCTCCCTGAGAAAATAGTTTATTTTCTTACATACAATTTATCTTATTTGCCCATTTTCCTTGGGTGAATAAGACAAATTGTATGTAAGAAAATAAACTATTGTCCCAGGGAGACAGATGTGACTAATAGACGGTCTGGTAAATGTAGTATAAAACAGGGGGGCTTTTCTTGTGTTTAAGAAATTTTGGAATATATAATAGAAATTAATGAAATTCTATTTATTTCATTTTAAATTATTTAAGTGTTTATTGCAGGGAGACTTTTGGTTTGCCCTGTAGAATCACCAGGTCATGACCATGTCTTACATCTGCTCTGAGACCTTTCAATATTCTCTATGATATTTGGACCTTTAACACTTTCTCATGTGTTTTAAATGCCTATTACTATTAAATGCATGTATTCACTATATCCAATTTGATGCAACATTTTTACACGTTAATCACGTCACCCACCAACATGTTAAACTTTACAAACAATCTGCTTACTTAATAGCAGGCCTGGTTCCTGACAACCATAGAAGGCTGGGCAGACAGATATCCCAGGTGGCCAATTTTAAGGGATAGGGTTATGGGGTCAACTAATTAAATGATGGAATAGCAAACATTATGTTGTATGTTGTAATATTTTTAATTGGGTTTGGTTAAGAAGACATTATATTAAGTCAATATAAGCACAAATATTAAAAAAATGTTAAACGAAGGATTATTTCGAACATTCATAGAGGCTAATGACTGGACTAATAAGCACAAATTCAATATTACAGTCTTTTTAAAGTTTAAGTGAAGTTTGGGCCAAAAAATAAATCAAGAAATAAAATGAAAAGTTTTTTTTTTATCCCACCGACCGCGATCCCGATCCCGGGTGAAAAGCTTGGTTCTGGCAACGCAGAAGAGAATCCCTCTTTCTGTCTGCTAAGACGTGGTGCGTGACGCCGTGAAGGGGGCGTTACTAAACAGAGGTATTTCCCGGCTTTGTAAAGCAGCGGAGACCTCACCGCGTGAGCTAGTGCGTCACGAAGACCCCGAGCAGCCCGGCACTTCATTTACAACTGCTGAATTAAAAAGACGCAACGGGTTTTAGGTACAAAAAAACCCCCGCATATTCACACCGTGGATTTTATAAATGATGCGCATTTTTCCGTGACAGCGTGTTTTATGCCAGAATTTAACACATTCTCTTAAAATCCAAAGTATTTGGAGTTATTTATAACTTGGACGGTTGACTTTACTTCAGAGGTCGGAAGCATGAAATCAGCAGATGAAGGTAATATAACATCAACTTTATTTATTCATTAATTGTTTCTTCTTCTTACTATTATTATTATTTTTATAATAATAATATTATTATCGTCAGTATTATAATTTCTATTTTGAAACTAATGCATGCTGAATATGGCTAGAATATGTGTTTCATAAGCTGACTCCAACTGCTGTAATCTGAAGGTAAAATGTTAGACGGTTGGTCCTGTGTATAAGGCGTTGTCTTTGATTAAGTTTGCTGAAGGAGAACTGGAGCTGGGTTCGGGGTAGGCGTGGCTCCTGCTTCACAAACAGACCGTTATACAGTCTTCCAGCTCTGTGTTAAAGCAGCACCTCTTGCATCATGAAAGGGTTTAGTTTACATTGACACTGTGATTCATGTTTATCTCAGTCAAAAGGCAAACATTTATCATATCCTCTTAGTTAAACAGTGAAGTGTGTGTTAGTCCTTTACTGTAAAGTCCTCAGTCCTTCTATTTGCAGGGCTCGGTGCTCTCTTTGACTCGATTTAGTGGAGCTTGTGGTTTCAGGGTCTGCGTGGCACTTGCTTTCACAAGAGACTGTTCCTAATTTTCTTGTGAGTCTCTCGCCTAAGAAAGCACAGCATCTCTTACAGACCGAAAGCCCTCCTGCTGGGCTAGAAAAAAAGGTGTTTATAGAAATTTTAGAGAAAAAGGGTGTTTCGCAGGAGTTAATTGGATAATTAACCATTTTAGCTTTTTAATGGCTTTCTTAAAAAAAAACTTTTTCGAACATTGTAGATTCTCTAGAGATTACACTAAAAAGGATCCTATTAAAGTGGTCACACTAAATACCTTCCCAGTATGTCGTTTTCAATTTTTAGTCTAGAGAACCCTCTTTATCTAACCTTTCAGCAAAACGTTTTTATGGGCAGGTTCTTCAAAAAGTAAATTGTTATTTCTTTTTAAATATGTTTTAATTAGAATGATTTCTGATTAAAAAGTAGTAGTGGGGTAGGAGCTGCTCAAGGGTTAAGGTGTTGGTTCGCTAATCGAAAGATTGTAGTTTCGGTTCCCAGCATTACCAAGGTGCCACTGTTAGACCCTTGAGCAAGGCTCTTAACCTCCTACTGTTTATTTGGATAAATATAAGTTGAATAAGAGTGATCTAAATGTAAATATAGTAGTCAACGTTTGAAGTGAATCAAATTTGTCCCAGGACAAGAGCAGGCGTTGTTTTAGGGTTTTGATCCAGTTCAGATGTCGACTAGTGTGTATTTAAAAACCCTGTTTAATGGTTCAGCATATAGATTTAATGAGGTTCCACTTAGTTTTTAGACAGCAGGACGAGCATGAACTTTTCACCACAGACAGTTTCCATGTTCCAGTTAAAGGCATAAGTGATTTCATTAAAAACTTTAGTAGTAGCATTTTCTTTTTTTCATTTTAACATATAGTTATACGTCGGTTCTTAGGTGAGCAATAACCTGTCAACTCAGTGTAAATAGTTCAGTCTGTGATTTAGAGACTATTTAGTTACCGACTATTTTCTCTTCATCTGTTTTTTCGTCCCTGGTGTTTTGCGGTTTCAGTACAATCAATGCTGTGTGTTGCCCGGATCAGAGATCATATATTATATTAAAGTAAATGAACTTGTGTTTAGACTAACTGACTGTCTGGCGAAGTAAATAGACGGAATGGCTTTCGGGGTTTGATGCGGTTTGTTTAATATAACGTTATTTTCACCTGTATATTTTTGGTCTCAGTCTTTGTAGCCAGATATTGAATTACCGAACGTTTTCTCTGCAGATGCATACAGCTACACACCAAACATCAGCCTATCCCTCCCACTGAGTAGCCCTTGCCTTCCCACCCAGTACCATAACCTTCAGACCAGTCCGTCCATATCTGTTTCTATCAGCCAATCTTCATCATTCTAGTGAAGACATGGGCTCAATGGGATTCTACCAATCATCTGGCCCCAATGGAGCTCCGGCTCTGGAAAGTCCACGCATTGAGATCACAGCTTATGGTCAGTTCTCTGATGATGCTGTGGAAGAGAACAGTGCACCTGTAGCTAAGCGTGTCAACTCTGTCGTGACTTTAACATTGCCTAGTGCTGAAGGTTACCGTGACCCAAGTTGCCTGAGCCCAGCTAGCAGCATCTCGTCACGCAGCGGCCACTCGGAGGCCTCATCCTATGAGTCAGGTTACTCATGCAATTATGACAACTCACCACAGAACTCCCCATGGCAGTCACCATGTGTCTCCCCCAAAGGTTCCTCCGCATTGCTGTCTGGAACGCAGGGGATCTCACCTCGGCAGTCGCCTACAGGATCTCCTCGCACTAGTGTAACTGATGAAAACTGGGTAGCACCACGTGGCTCCCGCTCCAACTCCCCTTGTGTTGGAAAACGGAAGTACAGCTTTGGTGGCAACGCCTCTCACAAGCATCCTGTATATTCACCTAACCAGTCACCAGGGCTGTCTCCACAAACCTCACCTCGCCTCAGTATGACTGAAGACACATGGCTGCCTAACACCAACCAGTACACCAATTCTGCAATTGTGGCAGCAATTAATGCTCTCAGCACAGATGGAATGACTGATATTGTGGAAGGGATTCCACTTAAGACCAGAAAAACTAGCATGGAGCATAGCGCTTCTGTGAGTCTCAAGATTGAGCCTGGAGGTGAAGAATCAGGTTCTGCAGAGCAGTGTCATGATGACTACTCCACATCCCGCCTAACTTTTAAAAAGGAGGGCTACACTAGCTTCCTGGATGTACCACATCATCCATACTGGTCTAAACCAAAGCCGTATATCAGGTAAAATACTGATGTCCCGCAATGGTTTAATCTTTTCTTTTATTGGTTTTTATTCTGTCAGCAACAATTTCTAGACCAATAACCTCATGTTGTCATTCTCTTTTATTTAGCCCATCCTTGCCAGCTCTCGACTGGCAGCTGCCCTCCAGTTCTGGACCATATAGCCTGCAGATCGAGGTTCAGCCTAAATCTCACCATCGTGCTCATTATGAAACAGAAGGAAGCAGAGGGGCTGTGAAGGCACTTGCCGGAGGACATCCTGTTGTACAGGTATTTATTTGTCTATATGTGTACTTACTTCCATATATGGCTTTGTCTTCTTCTACTTTGTAGCAGTAACCGTGCTTTACGATAACAGCTTTAAAATTATTCTGCTTGGCAGGTTTCCAGTCGAGCTCCTGTATAAAAGAAGGTTGTCTTGTAAACTAATTAGACTGGCAACATTCCTTTGCCATTATGCTCTAATGAGTAGAATTCAGCATTTCTTCAGTCGGTATTTTGCCAGTTTTTTTAGAAGTAGTCTTCTATTCTCACTTGTTTTTATCAAAACTTTTTGGATTTCTGGAAATAAAGACAGAATTTCTAGACAGATTGTCCTTTCCCCAATCAGTAGTTGGTGTTTGGAAGCAGGCTATACGGTTTAGCAATAATCTCAAAGTATTAGGTGAAATACCTCAGATGTTACACAAGACCGCGAAGTCTTGACGACAGCACAGGCCAGTCAGTTCCGCAACAGACGGTTGTGACTCACCCGACTCCTGTAAATCTACTGCTTGGACCAAATTCATGAATAAGCATAATGGTCATAGTGGTCAGAAGCAACTGTAACAACTTTTCAGTAAAAGTGGCATGATCACACACTTTTATTACTCTCATAACCCGAGCCTATGGATCATTTTACCCAGCTAGCCGTGCGACACAAAGGAGAAATGACGCTTGGCTCTGGCCCACATCTGCTTAAATGCTTTATTCCAATTCACATCTGCGCTGATTGAATAGTTCAGTTCAGCTTCATGAGGTGCTAATGATGCCAAACACATGCCATTGGGCTTCTCTTCTGTGAAGAACCCAGCATGCTTTTTTCTTTCACTCGTTCCTTATGTTTTTTTCACGTTTGCCGCAGTTTCCTCCCCGGCGCACAGGCTGCCTTTTGTTTAGTAAAGTTCCCAGTGCAGCACTGACATCATGGGGGCCGGCATGCAGTGGAGGCGGCCAGTCTGAACCACACACGTTTCTGGCTCCTGGCCTCTAGCTGCTGTTTGCGTGTGTGTCTGTGTGTGTGTGTGTGTGTGTGTGTGTGTGTGTGGGATAGGGGTTCTCAAGGGAACCTCACATAGGCTGCCCCGTCCTGTAAACCTCCAGATTAGAGAGCATGTTCTTCTGTGCACACTCTTCAATTGGCTTTGATGGCACCTCCCACACAAGCTTCTCTCTGAGGCTCATCATTCATCCTAAAGCTTTCTCTTTCCTCAGTTCCTTACTCAAGGATTTTTTTAAGACCACAGCTTAGGATTTACCGCAAGATTCGTCAAATGGATAGTATATGTACGTGGCTGAACTTTCTCTGTTCAACCACAATCATGAGCTTCAATGCTTGTCTTTAACTCACTCAGGAAATGCACCGGATTGGCTCTGTCATAACTGGAAAGAATGACAACATCTTTAGGTTTTTATTAAGAAACTCAACAGGATAAAGTTAAAAATATGAAATTATTACCTTCTTATTATTTTCTTGTGCTGTAAATAAAATCGATACTTTATTTTAATAAACATTTCATTAAAATATAATAGAATTTGAGATTAGCTCTTAGGAAGGTCAGTAGGTTAAGTTAAACTTTTTAAACTTAGTTAAACTTTTTATGTATATGATGGAACTACTTTACATTTGTAGTATTTGGCAGACGCAATTGTAGTTTAAGGGCCTTGCTCAGGGGCCCAGCAATGGTAACTTGGTGGCATTGGGAATCGAACCCAGATCTTTTAATTACCAGACCAACACCTTAACCACTAGACTACCACTTCCTTTTTAGGTAGATGAATGTGTGTGTGTGGTGACCTGGGAAACTTGCTGTACAGCCAAAACTGACATTTTGACCATAATTCAGATTTCTCTGCTTCTAAATGTCAGCTTTGAGAAAAAATATATATATATACTTCAGCAAAAGATTGAGCTTATTAAGAAGACTAATCTTTCCCTATTCTAGAAATAAAAACATTCAGTCTGTCTAAAAAACAACTTGCTACTTAAAGTTGTAAGGATGTGCCGTAGGTAAACCGCCAGTTGATTCGGTAGCCTGATACTAGATAATAAAATATCTATAATGCTTTTTATATAACACACATTTAAAGGCTTGAGCAGTTAAAGTCATACATTTTACAGTTAATGTCATGCATTTGATTAAAGCAGTGGTTTTAATACATACCCCATATTAACAAACCTAAGAAAACCCTTTTTTTCTGCCTTGAGCCCACCCCCTGTTCTCATTTATAGGATTTACAGAGGTCTATACAGTAGTAATAGTGTGTATAAAATGTCTGTCAGGAGTCCAGTTCACACACACTTGAGCATTCCAGTTTGAAAGTTAGGTTCCCAAACACAGCGAAATAAAAAATATCCTATTTTAAATCCATGTTTTTTTATTCTACATTTTTTTATTCTATTATTGGATAGAATTACAATTTTGGTAGAACATTTACTTATCTGGGCTTTTAGAGTCTTAACAGTCTGGTATTGTATATACACTATATTGCCAAAAGTTTGTGGTCACCTGACCATCAGATTCAAATGTCATTTCTTTCTAAAATGTTGCTCCACATTTAGAAGTTGTCTAAAATGTCTTTGTATGTTGTAGCATCACATTATTCCTTCACTGAAACTAAGAGACTCCAACACTGTTCCAGTATCACAATTGATCCCCATTGAAACATGGTGTGTTATGATTGGATAACACTCAACAATTTCGAGTGTTCTACACAAAGCCCCTGATCTTAACACCAATAAGCACCTTTCGGATGAACTGGAACACCGAATGTTCCACAGACATTTTTACCTGATGATGAGTGTCTGATCTCACTAATACTATTGTAGCTGAATGAACCCAAATCTCACATTCAAGCTCCAAACTGAATAGAATAGTGGACCTTAATCTAACAGCAAAATGGAAAGTAAATCTGGAATAAGATGTTTTTAAGATCATGTTTAACACATGATTCTAATGGTCAGGTGACCACAAACTTTTGTATACTTTAAATACTTTTTAAAAGAACTGACATTTCGACATCTTGCAGAAACTCTTGAGATTTAAGTGTCTTTATTAATTGCATTTACAACTATAAAAATGTGGAGTTTTCTTTTGAGAAGGCTACAATAATTCTTTCATTATGCCGAGCTGGGCCTTAACCCACATTACTCTGTCTGGAATTCTTGGTACAGATAGTACCTTTTTTTTTTTTTTTTTACAAGTCATCGAGGAGCACATGTCTAAACTCTGCATTTAACACCTTTGTCTCTGTTACACAGAGATAGTCAGGGCATATCTCAGAGCTCGAGAGCTGAACTCAGTGCAGAGAGGTGTGGACGAGGTTCTCTACCCTCCGAGTCATGAACCCACAATCTTGGCATTCCTATAGTAGGTGATAATGTAAGAAGGGTGGAGAAGCTCTTTTCATTCTCTCTCTCCTCTGGCTTTGCTCCTGCCTCTGCCTGTCTTAACTGAAATGCCTGTGTTAAACATACCCACTTGAATAAATATACAAGCTTCACAACCTTCAGCTCTTTTCCTCCCTTAAGAACTCAAGTCTCTTTTCTTATGCAGCTTGAACTTGCCAAGAACTTGTACTCAGCTAGTGTTTTATATTTAGATCACAGATTTACAGTGTTATGAAATGATCATAAAGCAGGTCCAGGGTCTGATTCTGACAGAAACTGTCATTAGGGTAGCAGTAAAGGTGATGATTTTCAGTTTGAATTTGTACAAAATCCCATCCTGTACATGTAATTAAGTGGATCATCTCTTTTAGCTTCATGGCTACATGGAGAGCGATCCTCTGACACTCCAGCTGTTCATCGGGACGGCAGATGACCGTCTCCTGCGACCGCACGCTTTTTACCAGGTCCACCGCATCACAGGCAAGACCGTGTCCACACCCAGCCACGAGATCCTGCAGGCCAACACCAAAGTGCTGGAGATTCCACTTTTGCCTGAGAGCAACATGAGGGCCATGTGAGTGCAGTGTGTATGCATACATGCCTCTGTGTGTGTGTGTATATGAGTTTTTTTATGGTGATAAAAGGTGGTTTCAAAAGGAATTGTCTCATGATTTAGTATTAAAAAAGACCAGATGTGTGTTTAAATAATTTTATTCAATCAATAAGAAAAATCATCAAATTTCAAACTCTCTCTATTTTTATGACTCCTACTCAGCTTCTGGTACAGGAAGCTGGTGTGTGCATGCTTTTTTTATTATAGTGATAATAGGTGGCATTAAAAAAGGTTGTAAATTCATGATCTCGTGATTAAAAACTGTAGTAAATAAGGTTTAAAGGCTTTTAACTTTTCGTTTATAAAATCAGAGAGAAAGGATGTGTAATTGAAAGCCTTTTTTTACTTTTATGATAGCTTCTGGTACAGGATGCTGTGTGTGTGTGTGTGTGTGTGTGTGTGTGTGGTGCTTTGTGTTTAGTAGAGCACAGTGGGTTTTCCTCCCAGGAGCCCTACAGCTCGTGTTACACGAGGCTTCAGGTTGTGTGGGAGCCTCTAACAGGGCACTGGGGTCTGAGTGGAGCAGTAGCAGCTGCCCAGCTCAGCACTTTTTCTCTCGCTATTTAATGGCTGGATTACTTAACTCAGCTTATATAAAACCCAAACCTCCTCGTATCCATTTTCAGCCTTGTTGGAAAGGCCTTCCAGTGTGCTTGCTTGTGCATCATCCAAAGTACTTTTGAAGCATATGAAAAGTTCCTACGGCTTGTTTTAAGTAATATAACGGTTGTTGTATGTATTAGATTTGAACGATGTCTTGTATTTCATGATTTTTGGAGGCTATTTAATGTTGACTGGGGAAAGCTGTCTTTGATTCTTGCCATTTGGAACCACTTTACACGTTGTGGTGATGCTCGTAAGCCAGGGTGGCTTTTTTGCATGGAAGAAGCCAATGTACTAAATTTTTATACATAGGTTTCTCTGGATTGTTGTTGTTGTTGTTAATAATAATAATAATAATAATAATAATAATTGATCTTAAAAGTGTCTTTATGATTGAAGTGTCTTTATCTTTTATTAAAATATTTATTACATTTCTGACAAGCTTTGGATTCATTGTAAACAAACCTAACAACAGAAAAATAAAACAGTGTGAAAAAAGAAAATTAATAATAATAATATTTAATACATTTTCAGTTAAATCAACTTAAAAACCAAAGAGTGTCATTTGTATTTAGTTTTAACACTACAAAGTTTAAAATTCAATAATTTATTCATTAAATAATAACACAGTAGGATGCCGGTTTGTTGGTTACTGGATTAGATTGTTTATTACATATACCAATGGACTAACTAATAACCAGTTTATTACATATACCAATGGACTAACTAATAACCAGTTTATTACATATACCAATTTACTAACTAATAACCAGTTTATTACATATATACCAATTACATATACCATGGACTAACTAATAACCAGTTTATTACATATACCAGTTTATTTACATATACCATGGACTAACTAATAACCAGTTTATTACATATACCAATAACTAATTACCAGTTTATTACATATACCAATGGACTAACTAATAACCAGTTTATTACATTATACCAATTCACTTAACTAATAAATAACCAGTTTATTACATATACCAATGACTAACTAATAACCAGTTTATTACAATACCATTAGTTTATACCAATACATAGACCAATTCACGGGACTAACTAATAACCAGTTTATTACATATACCATGACCAATACCAATTCCTAGGACTTAACTAATAACCAGTTTATTACATATACCAATAACCATAATATACCAAGTTTTTACATATCCCAGGACTAACTAATAACCAGTTTAATTACATAGACCAAATATACCAAACTAATAACCAGTTTATTACATAGACCAATTCACTAACCAATAACCAGTTTATTACACCAATAATTACCAAAACCGTATTAACTAATTCACTAACCATAAACCCGTTTATTACATAGACCAATTTACAAACTAATAACCAGTTTATTACATAGACCCAATTCACACTTATTACTAACCAATAACCAGTTTATTACATATACCAATTCACAAAATACCAGTTATAACCAGTTTATTACATATACCAATTCACAAAATTATAACCAGTTTATTACATATACCAATTCACTAAACCATTATACCAGTAACCAGTTTATTACATAGACCAATTCACTAACTATTACATAGACAATTTTACACTAATAACCAGTTTATTACATATACCAATTCACCAACCAATAACCAGTTTATTACATATACCAATTCACTAACTAATAACCAGTTTATTACATATACCAATTCACTAACTAATAACCAGTTTATTACATATACTAATACCAATTCACTAACCAATAACCAGTTTATTACATAGACCAATTCACTAACCAATAAACCAGTTTATTACATAGACCAATACCAATTCACTAACCAATAACCAGTTTATTCACTAAAAACCAGTTTATAATATACCAGTTAATTAAATATACTAATTAACTAACCAATAACCAGTTTATTACATAGACCAATTCACTTACTAATAACCAGTTTATTACATATACCAATTCACTAACCAATAACCAGTTTATTATGTATACCAATTCACTAACCAATAAGCAGTTTATTACATAGACCAATTCACTAACCAATAACCAGTTTATTACATAGACCAATTCACCAACCAATAACCAGTTTATTATGTATACCAATTCACTAACCAATAAGCAGTTTATTATGTATACCAATTCACTAACCAATAACCAGTTATTATTATATATACCAATTCACAACCAATAACCAATAACCAGTTTATTATATATACCAATTCACTAACCAATAAGCAGTTTATTACATAGACCAATTCACTAACCAATAACCAGTTTATTACATAGACCAATTCACCAACCAATAACCAGTTTATTATGTATACCAATTCACTAACCAATAAGCAGTTTATTACATAGACCAATTTACTAACCAATAGCCAGTTTATTATATATACCAATTCACTAATTAATAATCTGCCACAGAAGTTTTATGGTAAGTTTTATCTGGTTGTGTTCTGGCTTTATTAAAGAATCGACTGTGCCGGGATTCTAAAGCTGCGGAACTCGGACATCGAGCTGCGGAAAGGCGAGACAGACATCGGGAGGAAGAACACACGAGTCCGGATGGTGTTTCGCGTCCATATAAATCAGCCCAATGGCAGGACTGTGTCTTTACAGGTGGCATCTAATCCCATCGAATGCTGTGAGTCAACATATAAAGCTGTATATTATTGTAGCTTTTACACTGAGAAAGAGCTTTCTGTCAAATCTAAAAAAAATAATACAATCTATTTTAATTTTTTGGCTCATACATCAAAGTGTTAGAAAATTATGGAGTCAAATACATAGCAAAGCATAAAGAAGCAAGAAGTGAGCTTATTTCTACTAGCCGTCCCTGGATACTGGTCATAACGCTGCCCTGACAGCACATTAAACATACTTAATATGATAGATGATACAACGTTATTACAGTTACCAGCCATATATATATTTGAGACAGAAATTACTTTTGGCCTACTTATTTCTTTAACAGTTGAGTGTGACTTTCGAGACCATTAAAAAGAAGGCTTATGGCGGATTTTTATTTTTAAATGGTTCTTGTTTAGGTTCTTGCTGTGCTGCTTGCCAAAAGATGTGATATACTGTAAGGTAAATGCGAAGGATCAGTTCACAATGAGCACAACTCTTAAAATAGGAGGGGTTTTGGCACGTTCCCAGATACTAGCTGAAAACAGCAGCGATATGAAACAGCGAGCCAGGATTTATTTGCTGAATCTTTCCGAGGTTAAACGTTTTATTTGTACAGGATGAATTTATGATGCTATTGAATGATGCTAACTTTTGCATTATTGGTTTTAAAGATTTACAGAGATGCGTATGTCTCATGGTTATGATTATGATGTTGTTATGAAAAGAGTTAAAATGCATTTAGTACTTTCAAACATATATATTTTTATTTATTTTTACTTATTGTTTGTGTTTTGTGTGTGCTGTTAGCCCAGCGTTCTGCACAGGAGCTGCCTCTGGTGGACAGACAGAGTTTGGACAGCTGTCCTGCCACCGGGGGAGAGCGCATGCTTATCAGTGGCCATAACTTTCAACCTGACTCCAAAGTGGTGTTTGTGGAGAAAGGACAAGGTAACAAATTAATAACCCCGTACTGGGGTTAGCTTTAACTATCGAAAGTGTCTAAAGACTGCTAGGAGCAGCTCATGTGTTATAACAGGATTATTACTTATTATTACCTATCCAGATGATCTACATTGATAAATCACAATCACAATAGTCTTTTTCTGATATTATCATGTGTATCAAGGCACTTTCACAACTTGAATCACTAAAAGAACTTTTAAACTTTCTAAACAACAGATTTTAATTAAAAAAAAACACATCAACAACTTAAGACATGCAGTAGAATAACCTCTTTTTTAAATTTTATTATATTATAAATATGAATAATTTTTTTTATTCTGATTCGATGAAATAAATGTTATGTTAAAAAATTGTATCTACTTTGCCTATTCAAGATGAATCTTTAAAAAGATATTATGTTATTATTATTCATAAAAATAATATATAAAAAAATACTAATTGGTGTTGGACTGCCAACCCAAAGATTGTAGGCCCTGAGCAAGGCCCTTAAACCCCCAATTGCTCAGTTGTATAAATGAGATAAATGCAAGTCGCTCTGGATAAGGACGTCTGCCAAATACTGTAAATGTAAACGTCAATGTACTAATTGTTAACTACCACTAAAGTATTGTTATGTAGAGCAAATACAAAGCTTTAAAAGGGTTTTTTTTTTTATTTATTTTTAAAGTCATATGCTGGTATATTCAAAAATATAACAACAAATGTATTATACTGTATACATCTTTTTACCTGTGTGCACAAAATTTATATATATATATATATATATATATATATATATATATATATATTACAAATATTAATGAAATAGAGATAACAAATAATCATTAAATATGTTTAGTTTCTACACAAAATATCTGTGCAGGATCCAGGGTTAAACTTTGCTTTATAGTTCCATGCTGTTTTTCAATATATAAATATATAAGTGTGTATTCACACACCATTGTTTGACTGCATGCTCTGTCACACCCCTTAAAGAACACCCCTCAGCCCACTACCTCCCTGCTTCCCTCTCTCCCTTATTCCCTTTTCTGCCGTCAAAATATGCTACTCCCTGCCAGAGAGCCACATGTGGAGCACATTAATGTGCTGTATTTTTAACCCAACAGATTTACATTTCCAGAAGTTTCCATTGCCTGCACAGGCCTGGAATGAAGCACAAAACACAGAATGTGGCAGTCTCTACTGTCCCTAATGCCTGGGCGTTTGTTTTTATTTTTTTTTTCCCCTCTCTGTCTTTTTCTCTCTCTCTCTCTCATTCTCCAATTTATTTCTGCCAAGTCCTTTTTTTTATTTAATACTTTCCATACGAAAAATAGCAGTAGGATCCCCTGCCTGTTGATACCTGAGGTTTACAAACAGTAATTTTCTTGATGAGTTGTTTAAAAAAAAACCAGGAGGGACAGGAAAAGACTCGGCTGAGCAGTGTAAACATGCTGGATTTCCTACAGCCAAGAACAAGGCCGGAGGAAGTCTCGCTATTGTTTAAGCTGTGAAGAAAGAGACACGCTAGGTCACTGAGATGCTTTAGGAAACACACACACACACACAGACTTGTTGGTTTTGACAAGACGTATACTTTTTTCCACACACAATAGAAATAGCAGACAACGTAACAACCTCATTTAGATCTAAATATTTATATTCCAGAGAATTTATTGTGTTAGAATTTCTATTCGCTGAGGAAGAAAGTGAGAGATGCGTCAGTTACACACTGCAAGAAGCCACATGTGCAAATCTGTTTGAGAGACCGAAGCTACAAGTCACAAGTGTGTGATGATTTAGCCTGGAGTTTGCTAAACCATGATGCAGAATCCAAAACTCATCTTACTATTACGAAACCATTATATTTATGCCTTTTATGTGTGTTTGTGTGTGTGTGTGTGTGTGTGTGTGTGTTTCATACATCCTATTCCATATTTAGCCTCAATCTCAACTGCTTTTCAAGCACGGTTTTTGTTCCAGTTTTGGTCTGTTAATAAGATTTGTAGTAATAATGCTGGGTGTGGGGTACGAGGGAGGACAGTCGGTGATCAGTTTTAACCCAAAGGTGTAAAGTGGGGTTTCCTCTGTCCATGGCAGTTTACTACAGACAATAATCCTCTGTTTTATGCTAGAACATTAGTCCTATGCTCCGCAATTAAACCTTGGACTTAAAACCTTAGTGTCAGTGAATTAGTGGGGCAGTAGTGGAAGAAAGACCACCGCCAGTCAGCCACTGTTGGGTCCATGAGCAAGACCCCTAACCCTTCCTGCATCAGGGGCGCTGTATCAAAGCTCTGACCCCAACTTTCTAACCTGGAATATGCAAAAAAAGAATTTCACTGTGCTGTAAAAAATATATGTGGCAAATAAAGGCATGTACATTAGTAGCACAGAGTAATAAACATGTAATACATTTGCATTTAAGGCAGAAGAAAGAATAAAACTTGGTTTGGACTTTTTAATCGCATTGTGCATAATAGTGCATAATGGTGTGTGTGTGTGTGTGTGTGTGTGTGTGTGTGTTTGTGCTTTTTGTTTGTGCAGTGGGATCCCTGAGTCTGGCACTAGTTATAGATTTTTGGGCAATCCTTACAAGGAAACTTCCCTATGCCAATTTAGCACAGACACACCCTATCTCTGTCTTTTTTCTCTCTCTCTATCTTTTCTCTGCCCCCCCTCCTCCTCTCCCTCTCTCTCCACCCCCCTACACTCTTTTTTAAATCCAGCATGGAATATTTCTGCTTTTGCCTAAACCAACATCTGTGTTTGGTGGCAACACAGTAGCCGAAGGGGGTCTGAATTGAACTTTCCCTAACAAAGAAACCCCAACATTTAATTCTTCTACATAAAACTTAAATGCTTTATATATTCTGGTGACACACTCAAAATAACTCTTAGAAGTAAACTTTTCTACATCTTTTAAAAAATGTACAACTCCAATTTTTTGATTAGAGATTCATATATTTAAGGCAAAGAATGGAATGTTAGTTTACTTGCAGATGTTTTGCTACCTGGCTAACAAACATGTATGCAGGTTTTAATAACAATGGATAGTAGTAAGTCAAATGCTAAGAAGCTAATGAATGGACTGAAATGAGCATGGCTACACAATAATAGTTATATATATATACATTATATATATTATAAAATATATCTAATAAACCTAACATTGGTCACTATTTCAGACATTTTAACTAGGAAGTTTTGTTATCACATGTATTGGCTAAAAATACTGGCTTTATTTATAGTTAATAACTAAACAAAAGTGAGTGAGTGAGTGAGTAAGTGAGTAAGTAAAAGTTCATTATCAACCCTATTATTTAGCACAATTATTATTGTTTTAAATGCTAGCTTGCTAATAAGACTTAGCTGGTGGATTTAATTATACAGTAGAATATTCTAACATTAGCTAGTGTTACAACGAACAATGCTAGCTGTTGACGTCAAACATTTAGCGAGAGCCCACTAACCAAGCTATGATGTATGCTTAGCGTAGTGTTGAACTGTTGTATGTCAATAAAACCTGTTTGAGGGCTGTTAGTGTAAATACGCATGGTATTATCAGATAAAACAGACTAGCTGTTCGCAGGTGCAGAATGTAATGATAGACAGAAGGTAAATGAGACGGAGGACAAGCCATAGCAAAACCAAGAACATTCTTATTGAAGGTGATTAATGAGGGAGCTCCTCAATTCTGAGTCATCCGCAAAGAATCATTCGTCCTCCCAACATATCTTTCTCTCACCGGTTTAAAAGCAGACAAATTGACATCCAGCCGGATACCAGCTGCACAAACAACAAATCTATCGCTGCAGGGGTTTTGAGTAATGATTTAAAAAAGCATAACCAGAAAAAAAAATCTTTTGCTGTAAATGTTAGCCATGTTTGTCAGTAAAGGGGATGGAATGGCGTGAGCATATGTAAATCCGACTTCTGATGCTTACACAACTTCGAGCAGTGAAAATGATATAACGATTTCATGTTTCGTGCTCCTGATTATTCAAAATAAATACATTACAATGAAGATAACTTTAGTGTCGTTAAAAAAGGCTGTGATTTTAAATAAGTTTATACATTGGATAACTGCAAACAGAACATTGATCCCAAATATAGTCAGTGTGTTTAAGTGCAGCCACTGCTGTGTTTGGGTTGAGTAAACAAAATTAAATAAACGGATGTAAAAATGGACACCAAAGAGGAGCTCCAGAAGTGGCTTGTGTACCGTGCACAACAACAGTGCACTGACTTTTATACAACTGAGCAATTGGGGATGAATAGCTTTGCTCAGGGGCCCAAAAGTGGCAACTTGGTGTTTGGAATAGAACCTTGATCTTCCAATTGGCAGTCCAACACCTTAACAACTGCACTACCACATCCCTCACAGCAGCAGTGTTTAGAGTAGGTGTATGTATTGGTGTCTGTCTTATATATATCTAAAAATATCAGTGCGATTAGATCTCAGGGTGACCCTTAGCTCTCTTTCTATTCAGCCTATCTGATGGTTATGATAAGACCTAGTTTTGAGATTAGCGATTGTTTTACTCCTCTTCTCTCTAAGTTGGCATTCCTGAATCAGTGAGGATGTTGAATAGTTCTTAAAAAATTTGGCACACATGTTTTTTGTATGACTTTAGCCAGGACTGACTTTTAAGGTAGCCTGCAGTGTTTTTCCATCGATTGGGGAAAAAAGTGTGTGTGTGTGTGTGCACGCACGGGTGGGTACATTATGGATCAGTGGGGATTCCTAGCAGAAGGAAAAACACTGAAAAAAAATAGGCAGACACAAAGAAACTCCCTCATGAAGAAGGAGTGCTTTCACATCTGGACTCTTTCACTGGCTGCCCAGCTGCTGAACTACTTTAACGTTCCGCTCTTGAATACCATTAAAAATGCATATTCAACATAGTAGATTTCAGCCAATTTTAGAAGTGCTTATATATATTTTTTTAACTATCAATAATTATTAAATAAGGTTGCCTACATAAAGTATGTAGACGAAAGTATTGGGACACCTGATTGTCATATTAATTTGTGTTCTTTTTAAACATCCTGTTCCAGATTTAGTTTTATTTTACTTCTATAATAACCCTCACAATTCTGGAAAGGCTTTTTATTACACTTTAAAAAGAAGAAGTTACGAAGGAACCGGAAAAACACCATAAGCGGAAATGCAGATTAGTAACGTGAGTTTAATATTTGCTATGTCTGAATTGATTTAGCAAGTTATTTTCCAGTTAAAATAAAAAGGTTTTTTACATTTACAGCATTTGGCAGACGCCCTTATCCAGAGCGACTTACATTTATCTCTTTTATACAACTGAGCCATTGCGGGGTTAAGGGCCTTGCTCGGGGCCCAACAGTGGTGGCTTGGTGGAGCTGGGAATCTAACCCACAATCTTCGAGTTTGTAATCCAACACCTTAACCGTGAGCCACCACTTCCCTTTTTTCTTCATCTGCCGTTTTCATCATCACTCATCAATATGTTGATAAACGTAGCGATAGTTACTTTTATTGGTAAAAAAATAGATTAAAAATAAGTCAGTTTGATCATTTGTGTTTCTTTATCAGTCTATATTTTTCTGTCTCATGAAAATAACAACACAAACTTAAATTCTATTCTGCCATCAGCAATGTTTATTGCCCACACATTTTTTTTTTTGCCTTGTAAATTGTTTGACACCATTTAACACAAAGACTGCTCTGACTCACTCTGTCAGCATCCACACGCACACCGTCTAATTACTGGATGTGAAAGTGTCTAAGGTGGAGGAGGGATCATCTTTAGTAAGATAGAAACTATAGATTAGCGTTTTAGTGATGTCACCACTGTGGGGAAACCGCTCGACTGACCATGCTGATGAACACCCACAGACCTTTCCCAGAACTTGCTGGCATGAGTGCAAGGATATTTTGGTGACCCACCACATACAGCAACCCCTTCAAACAAAACTCTGCTATTAAGGTAGTCTGAAAAAATGAACTATTCATGGATGATATGAACAATCGACAACATTAAATGTAATTAGAAATGGTTAGTAGCAAAACTTGTACTTTATTAATGAATATATTTAAATTGTTGGGAAATAAATAAACATTAAAAATAAATAGTTAATTATATTTTAACCGATATTCGAACCAGTGACTGTATTTTCTATTCTTTGAATCTTTGTATTCAAACCAGAAACTAGTATATCAGTTTACAATTCTGGTAAACACCCTTATCCAGATACATAAATTTCATTAAATTCTATACATAATACATTATATTTATTTTTTTAAATATCAGTATCATACAACATTATTACATTTTCCATGGCTGACTCCTTTCTGTATACACTGAAATGCCTTTTTATTTAGAAAAAGTGATCTACTGCAGTAACCCAAAAGTCAGTCTCTTTTAACAATTTAACAGTAGCCATGGTACAGGCCGTGCATGCAAACGTTCCTGTGAGTGAGTCACCGTCCATTAACTGACTAAAACCAGGTATAGAATTGACAACAGGCTCAGACAGTTCACATTGATCTTGGCTTTTGTTTCTGGCTGCTGCAACACTTCAAAATGAATTCTTTATAGCTAATCTGGATGGCACACTGCCCGCAAGTGGCTTTAGTTAGAGCTAAAGGATATAAAATAACCAAGGCAGGGAAGCCTTTGGAAAAGTGAAGTAAGTGTCTATTGGTGTAGGTTGCTAGTTTTATTCTGGCATGCCAAATTAACTAAGGCACTTTGTTTATTTACTGTGTATTCTCAAGTAAATGCTAAACTTGACAGAAAAATGCTTTATGGAGAATAAATCATCCTGTCATAATACTTCTTAGGCAGTGAAGAATCATTACAGGGGCTGGTTGCGAGAACCCAGTTGAGTGTTTATGTGTAGTTGTAAACATAAATCAGTCAAAGACGCTTGCTGGATCTGGTGAAAAACCATTAGTGGCTGCTTATTCCTCCATAATAGAAAACATTCTTCACTAAAACCAGTGCCAGATATTAGCCGTCCCTTGACACTTTCTTAAACAATAGCCTGGGGTTTTTTTTCAATAAAACTACTTAAAGTACAGGCAGAGCTTCCTGGATAAGCATTGTTCTTAAGTTCTATTCGGTCAACAATAGCATACAGTATTTTAAAACTCTGTTTCTTCTCTGAGTTTTAAAATACTGATACTACACTATATATATACTTTACTAAAGAACATGTAAAAGTTTCCTGTAGTAAATACAGTAGTGTTTTTATGCATTACTATAGTAAATATATTACAGTAAAATGTAATGATATGGGGATTTGTTGTGGTAATTTTACTACACTGGTTATAGTAACTCTACTATACTAAAATATACAAATTATTACAACCCGAATTCCAATAAGGTTGGGACTTTTAAAAGTTAGAATAAAATGAAAACAAAGAGGCAGCACAGTGGCTTAGTGATTAGGAAGGGTTCGATTCCCGGACAGGGGTCTTTCTGCGAACTTTGCATGTTCTTCCTGTGCTTACGTGGGTTTACTCCGGGTACTCCGGTTTCCTCCCACAGTCCAAAAACATGTATGTTAGGTTGATTAGTGTGAGTGTGTGTGTGGCCCTGTGATGGACTGGCAACCTGTCCAGGGTGTCCATCTCCTGCTTTTTGACCCTTCAGAGAAGGCTGGGATAGACTCCAGCTGATCCCTGTGACCCCAAATTAGGGAATAAGCAGGTATAGAAGATGAATGAATGAGTTAACCAAGTGTAAATACTATAACAATCTAAATCCTATAGTAAATACTATGATAATATGTTAATGCCATGTAAATACTCCGGTTTACTGCAGGTTTCTAGTTTACTCTAGTAACTTGTAAAGTAAACTACAGTTTAATAATTCACTATCATTAATATTATAGTAAACTGCAGTAAATATTCTAATATACTACACTATACTACAAGTTACTACATTTTACTGTAGGAAATCCTTAAGTATACTATAATATTTCTATGTGGGCGTGTACCATTTAGTTTTTTAGGTAAACCTAAAATGCATTAGTTGGAGTTGTTGTGTAAATCCTAGCATGTGCTCATGTGTAAATCCTAGCATGAAGTCTTGTGCAGAGTAATAGTCAAATCTGCCAAATACAAATCTTTTAACATCAATCAATTGGTTGTAACGACTCTTTTCCACTTCCTGGCTTTTTTTACATTTATATTTATTAATTGGCTGACACTTTTTCAGAAGATTTACAAACGTGACAAGATGCAACTGGGCAGGAAATGGTTAAGTTTTTTGCTCAAGGACTTTCAGTAGTAGCATTGCGATGCTGGGATTTAAACTCACAACTTCCTTAGAAGACCAAAGCCTTTAACCACTGAGCCATAACTTCCTTTAATTTTCTCCTTCTGCTTTCTTTTCTCTCGTATGTTCATGGATCTTTATACCTTAAAGCACAGACAGGTTTTTTTTTTTCAGAAACTGACAGTAAGCAGACCAGCATCTGTTTGTGTTTACTGTCCAACACGTAGTCGAAAGGAGTTTGGCTCTGTTGTGTTCCTGCCTTCCTGCGTTTCTGCCTGGGGCACTGGGCTTTTGCTTCAGCCCACCCTAATCAACAGCATAAGGGTTTTTTTGATTTCTAAAGCCTGCACACGGCTGGGGAGAATCTGGCACAATCCCAGTGCAGCTTGTGATGTGAATCAAAATTCTATAAAAAGGGTGAGGACGTTGTAACATCAGAGAAGATTTGTGCTAGATTTGAGGAGAATCTTGAACTTTAACCTTTTTTTTAAAAAAATAAATTTTATTTATTTTTGTGGTTTTGTTACCTGTTCATATTTCAGATTTCTGTCATTCTTAGAACTACTTTACAAAGCAAAAATCTCTCTACATTCTTTGTAGGGATTTGTGGGGAAGTAATAGCTTAGTGGTTAAGGTGTTGGCCCACTGATCAGAAGCTTGTGGGTTTAATTTTCAACTGCTGGGCCCCTGAGCAAGGCCCTTAATCTTTAACTGCTTTATTGGATAAGTGGGATAATTGTAAGTGCCAGAAATGCAAATGTGACACTTTTGAGTAGAACCATTTAGATAATATAAAGGACCCATTTTTCAATATTATTCAATATTCAATATTTTTTATTCTTGTTTTATTTTCTTGCAGTTGTGGCCTCTGGCTTACTCATTAAGTATTTAGATTTAATTTTGGGATCCTGTAAATCTGCCTCTGGGACACTGTCTATTGTTAAAAGTGCCATAAAAATAAAACAGAATTGAATTGAAGATGTCATATGTACAAATAAACATTTAAATACTAAAAATTAATAAAAAAAAAAAAAAAATCAGAGCTTTCTTTATGTAACGTTATAATAGATATAATGCAAAGACTTTGCTTTTCAGCATTATGGGGTTTTTTCAGCTAGGTCTTAATCACTTCAGTCTGTTTTAAATAAACTTATCCAGTGGTCTGTTGCTTGCCGTGTGACAAAATCTCTAAGGGGAAGTAAGATAACTGCATTGGGCTCACTAAAGATGACGCCATCTGTCAAGGATCATTGTGTGCTCATTTTTCTTACGTAGTGCGACAGGCAAACTATTTCATTCACATGGCTCCCTTCCAGGAAAGCCTATGAGCACTTTTACTAGCAGAAGGTCCCCAAGAAACGGTCCAATTTATGGCTTTACTTCTGTATTTTGGAAAAAAAAAGGCAGAAGTTATAAAAGAAGGAGACAAAAACAGATCGAGCAAAACACTGAAGTAATAAAGATGTAATAAAAAAAGGTGTGGATCATATGAGATAACAAGTGACGTGAAGAAAAAAAAAGAACTTATATAAGGCATGAAGATAAAAGACTTGAGGGAAGATCTAAAAAGCATGTTTATTTTTGGCCCTGGTAGTCTGTCTTCAAGCTTTAACGTTCAATTCTGGCAAAACTCCTAGAAAGAGAAAGCTTTAATAAAAGAGTGCTGGTCTCGGTGGCTGCCACATCACAGCCTCCTCCTGCCTCAGACTGATGTCCTCCTCACTGTCTGCCCACTAAACCCCAGTCTAATGTCTAACCTTACTCTTTGAATGCAAATCAAAATAGACCTGAATTTTAACGTCTGAATAATACATCTGGTGTCCAAATGTAGACCATAACTGTGAGCTATTTACACTCAGCTGGAGATCCTAATGCTTTAACTGGTCACATGTTTAAACACTGGCTTAAAATGTAAAGTTGACTTTTTTAATAATATTATTTAAATTTTTCTTTTTTCCTGTTGTGTATTTCCAAATGAGCTAAACTTTTTCATATGGTTCGCTCTGCTTTCCGAACCCATTTGAGTGCAGCAGTCTGAGCTATAAAATAAAAATGGAAACCCAGTACGATTGCCTTTTCTCAATTTCAGGTTAAACCCAAGAGCGATATTGGTATAAAGTTCATGGCAGTGCATAATTATGCAAATATACAGTATTACCAGTGTGTGCCGGTGGAAAATCCAGAGAAAGGTTTTCCCTTTTGTCCTGACTAAGTATTTTCTCCCACATTCTTTGACTCAGTGAAGCTTTATAAGCACAACAGCATTGGTTTTCTCACCCTGAGTCAAATTTTTTTCATAAAAAAATAGCAAATAAGAATCTAATGTGCTTTTAATAAAATGTGCAGTTTAATAAAAAAGCTTAAATGAGGATAAGAAATGATCACAGGTCTCAAAATGACGCTTTGCTCTTCGTTATTGACGGAAATGAAGTCTAATGCTACTTTCACTGAAATCTTCAGACACTGTTTGTCATGTGCTTTGGGATTCCACAAGGGAATGATGTAAGGGTCTCATTCCTCTTTAGCGTAGGCTCGCCACACACACGCTTTGCTCTGCTCATCTCGTTAGGATTACATCAGACTGTCACGGACCAGCTGGGTCACAGACTGACAGCATATGATTTAAGCTTAAGGCTTTTTTTTTCACTGCATAGTTACGCTCATTAGAAAGTGAATCGTAAAGTAATGAAAAAAATATTAGCTACATTGCATGTGTTTATAAATAAGGCCCTAAGTCAACTTAGCTAATAATCATACTTTGTATTAAAATGAATTCAGACGTCAGTGGCAGAATGAGGATGGAATAAGTTGGAAAGGTATCCGAAAGGCCGAGGATAATTGGGACAGTGATGCTTCCACCATCATGCTTTAATGTAGGAAAAGTGCTACTAAAAGTGACTTTCAATCGACTTCCACTTTTAAGCCGAGTCACAATTTTGCTATATTTTTTATAGTGTATTAAAACAATTTAGAAATAAAACCCTTTTCATATTTCTTTTTATTTTCAGATGGGCATCACATATGGGAAATGGAGGCTAAAGTTGAAAAGGACTCCTTCAAACCTGTAAGTCTCTTTTTCTTCATCTTCTGTTCTCTCTTCCTCTTTGTCTCTCTCTCTCTCTCTCACACACACACACACACACACACACACACAGAGTTATTACATATCTAATATACAGTATAATTAAAGATGATAAAAGCTGTTTGCAAGAACTGACAAGCCAACACCTTGCCCTACACAAATATGTGTACGCCATGTAGACATCCCTTTTCAAAAGAATGTCTTTCTTCATTTTTAATTTTCCACTAAATACAGATCTGGTGTACCAGATAATTTAATGATAGTCTATTATAAACGGTGTGACATATTAAGAATAATAATAGCCATACCTCTTAAATCGGAATAAAAAAAAACCCAGACATACAGTATATAGTACACTCTATACACACACACACACACACACACACACACACAAACACACACTCCCTGCCCTCTGAATGACTGCCTGACTCATTTTTTTAGAGCTTAGTGGACACAGTTTGGGTTTTGGGAATAGACACTGTCTATGCGTGAGGCAGTACACCTGCTCGCCATAAACACAGACACACACACACACACTCACTATTAAAGTATGTCTGTCTGAAGGCCCCTAAGCATCGGCTGTTGGAACGGGCCCATTTTAAACACAGGCAATACCTAGCAGCCAATGGCGTCCAAAGCAACATGGAATTTGCTTGACTTAAATAACAAATGAACTATTAGCCTTTTGTCTCAGTCTGGGAATGTGACTGAACGGATCCCTGTCTGAAACGCAGGTCCTATAATTTTTTTTACCATGTTTAAAGCAGAGACAAACACTTCCTACTGCATATACTAAAAGAACATTTTAATTGTGTTTTATGGGATGGAATAGTCCATAACCAAAACAACAGGATTCTCTTATACTGCTGATTGTTTTTACAGTGCTGTCCCATTCCCTTGACCTTAAGCCTTATTTTTACAAGTACACATTTTGTAAGCTGCAAAATGTTATGCTTAAAAATGAACAGAAAAGCAGGGACTCCATCTCAGGGAGTTTTTCCGTCTCCCTCAGCTTGCTTATTAGGGACAATCAAGGAAAAACTAAATTCTATTTCATTTACATTTCATATCTATCTTTGATTGTGTAAAGCTGCTTTCAGACAATGACCATTGTGAAAAGTGCTTTTGTCATCTATTCTCATATGTAGTCACCAAAACACCAGTTTCACATACTGTCACATGAAGTTGAATAATTTTTTTCTGGTAGTTCATAACTTTGTAAAGCTTCTACACCCGTTTCTTCTGCTCATTCACTTAATAAGAACCATCTGCCGGAATGATGTATTAATGTGCAACATTTTTCTTTCAACCCTTTTTATGACTTTAATTTCTACTCTTTCTTCACTTGATGTCTATATAATCTATATTTTTTCAATATGAAGCATTTTGTTATTTGTCCTAAACCACATGCTTGCCTGTGTCTCATAAGTTGCCCCGTGCATCATTTCAAACATTTTCTCAGCTCCTTAAAGTTAAAAGGGTTCTCTTTCCTCGTTCAGTTTTATCTGGGGATAATTTTGTACTTATCCTTCGGAAAGGTCCATATTAGACCAAATAACACATTATCGAACAGCAGAATGAAAAGCGACTTTAAATAAATACTAAAATGACATTTTGAGTGTTCATTTTGGACTTTATTGGTAGCTATAAATTTGACTACTCATCTCAATTATTAAAATAGGCTGCAGAAATGAATAGTTTAAAAAAAAAGCAATAGGTATGAGGGTGGATATGAATTCTCTTCAAGCAGTATGCACTCATCTGGTTTTGCTCGGCAGCCATGCTAATGTGCTAATATAAACAGTGGCAGTAAGCTCACCTGCACATGCTTGCAAGAAGACTGATGACTTCCTTTCTGGATACTATTCAGCACCTCCATCAGTCTGCTCTCAACCACATGGGGTTCAACTCAGGTTAGAAAGGAATGGCCAAGTCAGGACCCTTTTAGTGCAGGACTCTGGGCTAAAAGAAAGTGCAGCGGTCAAAAGTTCAATAGCATCTGGAAACAAAAAGCCATTCTGAGTTGTCTTAGATTCCTGGACAAACTATATTCTCAAAAGTGAAAAGTATGAAAATACCAGTCAACTAAATAGTATCTCTCAGCCTCATCTAGCCTTATTTCGCTGTGCCTCAGCAACAGGGTGCCTGTGGTTTTTGGACCCTCAGTGCACTCATTGTTCATTAATGGCCAGTAAGGCATGGCTATACTTGTGGAAGTCATGTGTTTTTACAAATTAAAAACCCTTAAGTGATCTTTTAAAATATAATACTTAAGGGTTGTAAACGATTTCTTCTAAATTGATATTTTCTATTTTCTGACATATATTTCTTTTATATTATATTATTTTTTTTCCGCCACAACAGACAGCTTTACTTGTGGAGATTCCAACTTACCGAAACCAAAGAATATCCAGTCCTGCTCTGGTGAACTTCTACATATGCAATGGCAAACGGAAGAGGAGCCAATACCAGCGATTCACCTACCTGCCATATAGTGGTAAAACATTATTTTCTCATATATTTGTCTTAAAATTATGCAATTATAGTTTTAAAGGGAAATAGGGCTAGTGTTTATATATTTTTGTTCGATACTAATTTTAATTCAAGCCTTACTAGTTTAAATTGGGTGGTGATTTCATGATTGGTATGGCAGTTCCAGTGATATTAGATGTATAAACATATATGTAAAGGGGAAAAAAATGAGTTTAAGTGAAAAAATATATAATTAGAACTTATCTATCTAAAAAATATTGCATTATTTATGCATTTCACAGCTCACTGTAATACTATCAGTATCAGTATTGTTGCCATATTGACTAATAGGGTAACTTTAAAAGTATAGACCAAATGAAACGTTGGTTAGTTCATCAATAATTAAAATGATTTTTATTAATTAGATGAATGTTTTATCATAATTTTAGAATTTAAGTGCTTATAAATTTTATTCTAGAAAGCTTATTGTTTAAAGTAGTTTTGCTAAAATAAGTGATAGTTGCCTAGAAATCAACTAATGCATACAACAATTAAACTCTCATTTCGGATAAAACTATAAAAAGAAGCATTTATTCCTTAAATAAACTTAGAATTAAACAAGCTAACTTTTCTTTCAATTGTGAAGTGTCAATTCAAGTGTCCTTAAGGGAACTGTCTTTACGTTAATATTGAATCAACAAAGAATGTTGTTGACCTTAATCACATAACCCTTACTGGCTAAACAGGCTCAAAACTGAAAGTTTACTTAAGCTACCCATGTGGTTAGTGTAATGCTCGCTCATTTTATTTAATAAAGTTGAGTGTGTGTGTGGTGGTGTAAACAGTACGATGGGAGGATGCATCCATTCCACATTGTCCTGGGTCACATTTCTATAGTAGTGAAGCTTTACAGTTGTTATGCTGCTACAACAGCATTGACAATTACAAACTTCTTAAAAAAACTTGCTATCCAGTGTTATAAAGTGCTTATTATCATTCGAAGATTCCAAACATTTTAACTTGACATTTTACTGTCTTATTTAGTGAAAGTGGTCAAGCTAAATAGCTCTTCTCATTGCTGAAAAGATCTCAATAAACATGTCCTTTTCATACCTGTTAGATTATTCAAGGTCTGGAAAGGCGACACTTGGGAGGGGTTGACTTTGTGAATGCTATTATTCAGATGCCAACTGATTGCCATAAGAAAAAAGTTTTAAAAAGGGCCAAACCACCACTAATTGCCCCAGGATTAGGGCGCCTAAGCAGTGGGTGGTTCAAAGTAATGATTCATAGGCTGCCGAAAGCGGCCCTGCCCTGTCTCATTCAGCCTGACCACTGTAAAGCCTCTCTGTCCCCCTGACAGTGTTACACTGTCCTCTCAGCTGACACGCTGGATACACCACAGAGGCCACTGGTACAGACACAGAAAACCAACAAGCTAATTAACAGAAATACAATGCAAAGTACTCTGTTTTTAATTTATAATAACATGTTTATGGTAATAATTTTTGGTGGTATTTTGCCAAAATAAAGTTTATGGACGCCCTGACCTTTACAAACATATCATTACACACTTTTTTTCCAGATTTAATCCCAGGCTTGCTGTTAAATAAAACCCCAGTCTTTTAATAATAATAATTCTAATAATTAGATTCACTATAATTTGGAGCTTGTATGTGAGATATGTGTTCATTCGGCTACAATAGTATTAGTGAGATCAGACCCTAACATCAGGTAAGGTGGTCTGTGGTGCAGCTGCTGTCCCAAAAGTATTCAGTGGTGTTAAAGTCAGGCCTTTTTTTAAAACACGCAAGTTTTTTTACATTTACAGTATTTGTCAGATGCTCTTATCCAGAGCGACTTACATTTATCTCTTGTAGACAAGTAAGTATTTTGGAGTTAAGTGCATTGCCCAGGGGCCCAGCAGTGGTGGCTTGGTGGTGCTGGAAATTAAACCCCGGTCTTTCTTGTATCAGTCCAAAACCTCTACCAGCTGGTTTCTTAGTTTTAGTGAAGTGATAGTTTAAAGCTACAACATACAAAGACATTCTAGACAATTAATTTTGAAGCAACATTTTAGAGAGGAACCACATATGGATCTGATAATGAGGTGTCCACAAACTTTTGGTAAGATAATGTATATACATCTACATTTCACCATGTAAAATTATAGATATTATATTGTATATATTATCATAACTTAAGTGCATTGGTTAAAAACATCAACTAATAATTAGTTTTACAACAATCTAGACAGGACATAAAGAAAAATGATAAAAATGTGCACATGCAACTTACTGTTAGGTCATGTGACTTTAATTTGTCTACGTTATATTAGAAATAAATAATTTATTTTAAAATGTAGTATATTTGCTTATAGGCCAGCGATATTATAGCCTATTGTCTAATTTATTAATCTATAACATAGTATAATAAAAAAATTATTCTTTATAAAAGACTAACCCTAACCCTCTTTGTTTATTCTCCCAATGCTGTTTTATCTACAACCGCCTGAGCTATTATAATAAGCAGAGATAAACATGCAGATGAATCAAACTGGTTACTAGTTAATAAACATCAAAACCACCAAGTCGTCTTAAAAAGCAAAGTTTTTGCCGTAAATGATCAACAGCAATAAAGACATATGCTGCCTTGACTGAAGATTTCTTGGCCGACAAGCTGTAGAAAAATGTGTTATTAATCTACATAGTGGCTAAAGCATAAAACATAAGGATAGACATCTGAGGCATTGTCATGTGATTGATGGCTCATTTCTTCCTGCGGGTTCTACAGTAGCGTAGGTGTCTGGGTTTTATTTTAAGCAGTCAGACCTGCTTCAACAGTTCCTCTATAATAGGTTTCTGAGCCAGCTAAAGTGCTGTGGTAGTGAATCATGGCCAAAATCTCAGAGAAAGACTTGGTGTGTTGCAACAGTGTGGTCTTTAGATCTGAAAGTGTTGGAAAATAGGGTAGTGAAAAACTTTAACACAAAGCAACATGGTTTACTGAAATTATAGTGATAAGCACACAGATCTCCCCCAGTGTCTCCCCCAGTGTCTCGGGCTATATAAATAGACAATAAACAAACAGCTAGCTATCTAGATGGATGGATGGATGGATGGATGGATGGATGGATGGATGGATGGATGGATGGATATAGATAGATAGATAGATAGATAGATAGATAGATAGATAGATAGATTATTAGTTTTGTACATTGTACATCAATCAAACTGTTTATAAATCCATTCATTCATTCTATTTGTTCGTTTACTTACAAAATGTGAATACTGGTATTATTTATTTGTTTTAAAAATGTTAAAATGTTTTGGTTCTCTACTATCACAGCTAACAAATGTTTAAATAAGACTGCCGTTGAACCATTTCCAATTATAGCATTTAATGTTGTGGAAAGTCGGCTCAAATAATTTGGTTCCTCCTTACACTTATGTAACTATAGACAAAAGTTCCCTCATTATGAACTGTAGAATATGGTAATTATTGTACTTATTTATAGAACTTGTTCTTAAACCAGTTGTAATTTTTACTACATTAAACCTTATATAAGACATTTTTTGTCCAAAAAAAAAATAAGCTGTTGAAGCTAAGGTCCGAAGAAAGGAGTATTGTGGTGCATTGTGAAAAATTAGTTACTGTATATGATATAGTTAAATAAGTTATTATTAATTATCAAGTTGTTACGTTATATACAGTAGTTGTATTGTTCTTCGTTTTTATAGTGTAAACTGGCTTTTTTTCATAAGTAGCTTAAATAATTCTACAAGAACCTGTGCTTATATCGTCATAAATACTTTTGACTAGGTACTTAATTAATAAATAATTTTTAAGTAATCTATTTTAGAAAATGAAGTTTCCTGCCTTTGGAAATAAAGTTTCTTATAATACACACTCTAAGTATAATACTGCTAGGGAAAGCTCCAATAAAAATAGTCTCTTTTATTTTAGAAACAGCTGGAAGTCTCTTGTGGTGATGATTCACCTCTTTTTTTCCCTGCCTTTCTTTAAATATTTTCAGCTGGGCGGGAGCAACGCCTCAGACACACGGTCTCATTGATGAGAATGTTTGTTTGGCTTTGAGTATCCTAGCCACAAACCCACTCGATCACACCAGCTCACGTGACACCTACTGAACCAACATGGTTTGTTTATTGGTGTTTTTTTTTTTCTCTCATTTGAGACTTCTACCTCGTTCTTTCACAGGTCCCACCATCAAGACCGAGCCACATGATGACTATGAGCTCCCTCGTTTGTGTGCACAACAGCATTCCACTGGCCTCGCCAAGCCGTATTACGCTCTACAAGCTGTGCCTGCCATGATGCCTTCAGAACCCAGAGCCTGTGTGACAGCCAGTTATAGCCCTCAAAGACTTACAGCAAATCCTTCATCCCTGTCGTGCTCCTCCTCCTCTCCCAGCACCAGTCCTAAACTTCAGGATCTCTCACCCACGCACTTCTCTCCTCAGTGCCTTTCTCCAGGCTCGAACCCTGGGCTTCAGCCAAGTGTCATCCCTCACGTCTCGGCCATTCAGCCCACGCCTGGGCGCTACCAGCAGTCTGTTCTCTACCCACCAAGCAGTGCATCCTCTTCTCCTGGTTCCCATCCTTCTACCCCGAGTTCAGCACCTGAACTCATCTTCACTCCCAGTCACAGTTTGACCCAGTCTCCAGCCACAGGTGAGACCACAGAGCTAGCTAAAATCCCACTGAGGAGTGAGCCATCTCCACTTTTACAGGAAGAAGGAGCACCTGTCGCTTTAGCCATCAGCATCAAACAGGAACCACAAGAGCTGGATCAAATGTATCTAGATGATGGTAAGTCACAAAGCAATCTCTAAATAAGATAAATATGCTAAAATAAAAGGACATGAATAGATAAACAGATCTATCTATAAAGATAAATAGATGACTGGCTGGCTGGCTGGCTGGCTGGCTGGCTGGATGGATGGGTGGTTGGTAGGTGGGTGGTTTGTAGGTTGGGTAGACAGACAGACAGACAGACAGACAGACAGACAGACAGAGAGATAGATAGATAGATAGATAGATAGATAGATAGATAGATAGATAGATAGATAGATAGATAGATAGATAGATAGATAGATAGATAGATAGATAGATAGATAGATAGATAGATAGATAGAAGTTCAAATACTCATTGGTATGCAAGTTATTATTTTTATAATACCACCCCAACACCACTCCAACCCTGCCTTCTACCAAAGATTGTCATTATTTATAACAGCTATTGGTCGCTGTATATTTCAGTTTATTTTAATTGTTACTCTTTTGACTTCTCTGCTAATTTTTGGTCATTTTGAATCATGCAATGTTAGTAGTGACACTGGTGACCAGAGCAAGTATTTTAAGCAAAGACAAAAGCTCTTTGTGAACTGCCCCATCCTGTTCATTGAAAAAAGAAAATGTACAAATCTGTTTCTAATTACAGAGCTGTCAGAAACTATAAATTCTAATACAGACTGTGAACAGCATTCAGTACATTTTATTATGGTTCAGTTTTAGCAGTTAATAAAAAGGCAAGATATTATACAGACACAAATAAACACATTAATATGGGTTAACATAATTTTCGGAAGAAAGGCTTAAAAAGCAGTACTTTATTGCAAGGTTTAAGCTATTAAGAACTTAAAAAGCAGTACTTTATTGCAAGGCTATTATATACACGAGCAGCTTATGGCTAGGTGCCAAAATACACTTCATCATGTGAGTGTGCGGAGAGTTAAAATTTTATTGTACCATTTGTAGGTTTTTGTCCTACTTTAAGGATTGATCTGTTTCACCCAGATGTTTGAGGTAATGGAATACAAAAATTCTCTATCTCCGCTTCATCTTGATTAATTCTGAAGGTTAAAATTTTACATATATCCGTATAAATATCTTCAGTTGTCTTCATTTACTGAGATGAAGTGTGTACCATTTTACAGTAAGTTTAAAGGAGACACCAATTATTCAGAGCAACTTATATTTATTTAATTTACACAGCTGTAACTGAGGGTTAAGGGCCTCCTTTAAGGGCCCAACTTTGGCAGCTTGATAGTTCATAACCACAAAACTATTATAAACATATTATTATTACTTTTTTAAAACAGCTAAAGCAGTAACGAGTATTAAGTCTAAAAAGCTTTGTTTTAGTTGTGGTTGGTAAGACCTTGGAGTTGTTTTCTCCAATAAAAAAAAAATCCTCCATACTTTCCATTGTTAAAATCTTACATATTTTTTTTTTCTTTTTTACACGAGATATATTTTCCAAAAATGCTCCCAATGTCAAATTTTCCCCATATCAAAAACTACACACTGTTTTTAAATCTTCTATCATCAAGTTCCATTGAAACCTAAGCAGGGGTGTCCTGCTAAAGGGGGGGAAACTTAAGATGATTCTTAGCATCTGTTTTGTTAGTACTAACAGCACTAACAGTAACGTAAAAGAAATTATTTAATGGAGCCCAAAATTGCTAGCGCCGCCCTTGTGCATCAGTACAAAGCATGTGATTTCGACCAGTGTTAAAGCCCCTCGTATAGATCATTAATAAGCACATTCTGATGTCAAAATCAAGAATTCAACTGATGTATATAAGCATTTAAAGTTTATTATTTAAAGGTGCTAATTTAGGATTAAAAAAACTAAAGTTTCTATCAAAGGCTAGAAAGCAATCTGTTGTTGCAATCAGGTATTAAATTGTTGGCGTAGGACTTTTTTCAACACTCCATTTGGTACTATGGAGACTAGAAATAATAAGAACACAGGTCATATCTGGGTTTTTGAAATACTGCCACTCCCGTTTTATGTTTTTACTTTACTTGAGCAGAATCTGAATTCAGGCTAATCAGTCCTCTACCTGCTACACCTTACTATAAAAACTGAATTTTTTACAGTCAGGAGGTACGTACTTACTGAAATCTACTAGACACCTAAGTAATATTTGAGTTTGGATGGAATCCAAGTCATCTAATCGTCTTATTCTGGACTCAACTTGGAGCCACTAGTAAAACAGTTGAAATATTAGCTGTGCTGTTCTAAGCATGTGGCTAGAGCAAGATGAAACAGTGTGGTCAAAGCCATAACGCAGCCACATTCAGTAGGATCCTTTATGTGTTGGCTTATAAAATAATTACCTGACATTTTTAAGCTTTTAGATTTAATGCTGTAATTAGGCTTCTACAGCTATAACTTGTTAAAGATGCTGGCAAGGATTCAGATTCCTGGAGCCTTTCCAGATGTCGTGTTTCTTTAAGGTCTTGTCATCTGCACACATTATATTGCAGCTAGAAAAACAGAAGCATGTTAGCTTAAGATTTGGTAGTGTATGATTTGGACATCATGTACTGACCTTAAATCATGTTTGTCATATACCTTTAGTTTTAAGGTAGACAATCGTTCTTAAAAGACCACCTTTTTCATGTGCAATCATATTGAAGGGAAACTGATCATCATTGTTTGTCATTTGGTGTCTATCGATTAAGCTACACCGGGGTTCCTTTAGGGCTGGCTGAAGGTTAGACGTGATCTTAAGAAAAAGATATAACACTGGGTGCATGTCCTCCTTATATAATATATATATAAATATATATATGTTTATAATTAACATAATGATCAGTTGATTAAAGTTAATTTCTGTTGTTTTTAGGTAAAAAATTACGATAGATATGGTGTAAAACTTGGAGACAGTATCATTTGATGTTGGTGTTGTTTTTGTTGTAATACAAGTGTCTAAAAAAATCTGAATCCTATTATTCAGTCCTTGAATTTGGGAGATTCAAAGATGGTGAGTGTTGACGCTCTTAGGTTAATGAGACGAGCAGCAGTGTTGGGCTGATTGTTTAGGAGTTCCTCACTCTCTCACTGTTTCCTAGGGGGTGGTGGCGAGGCAGGCTGTCCACTTTCTATCAGGCTGTTCCAGCTGTTGCTTATCCACATACAGGAAGCCTGATCCTGAATTACCTCACATCCCCAGTTATTGACTTTTAGCTCTGAGCAACAACAGTTCTAACACTAATATTGTGCCATTTTGACACACTTTAAAAAAAAAAAATTGTTGTGCCTGCAATAGAAATACTGCGAGGATGGAAATGTGGGGCTTTTTTGTCCAAAACTGAATTTCTTATTTGTAGTGTCCTTTCACATGATCTGAACATTAATTCATCCATACAATCATCGTCTATACCCACTAATCCTAATTAGGGTCACAGGGATCTGCTGGAGTCTATCCCAGCTGTCATTTCTGAGATAGACTGGAGCCTTTCCAGATGTTGTTTTTCTTTAAGGTATTGTCATCCTCATCCATTATAGTAACAGCTAGAAATAATTTTTTCTACCACACACTTACAAACTAAGGGCAGTTTAGAATTACCAACCAACCTAACAGTGCCCGGTGTACCCGGAGTAAACCCACGCAAGCCCAGGGAGAACATGCAAACTCCACATAAAATCGTTTATGCCAGGGATACAAACTTGGAACCTTCTTGCTGTGAGGCAGCAGTGCTAACCGCTAACCGTGCTGCCCGATCTGAACACCAAATTGGGAAATATAGACCAGATGGGATAAGTCATTTTTTTCTTCTAGTAGTAGTTTCTCAGTAAAAAAGTACCTCATCTAAATTTCTAGTGTTGTTTCTAGGTGGTATAAGAAAGAGAACCCTTACTGATCTACTTGTTCTGTGAGTGGACAAAAAAAACTTTTTTACATATTTTTGTACAAAAATGTTACAGTTTTACCCGAAATACAGCTGGTTCATTCTGTTTTTCCTCCGTCTTCTATTACAGCTTTATTAATCTGGCTTTGGCTACCAATCAACCACAAGGCTTTTCATTAGACCCTTCTTATGAAATCTCACAGCAAAATAAGATGTATGTCATGGTAACTGCCAGCAACATAATTTAATCATTAGACACTGGGTCCGGTGCCTAAACCCCATTCCCAGTGAATATGTCTGACTCAGATATCATTATTCTAGACCCAAAACACAACATTCTTCTAGCATGAGCAATCAAGATGAGGGGAAGCCACTGAGTCATCGCAAACCCCAATAAAAAAGATTCGGTTTTGACCAAAACAGAATTAATTCATTTATCAGCCTCATTTATCAAACTACATATGAAAAGAAAGTGTTTGTGAATCATTTGACTATAAATGTAGCACTTAGATTAATCCACCTACTATTACATTTACCTATAAGCCGACTCACTAACGTAAATCTTGATTAATCAATTTCAAATCATATGAATTGAGGATATTTATTATATAGAGATTATGCTGCCATTTTCAATTTTTTATTGTAATTTTCGTTACTTTAAATGAACTAAAATAAATAAATCAGTAACTTAGAAAAATAAGGTTGTCAATTGGTTGTCAATCAGCCAATAAAACCATAAAGATTTGGCTAATCTACATTAAATATTGTATTTAGGAAACTTTTCAATCAGGTTGCATTCCTTTATTAAAATGTCAGTTTGTCACTTTTACAAATCATTTGCATTTATTAATGTAATAAGCATGAATACAAATACTACATTTCAAAGTTTTGGTTGCAATTTTTAGGTCAATTTGGTTTGGCAAATAAAAATATTTGCACATAGCTTCACTAACGGATTAAGAAGTAATGTCTGGCTTGTTATAAGAGACATTTTAATGTAAGTTTGTTGAACGAGCCTATTGTGCTATGTTTACACGCAAAGCGAATGTGCGCATCTGCCTCACCCGCGCAATGTTTGTATTCATAAAACACATATTTCCAGGTGCCCGCAGACTTCTGCAATAATGCTCTTTGTCTTATACAAATTACGTGTCAATAAGCTCTTTGCTGGTTGGCTACCGCAACCACGTGTCATGCAAACTTTCCGCTCAAGTTGACAGACATGATTGAGGCGAATAACGCACGCCGGCAGATCATCAATCTTTCTAACATAAATAATTAAATTTGCTTTTAGTGTGAACACAGCATAGTTTTTTTTGTGTAGATTTTAGCTGATATTATTGATTGTGACAAAAAGCTGGAGGAAAAAGCCACCCTTAAGCTGTGAGCAGAGTGAACTAGATTTATTGTAAGACACACATGGCATATGTTAAAGGGAGGGAAAATAGTCATAACAAAAATCTGCTTTGCAAAAAAAAAAAAATGATAGAGCCAAAAGCTCCTGAAGAGTGGATGCACTGAGTAACTCGAGTAGAACTGCATCAGGTTTGGATGACCGTCTGATCACAAGCAGCTCCAAGTGAGTTAAAAGCCAGACGCTGCTGCGAGCAGACTGAGCTTCAGTGATTCGTATGCTCAGTGGACACACGTGGCAGAAAATAAATGGAGAGAAAAAGGCTCATATTGAACCACTGCACAGACCAAAAGGGCTAATCGAATCACTGGTCGAATTTCAGAACCATTAGCAATAATAGGATAAAAAAATTTTGCGGAACCAAAATGATCTGTATTTGCCTGTAGAGATTTGTCATTATTTCTTTATTCTTGCTCCATAAACAGTTAGAATACCTTCAATAATAACCTTTAACATCTCCTTTCCGTTCGATTAACTCGTCTACACCTGATGGCTGTTCATCCTTTGCTAATATTTAAGTGATGATTTTGAAACGCTGCAGTTCGTGATCAATTTTCTGACTCGACGTTTAGTGCACAGTGACACCCAGACAGGTATTTCTTTCTGAACACCTTCTGTGTTTTAACAGATGGAAACATTTTGAGTGATCTCAATATTGATTTCACTCCTATTAGAGAAATCTTAGGATTTGCCAGAATTCGTCACGAGGACCTATCGTTGCAAATTACTCCTAACTGTCAAAGGCGTCTAATTGTTTCAGCATGGTCTGATGAGCACATGTGATCTGCTCTCCATAATTCAACTATCACAATAACTCTTTCTCTGCACGATTATTAGTAACAGCCGGTTAAATTCAGTAGCTCGAAGAAGGAGAGTGAAAGAAATATGAGGTTTAAGTATTTATGACCGGGTCGCCATGAGAAAATGCCTCCTCTTAATACTCTAGGGGGATTTTTTTTTATTTGCACATCTGTGGCAACACACAGTACGCTGCTTTTCCTTACTCGGGATTTATGAGGTTTTTAGTTATCTTAATACACTGCATAGGTTCTGTTTTATGTTCATGTGGTCAGCCATGATGCCAATTTTTGACTCTCAGCTTTAATTTCTAGTTAAATGTAAACACTTGAGTTCTACACACCCTATTCATTTGCAAGCAAATGAGAAATTTGCGTTAGGACGCACCGAGCTATTGGTCAAGTCTCGGTCAGGTAGGGCGTCTCCTTAACACCACATATGAAGATGAAAGGAAGCTTGGACTCTATTGTTTTGTGGGGAATGTCAGCAATTTGGACTGCCTCTTGGTCCCCGAGGCTGCTTTGTGGTGGGAGCGCCAAGGCCACGGGTCATTCGGGGGGAATTCCTCAGCAGGCTTCCCGATCTTGGCTTGAAGGAAACCCACAGCTTCCAGCTCACGTGGCTCCCTGCTCTTTCTCTCTCTCTCTCCCTCTCTCTCTCTCTCTCTCTCTCTCTCTCCACTGTTACTTTTCTTTACCTTGTGCAAAACAGCATATTTCCTAAAGTCTAAAATTGTGAACATTAAGCTGCATTTATTAAGTTACAGTCAGTAACATTTATTTGGTTTGTCCCTTTGTGGAAATTCTGGTTTATTGTAGAAACTCTTTGAATAAATAGAGCCACAAAAGGAAGCCTTGTTGAATTGTTTTTTTAAGCTGGTAGCCTAAGCAACGTGATCCATAGTATTTTCGACATTTATAGATTATATTATATTGTAGCTTATTATTAGTGTAGTGTTTATTAAAGACAGAGTCTCTTGTCATTTTTTTTTCTCCTGTTGCTAATGTGCTCCTGTTGCTGCAGGGTGGGTAAAAAAAGGTGGGGCTGAAGTTACAGTTAGCAAAAGTGTGTTTTCATTTTCGATGTTTTATCATATTACCTGTATTAAAAGTCCTCATTTTTATACCTCTTGATATTTTTGCAGGACATAGTTTGCATTCTTTTATGCATGGGTGGTCATCATTAATTTTTAAAATAACACCACACCACTGACATTCTGTTGCTGCCGCCAGAGTCTCTGTGCACTGAAAGTTCTGTCAATGACATCACAAGAGGTATCAGTCGTTCGGTTTCGGGGTGTTTTTACGAATAAGAATGTGAATATGAGCTCGATAATTCTCACAGTTATAAAATATGGGATTCCTTTTTTCGTCTCTGAGGAAACTCTTAAAAGGTTTTAGCTCCTCATGACAAAGTGGTTCCTTTCTCAAAAAAAAAATATGTTTACAGTTTCTTTACAAATGACCTCAATGTAGTAGAACTTTAATTTCATAAAGGTTTTGGTGTATCAGTAATAGTGTGTTTTCCTTTTTAAGAAAAGATTCCTATTTAGTAGTGTCTCCAAAACCGCGCTTAGATCCCGTATGGATTTATTATATCGCTGAACAGTAGTAAGATGTTAAATCAAGCTGCGACGTGAATAAGAAAGAGAGAAAGCTCCAGATGTGTGAAAGCTCTGCACGTCATTTTTTTGTGTGCAATCTGAGGAATGCAGCCACAGTTGATCTTTTTCTAAGTCCGTAAGAGAAAAAAGGAATGTGTTGTTTTAGAACAGTTGCATTAGTTGATACGGTGTTTTAGAAATGGTGATCGGGTGCAGCTGCCTGTCATTTCGTTTCACACTGATATCAATGATGAGATAAAATAAAATCAGGTTATTAAAATGCTCCCTGTGGGAATGAAGGAAGATAATCTGTCTGCCGCTAACATGCTAACACATTAACTACACAAGCAGGGTTGTATCCGCTTGTCCTCAATATCATCTGTCTAGGAAGGTCTGGAGTTGTTTTAGGTTAGAGTCATGTACTGTCACTTCCCATGACAGGGCCAAAGAACATAGACGATGGAGTCTGAAAGGAGGTTTGACTGTGGGAATGCCGTGAGATACATAGCAGGCAGGAAGGCTGTGAACACCAGAGCACTCGGATTCTCTGATCAGAGGGCATGGCACAGCATCCTCCTTTTCCTTTTTTCTTCCCTTTCTCACACAACCACACACACACACACAAATGCACTGTACATATGGCTTGTAGGTTCTTTTTCTATAAAATAGAAACATAACCCTAATGTGTTTTGGTATAAGATGTGTTCTTAATCACACTAAATCATAATTTTATTTACGGAATGGCTAAAAATTTAGGAGATTCACCAGCATTTACATGCGTGTCTTTCTGACACTGTAGCCACAAAGTTAAAAGCATGATATTGTCTCTATATGTTGTATTAGGGCTGCGGGATATTAGAAAAAAATGAACATTGTGATATATATAATATGAATAAAAAATTTCACCGGATAGCTTGAATATCTCTATTCGGAAAAATGTATTATTTATAATAATTTGGTTGATTTTGTAAGGGTTTTATCCATGTAAAGATGAATAGATAAGTACAATAGAACAAAGTTGACTAGAAGACAAGGTCATCACTGGGAAACTGTTCTGGGGCTTTTATTAGGGCCTTTTCCTGCTAATTATCATGTAGCCGAATAAACACACCTCATCATAGTCACGCTCCACAATCTAGTGAAAAGTCTTTTCAGAAGTGTGGATGGTGTGACAGCAGTTGGAGTGAAACTAAATCGGAAATTTAAAAGAAGCTCATATGAATGTAATACTTTTGCCTAGATTGTGTAAATGTTCTGGATAATTAGGACTAATTTTTTTTTTCCTTTTTTTTTTTTTTTTACAGTCAATGAGATCATAAGGAATGACCTGTCCAGCATCTCCGTTCATACGCACGCATAGCGACGACGAGGAGCAACTGAAACCAAAAAGACATTTCTGAACCCGGAAGAAAAAAAAAATGCCTTCATAAAGCCTGATTTGCAATAACAACATCAGGGACATCATCGATTGTAAAGCTCACAATTATAAAGCAGTCCAGTTTAAAAGAGCGACAGAAAAAGCAGCAAAGAAAATGTATGGAATAACAATATACTAGCAAAACAATGTGTGTGAACTGATGGACCAAGCCCTGTGTATGCCCCCCCCCCATACATTTCCTTTGGTGTAACCATGTACCTTTAAATTATTACCCAAGTGCAATTTGTTTTTCAATATTATTCTACACCTTAAAATCAATAGTTATTATTATTATTGTTATTAGACTCTCAGAATGTCTAATGGAATAATTCATTATGTCTGAATAATCATTCCATTGCTAACATTTTTAGCATTTTTCGGATTTTGTCTAGTTGTAATAAAAACATAACTGGAATTGCATTTTCTTTTTTAATATACAGTAAAGGATCATCATATTTATTATCATTACCTGAACTGGAATGAATCGAAACCAGGAAAATTGGAACTGAGTGTTTTATTTTTTTTATGTTTATGTGGTCAACCATGATGCTAATTTCTGATTCTTAGCTTCAATTCACGTTTTGGTGACCCTTTCTGGAGTTCCGTAGTTCCACACACACACACACACACACCCCCTGATACCAAAGTGGGTTTTTTTTCAGGTTAGGCTACTGTATATATTTTATTTCCGAACTGCCTCTGCACTACCTGTATAATTCTCTGTGCCTTATGTGCATCGATATAAACTCAGATTTCCTTTATTTTCTGCTTAGTTGCATGTCGTCAATATTTTTGCTGAATTTTTTTTATAAGCTCCTTATTTAACCAATGACAGGAAAATATTTTTTTTTGCCTCATCGTTTGGTTTGTTTTCTGACACTCAATATTTTGATAGAACTGATGCCATTGTCTTGTAGCTAATATTTGCACTTTACTTTGTACTTCTCCTTAATGACATTTTAAGGAAAAATGCCATAATTTTTTTTGGATTTTTTTCCTAAAGAACAGTAAATTCATAAAATCAGAAGGATGTTTTTCCTGATCAGTGTCTTATGGCAATTTTACACTTATTCGTACTTTTTTTTTGCTTAAGCAATAGCAAAATATGCACAATAAATGCATTTAACAAAAAAGCTTATGATGTTAAACGACCGTTATTTCAATATATTTACATTTCTAGGTATTTGGCAGACGTCCTTATCCAGAGCAACTTATCTCTTTTATGCAACTGAGCAATTGGGGGTTGAGGGCTTTGCTCAGGGCAACAGTGGTGGCTTGGTGGAGCTGGGAATCGAACCAACACCTTAACTATGAGCACCCATTCATATACAGTATTATTATTTTTTTCAGGAAACATACTGAACATATCACAATATAAAATTACATAAAATACTAAAACTCTTGCTGTGACTTTATATTGCGTTATTATAAAATTAAAATGGAGAAATAATTAAAACGATCCTAGCACTTAAGAATGTCTATAAGAAACCTTTAAACTTACTCCACTGGATTAAACCATTTGTAAGGAAAGCAGGATCAGCATTCTATTGACCTGCGAGTGAATGATCTCTCACACACAGTGTGAGTAATACATGCTGGTATAAACATACACAAACACTTAATATCTGATGCAAAAACTCTATTATTAACAACAAAAACAAACATGTGGGGAGAAAGAAATCCAGCTCTCCTCCCTATTAGAATGTGCCAGATCTGCTTAGCACTATTGCACCAGCTCATGCTAAAACCAATTCTGGTGCTATTATTGTGAAGTGGAAGGAGAGATCTGGAGATGTGCAGCACCAGAAAAACAGCTGTTAATCTCTGTGCCAGGACCCCTGTGACACCTGCCAGGGCAGCAGGCATATTTTCCACAGGCATGAATCCCTACTGACACAGCCATGGTGACAAAACCTGCCCTGAGTGCGGTATCATCAGAGCCATGCCCCAAAAATAACAGCGCTATTAGTAGCTTGGGGCAGATTACTTCTGGTTAGATCTTCTGCTGTTTAGTATAATTTTGGGTTATGATGATGACAATAATAATAACACTTATACTTATTATTTATATTCACTATCATAATCATCATCATCATCATCATCATCATTTTATTATTATTATTATTATTATTATTATTATTACTATTATTACTATTATTACTACATTGAGCAATAATTTAAGAACTAGATAAAGAAAAAAACTGTTTTGATTATTTATCCCAATATTTTAAAATAATAAAATGCAATATGTGAAAATGTAAATATTAAAATATTGTCTTGGTGCTACAAATAAAGTCTTATTAAAATTTCTGAGAAATTGCTCAATCTATCTATTATATTATATTATATTATATTATATTATATTATATTATATTATATTAGATTAGATTAGATTATAGATTATAGATAGATAGATAGATAGATAGATAGATAGATAGATAGATAGATAGATAGATAGATAGATAGATAGATAGATAGATAGATAGATAGATGTTAGATGGTCTTGTTTTTGAATGTCTTTGTCCTTAACAGCTAGGGTTTTCAGTGCCTGGGGACAAAGTCAATTTTCGCACCCCTCCTGGCCCCCTCGTGACAAGGTGTGAGTCTTAAGGGTGTCGGTCTTGCTTTCCTGGAAATTTGTAAGTTTTAGAACATGAAAACCTGCATTTCGTGGCATATTTTTCGCATATGAAGGGATGTAAGAAAATAATTAAGGCAAGGATGGAACTTTGAAGTTATAATTGGGGAAAACATTTTATTCTGAAATTCATTCCTAATTATGTAACATCAATTTGGCGCCCCCAGATTTTGCGCCCGGGGACGGGTGTCCCCCCTTTATTACCCGCAGCTACGCCACTGGTGCTTAAATATAGTTTAAAATGTCAAATATATTCAAACAGGGAAAACACTGCCACCAAGTGGTCATCTTGTCACACAATCATTTCCAAGCAGAAAACAGAATAATTATTTTTATGAAAGAACTTCCTGTTCTTTCTTTCGCGTCACTGCGTTTATCTTTGTTTAATTAAAAAAGGAAATACATTATTATTATTATTATTATTATTATTATTAATAATAATAATAACTATTAATTATATATTATTATTAATATAACTATTAATAATAATAACTATTAACTATATAATAATAATAATAATAACTGAATATTATTATAAACTTTCACCCACATTTTAGTACTATAATCAACATTTTAAAAAAGTTACAGGAACAGAAATATACTATTGTATACTATTACAATATGTAGTGTATAAACATTTATATTACGTCGTTAAAGTGGTTTGACATTAGCAGCTGGTGTTACATGGGTCTCCTGAGGAAAAAAAGTCGTACACATTTACTAAAGGGAATATAATCACAGCTCCCAGCAGCGAACCCAACTGCACTACCGCGCCACACCACACGAGGGCGCTGTGTCCTTCATCACGTAAGATCACTGCAATTATTACCTTCACATAGGACAGTGTGAGAACAAAAAGGGTCCATGCTGCAACCTAGAAAGAATTAAAATAATCTGAAATATAAAAAAGGGAACATTAAATATATAAAACTAAAAGAAGGTAGTTATATTACAGGTGTGAGACCCTCCAGTAAACAGTCTCTATAAATGTGCTTTTTATCCCAGTTCTATATTTAGTCATTTCTATTTTAACTAAAACAATTTACCAAAACATTTTAGCCAAATGTGTTAATGTAAAATTAGTATTTTTACTAGTTAGATGAATTTATAACCTTGTCTTGGGTCTCTAGTTAAAATCTTCGAGTGTGATTTTCTCACACAGTAAACTCATTAGCAGTTTTTGTTTTCACCAGGTTCTAAATTATTCCCTCACTAAATAATATAATTAATGAGGCTCTTGTTCAAATGCAATTAAATTTTATGGCAGTTTAGATACAGTGGTGTTGAAGTAATACATTTATTTTATTCATTCACTTCTATACCCACTTATTCCCTAATTAAGGGTCACGGGATCTGCTGGAGCCTATCCTGAAAGGGCGAAAACCAGGAGGGGTACAACCTGGACAGGTCGCAAGTCCATCACAGGGCCACACACACACTCACACACACTACTATAGGCAATTTAGAATCACCAATCAACCAAACATACATGTTTTTGGGAGGAAACCGTTGTAAACCCAAGCAAGCACAGGGAGACTCCACACAGAAAGATCTTTGCCTGGGAATCGAACCAGTGACCTTCTTTCTGTGAGTCAATTACTATTAGTTATTGTGAAAAAAATTATTTTAGTATTTTTTTCTCTTCTAACTTTAGTAGGTTTTTTTCCTGGATCACCACAAACAATAGACTTACCTGCACAACTTAGAAGTTTAATTTCAAATTATACTTTATGAATCTTACTATTAAAATTGCTCCAGAAATGTGGTTGACCAGCAATGGACAAGGACTCAAGACAGCCATGGCCATGATATAAACACCAAGAACAGAGCCAAAGCCAGTCAGAAACCCCATCAGCAGCAATGACCTTCAGACATGGAAAGAAATTAAGGTCTCTATGCTTAAATCTGGTAGTTTATGTATTTATTGTTATAGGGTTATAATATTCTTTAAAGCAGGGGTCACGGTACAAGGTTTAAAGCTTAACTCCCCAGGTGACCTCTGCTCTAAAGTCTCAAATGTCTTCCTTTACCAACAAATTCTATAACTAAGACTAGAAAACTATATATTATACATATCTTCCAAAGGGGTCACTTACCTTTGAGCATAAAACATGGCAATAAAGCAGGCCAGCGGGTTTGCTAAGGAGGCCATGGTAGCAGACCAATGATAAGCATGGTTTCCATAAGGCAGACATGAGTAGGACTGAACAGATAACAACACTGAATTGGTCAGTGCATTCACCCAGGCCAGGATGATGAAAATGTAGAACATTTCTGCCCAGCTGTATGTCCCCTTTCCAAACATTCCCCTGAATTTCCCGATGCCATATGGAGAATTCATCATGTGTTTCCGCTCAGCAGTTTTTTTTTCCAATTTTGATTTACGGTATTCAAGGTTGATTGAGCGCTCTTGAGCCACTACTGGAAGGTTGTTCAAAAGAAAGAAGGCCACCAGGCAAACAAACATCATAGCTGCCAGGAAGAAAAAGAAAGCCTTAGCTGAAAAGTTGGCTGGTAAGTAGTGTGGTATTAGGTAATTGGTCGAGTCCAATGACCCATTGAGTGTTTTATTGAGATGGAAGTTTTGGGTGCCATTGACACACTGCATGATACCTACTCCTTGAATAAGGGCCACGACAGCTGGAATCAGTCCACTCAGACCTTCACCTACATAATAGGTAGTAAGATACTTTGAATTGAGTTGCATCATGAATGGTAGAAAAGTCACTGAAGAGGTGCAGTCCACAGTGGAGATAAAAAAGGTCAGGATCAGGAGATAAATGCTGCGCTCGACACCTTGTACTACCGCTGTCTCCTTCCAGAAGAAAGCCAGGAGAAAGCTGGCAAGGGTCCCAAAACTGACAATGCAGTAGATCACAGTAGTTTCGTTGAGCTTTCCCGGTCGGAAACGGTGCATCAGGGTGACAAACAGAGGACCAACATTAGCAATCTGGGTCAGGATTGACAGATAGGAGGGAAGGTACCAGCCCTCAGGCACCTGTGGGACTATGAGAGGCAGCTCAACCCAAAGACCACAAATGGTCACCCAGGAGCCCATTCCAAACAGGCAGGCTAGGAAATGAGTGAGGAGGGACATGTCCTATATTTGTTTGGAGTCTCTAACAAATAAATAGTAATAAAAAAGGAAGATTTATACCATAAGCAGGAAAATGCAAAAAAAAAGAAGGATGACAAGTTGTAGGTAAAACGAGTAAAGAAATATAATATATAGTCTTAAATCTTACACATGGTAAATTATTAGAAAATCTGGTGAATTTTTAGTCCTTTCATTATGGGTTGTTATGGGTACTTTTAAAGACGTCCTAGCTGTTAAATGATTAAATATCAGTGTCAAATTTAGGTAACCATCTAGTCAAAAGTTTAGGCTTATTTAAAATATATATTTATCTGTTTATCATTTTTTACCAGTGGAACCTATGGAAAATTTTAGATTAGATTTTAATGTATTATTTATGAAAGTGAAGCCACTCAAAGATCTGTGTGTTGCACAAAGATCATACTTGAACGATGTCAGGAAGACTTTACTATTGAGTAAACCTATTGTTTACTCAGGTGATCAAATACTTCTGCAAAAGTCATTTTAATCATACAAACCATAAACCTTTAAAAATTAAACCTCTGAATACACCTGAACACCACTGATTAAGCAGAATATAAAACTATTATACACAATAATTGCACAATATTTTTTTGGGCTGGTTAAAAAGAAGTTTAAATGCATAATAATTGTGCTGGAATATAAAATGCAAAAGTTTACTCACTTGTTACTCAGTAAGTTTCATCTGGCTACTGACAAGTACGTGTTAAATTTTGCCTAAAATTGTAGGTGTGTATCCACTGACCAATCTAACCTGCCTGTTGATGTTTTATCAAAAGTGCACACACTTGATTATACTTCTACTTGAGATTAAACCAATATAAAATCTTTGCAGATTCACAGAACTGTAAGATTCACGAGAACACGATCGATTGTGTAAAAAACAATTTAGAAGAGTAAGATATCTAGTTTTTCCCCTAATATATACACTTTAATTACTATATTATTATAGAAACAGTTCTCTTGTAATTACTTGATAGTAATTGTTAGTAGAGTAAATATAATAAATTAAATCAATCAATATATGACTATAGAGTATACAAATATCTATGTATCTATGTATCTATGTATCTATGTATCTATCTATCTATCTATTAACCATGTCTTGTCCTACAGCTCATATATTATGTAAGTTGTGTTGGTTAGTCAAAAATGCAACATGCACAACAAAACCCCATGGCCTAAGCTTAAAATAACTTTGGTAAACTTTAACTGGATTAACCTCTTGTTCCTTCAAGCATTTAGTAACTCGTAGATGTTTTTTTGTTTTTGCATTTTTTTTCCACTTTCTTTTATTCTTCAGATTTTACAATGAACACACAAAGTGCTTTAAGAGTCCTTACAGAGAATTAGACAAAAAAAGGAAACACATCACAAAAGAATACTATATTAAAGTAACACAAAATTCATTAAAAAAATCATCAGCTGTTACAAAGTTCTTTATTAGGATATACAGTATTTCAGTTATCCATCCATCCATCCATCCATCTATCCGCTTATTCCTAATCAGGGTCACTAGGATCTGCTGGAGACTATCCCAGCTGTCAGTGGGTGAAAAGGAGACCAGGGTGAAAACCCTGGACAGATTGCTATTCACCAATCAGAATCAACAATCAACCTTACATGTTTTTTGACTGTGGGAGGAAACCGGAGTACTTGGAGTAAATTCACACAAGCACAGGCAGGACATACAAACTCCACAAAGAAAGACCCCTGCAGGGGATACAAACCTGGTACCTTCTTGCTGTGAGGCAACAGTGCTAACCACTAAGCCACCATGCCGCCCCTACACAATAATCTATTTTCTAAAATAATGATGTGGTCAACATATTTCAGAAACTACAATGAGTTACTCCAAAGATGTCACAGCGCAGTTTAAACAAAAAAAAGCCCTCAGATTCACAGGTGAAGGCGTATCAAAAGCTGATTTGATACTCTAAAGATCAGAGAGAATTTTTTAAACATTTATAACCAACATTTTGTGACTACTTGTCATAATGCAATTAAACAACTTAAAATGTTATTTATTATACAACTTCTATATATATATATAAAAAAATCAAGCATTAATCCCCAAATGAAACACTATTAGGCATATACACTTAATTAACTTAAAAATAATAATCATTTCCAGTCTGTAAATCATCATATATTAGTTGCATCTTAAAAATAACAAAAAAAAAGGGCTCAAAATTACAGTGCATTATTCTCATATCTAGCAATAAATTCTTTTGTGATTACATTTGCATAAAGATTTTAGTTAGAATAATTAGAATGTAATGAATGTAGATTGCATTAAAATAAACGTTTGTATAAAATGTTTAATTTATTTATACAGTAAAAATTGCATAAAATAGATAAAAGTACAATTCATAAGCTTCAAAAAGTTTGGTTTGATATTAGAGCAAATGGTCAATATTCAAGTTTAATGTGTGTTTATTTTCAGTGTCTGGTATTTTCTGATTTTTTTTAAGGTAGAATCATTAATTTTATCTAAGCAACAATGATGATTTATAAAGCCTCTAAATGTAATAACAATTAATGACCAACTGTCTTTTTAGTCTGCACATGTTCCTAATTAAAGTTACAAAAACTACCGCTTTACTCATTGAAATAGTTGTTGTGATAGTCCCTGTGTTTTACTACAGCGTACCTCTGGAACGAGTTTAGGGGATTTATGTAGTGCAGTGGTAAAGGTGTTGTACTGCTATCTGGAAGATTGGGGTTCGATTCCCATCATCACCAAGTTGCCATTGCTGGGCCCCTGAGCAAGGAAGGCCCTTAATCCTCAATGGTTTAGTTGTATAAATGAGATAAATGTAAGTCGCTCTGGATAAGGGCGTCTGCCAAATGCTGCAAATGTCAATGTCAGTGTATGCAGGTGAATTTATTTTTATAAATTAAAAGTCTCTTTTTAATCAGGTTGATAGATGTACTTTAGACTACAAGCAATCCTTTCCAATAACATCTTCGAGATTTAATTACCTATATAAAGGCAGAAACTGAATGTGATTTAGTACGATCAAGGATATTAGCTGCAGGTGTTTACACAGTCCTGAGCTCGCTGGAATACCTGGTACACACTGACTAGTGGGAACATAGAGAGTGCTCCGATGAGAGAACCAGCCTGGATAAACACTCCACACCAGAGCAAAGCAGTGTGTCCTGCTTCATGGAGAAGAGTGCTAACCACCACCTTCACATAAGAGAACAAGCCAGTGAAGATGATCCATGAGATAACCTGTAAAGAGAACATTCATTTAACGTTATATTATTTAACTTTTTAATGTGACTTGAAAAATACTAAATTAATCAATGTTGAGCTCCATCTAAAATCGCATACTACTTAAGTATGTACTAGATTTTTATAAGTATATACTTTCCGTCTATTAAATAAGTACATTCTTATAGTATAATTACAGGCAGCATAAACTACATCCGCCATGTTATATTGGCACATGACATACGACGCCACAGCATTGCGAATCTAAAGTTAAAAAGCGGAACAATGTTTTATACTTAAAGCTACTTAACACTTAGCACTTTCCTCCACTTAAATATATGATGTCGTCTCTCCCGCAGCCTCATAAAATAATAAAGTGTGCATTTCAATATCCGTGTTTTCGCCTGCTGTAAGTCACTAAGAATCTAAATATACTACGCATCTCGTATACTTAGTTTCACATACTATATAGTAAGAAAGTATGCAATTTCAAAGGAAGCCCTGGTCTTTTAAGAGTAAGTAATAGTAAGTACCCTTTTATCCAATACACTGAATTAGCCCTAAACAAGTTTAAAAAGTATTTGCTCCCTCTTAAAAACATTTAGAAGACTTTGGTGGGCACGGAAAGTACAAAAATATAAAACTGCCATCACTTACCACCATAGCCACTCCTGCCTGTGTTCCCAAAAGAGGTGGGCATGGACTAAGAGCAGCCAGATAAAGCAAATAAACCGCAAACAGTGCTCCTCCAAGAGACATAAAACTAAGACCAGCACTAGACCTAAAACATAAAAACAATGACACATGAATCTGTTGATAATTACAGATGGAAAAAATTTAAAAAGAAGGAATTCTAACAAAATGTATCGCCATGTCAACCACAAAATTTTCCTTTGGTTAAACTGTGCAGTTTTTTTTTATTAGTAGGCTTTAATTATGTGCAAATGAACACACCCTGGCCAACAATCAAATTTAACAGCTCTGTCAAGGGTAGCGCAGTGGTTAAGCTGTTGGACTGCCAATTGGAAGATTGGGTTCCAGAACCACCAAGTTGCCACTGCCGGGCCCCTGAGCAAGGCCCTTAACCCCCAACTGTTCAGTTGTATAAAAGATATAAACGTAAGTGGCTCTGGATAAGAGCATCTGCCAAAGGCCATAATGGTAAATGTATGTAATTAGTTTAACTTGCAATATATTTGATCGATTTTACTTGTGATTATTACTATTAGTATTTTGTTACTATCAGGGCTGCATAATAATATTGTTTCAGCGTTGACATCACAATGTGTGCATCTACAATGGTGACATCACAAAATATCTAATTATAGTTATGACTGCCCCACAGTTCAGAACACATGTAACAGTGTTTTAATTCCTGTTACTGTATAAACATAAACATGCAACTTTTCTAGCTTTAACAAAGATGAATACTTAATTTATACTGCTTAATACTGTTTATACTTAAGTCTATACAGTGTGATTTTACATTAAATTATTTAATTTCTGTATTTGAATCTCCAGAAAAACATAAATCAATGTTTATTTGTACATAAAGGCTAAAAATGTTATTTCATTGACATTTTTGTTCTATTGTATTCATCTATGATTATAATTTGCGTATTATATTTTACACAGAGGCATAAAATCCCTGATAAAATCACCCTAAAATCATTGTAAAGTTATAAATTCTTTTTAAATGGAGCTATTCACGTTGTCTGCTAATTTTTTTTTTTCAAATCACAACATATATCGCAGAAAAAGAAAAATTCACAGTTTTATTCCAATATTGTGCAGCCCTAGTTCCTGCATATTTTTTTTTAAATATGTATGCATAAAAAGATATAGACAAAATGTGTGCACAATCTATATACTTTCCTGTAAAGTTTCCATTAGGAAAACATTTTCGGACTTACCTCAGCACAACAAACATGGCCATGAAGCAAGCCAGAGGGTTGGCGAGGTTTCCCAAGACGACAGAGAGATGAAAAGCCATGGTACCATACGGCAGGCAGGAGAAGCTCTGTACTGATGGTAACACTCCATTAGTCAGAGCAGTGGAGATTCCAAGCAGCATGAGGAGGTAGAGATTGCGTAAAGTCCAGAAGGACACAGCAGGGTTCTTTTTCTCTATGTCCATACGTTTCGCAGACTCTACTGGGTCCTCGTTTTGTAAAGGGTGCACCTCTTGTTCGTGACATTTCTCAGTCTCTTGCTCTGGGACCTGATGGACCAAAGCTTTAGTAGTAGTTGTAACTGTATATGTTAGAGCCAGAAAAGAGAGTGAAGAGATAGCCAGCATTACAAACAGGAACCAGAAGAAGTCCTGGGCCGGGAAGTTTTCTTTAAGATAATAAGCCTTCGTGCCATTCGGCGTCTCAACACACTCGACTTTTCCTACACCCTGCCCAAGTGCTACAATACAGGGGAAGAGTGCACTGAGGCCCTGGCCAACAAAAAACGTCCGGATGTACTGTGGAGGGTAGCTGAACATAAAAGGCAAAAAGGTAACGTTAGAGGTGCAGCACACGATTGACAGCACCAGAGAAAGCAGAAGGAAGGCCACAGATCTTGGTTCTCCGGCAATTATAGCCAATTTAGACCAGAAGAGGGCAAGAAAGGCTGAAGCGACCACAGCCAGGACTTGAATGGCATGAATGAGCACACGCTCATTTATACACTTAGGAGCAAAGTGGTGGGTTATGGTGACAGCCAGTGGACCCACATTACCAAAGGCAATAATCACTGAGAGATACGCCGGCAAATTCCATTCTAGAACCAGAAAATAACAATAGATTTCTTTATGCAAAATCATGCTTTCTTTCAACTAAATAAATTTACTCATGTACATAAAAATACAACAGTTGTGTTAAGATGCATAATATAAAGTCAGTTTATAGGGGAATAAGTTAATACTTGTAAAAGTTACTTATTGTTTTTATGCATCGTTAATTTACCATAACTATTTCCAATGCAGAGAAGTGATTTACCTTCAGGCAAAGTGCTTACCACCACAGGCAGTTCAACCCAAAATGAGTTTACCGCTATCCATGATCCCATTCCGAACAAGGCCACCAAAATGTGTGTGACCGCAGCATGATTCCACCACATGTCTGTCTTATAACTGCAAACCTCTGATTTAATACAAAACATAACAGAAAAAGGGCAAAATGTCACCATCCTTATATTACAATGCTGGTCAGAAAAGGTTCATTAAAATTGTTAGAACAGCATGTTTAATTGTTCCGCTGACTGCAAGAGCACAGTTTTCCTTTAACGCATTGTGATTCATTTATTCATTAGTTTCAACTGAGATGCCACAAACGATTCTGTCAAACTGGTGGATAAAGGGGAAGAGGTGGGTTAGTGGTTAAGGTGTTTAACACTAGTCTCAAAACCACTGCATAGCCTCTTCTAAAACACCCCAAACTATTTTAGAAATATTATATTAAAGGAATAAACATAGTTTGTTTAAATGACTTGCTTTACAGGCTTGCTGGTACAGGGCACTGGGACATTAATTTACCAAATAGCATTGATTAATATAAATCTTAGATGACAAAGTGGATTTTGATGTGGAGTCGACGTTATTACAGATCAATACAAAAAGCACAGACAATAAAAAACATTATTCGAGGGTGAAAAAAAAACCAAATCACACTTGTTTCGCAGTAAAATTTGCAGTTATTTCCACTTACAATTTTTTTTTCCCCATGTGAATCGTTGTGCTAGATTTGCCTTTTTGCCTCAATGATAAATTTAAAGAACAGGATCGTGGGCAAATTGCTGATCGTTACAGTAAGAGAACCTACTTCTAATGGTGTAAAATAATTTAATAAACAATATTCTCTTTGTATTAATGTAAAAATCATGAAATGATAAGATTACTTAAGTACTGCTTATTACAGTAGGTTACAATAGGTTGAATCCAAGCTGCCCTCGTTCAAATTCCCAATTTAACTACAATGCTAATGAAATATTTTTGCAATAATTAAATAACACTGTGCATTTGTGCTTCTATTTGTGCAATACAACCTCCTACACAAAAGACCGTACAGTGGATTCAGAGCAAGCTGAAGTTTCCCCGAGATCCACTGAAACATTCGTCCAGTACTTGAAATTCGTCAGCTCAAGTACGCACAGAAGGGTAGATTGTGCATTTTGACTACAAACTGGCAAGAGACTGACAAGTTTCTATCTATAAGAATACAAAACTCCTGCAAACCAGAATAAAATTATTTTATGCTTCTCAATTACAAGTTAGAACACGGTGTAAATAATACTGCAATTAACTTTTCAACAGTTATTTTTATTGGCAAGCTCAAAGTTTTCTTACAGACCTGACTGAAGGGTAAGGATTTTTATGGTTACTGTTGGCAACCAGGATTAGAAAAAAAACTACAGATCCAAAACCTATGTTAGGAAAAAATAATTATAATAAACTGCAGGACACCTAAAAGCTTATAAACAAAAGAAAGCTCAAGATTTATTATATAATTAATATATATATATAATATATATATATATATATATATATATATATATATATAGAGAGAGATATATATATATATATATATATATAGAGAGAGAGAGAGAGAGAGATATAGAGATATAGATATATAGAGAGAATAGAGATTTATATATATATTATATATATATATATATATATATATATATATATATATATATATATATATATAGATATATATATATAATATATATATATATATATATATATATATATATATATCACATATATATACCACACACACACATACACACACAAGTTATATAGTTATATAAGTTATAGAATTGTCATTATTGCTTAATTTGCATCATGAAATAATACTAAGCACACAGACAATTAGATGACAATTATATATGAAAAATACACAGAAACCACCTAAAGGATAAAAGATAACGGTTTATTTAAGGCAAACACTGACAAAAAAAGAGCTACAAAAATAAATGCGTATTATAAACATACTGGAATTTCTTTTCAACTGTGAAAACTAAGTAAATTAGATACTAATTTTTTATTTTCCACAAAAACAGAAAGAATGAATTTCAATTTCTTCACAATGAAATGAAATTTTGAGTCTATAAATCAGGCGAAAACTCAAACAGTTTCTCTTTGTAACTCTGAAAGATGACAAAGTTGCCTTTATTCTTAAGATCTATTGTGCTGTCGAAAGACTGCGATGGCTGATTCATGGTTTGTTCTGGTGGTGTAATTTGTGAGGTGCTTTGACTCTCTTCACCGGTTATGACATTTTCAGTCGGCTCGGCCTCAGGGCTTAAGCTTGTGGACTGGTTCTCAGAAGCTAATATAGCTTTAAGTTTGTTTACCAGGTCAGACAGAGAGAAGCCGAAACGCTTTAGACGCTTGTCTCGGCAGCCATCAACAAACTTCAGGTAATTTAACTGGGATCGGATGGCCTCCCGTTTCTGAGCATGGTGTGCTCCTTCCAATCTCAAAAGCAACTGATCGACATCTTGAACACTTTTACACATGCCTCCGTTTTTCGTGACTGAAGCGATAAGCGTTTTCCTGTAATTTTCTTCTTGCGTTTTCGATTTTTGTCTTTTTTCAGCCAACAATTTTAATTTCCTTTTCTTTTTCCTTTTGTTAAACGGTTTCAGATTTGATCTGTCAAACATAAACGGCTTTGACTCTGAAAGGTTTTGGACAGCAGGCTCCTGAGGTGCGGTGACAGTATCACTGACTTCTGAATAATCCGATGTATTATCCTCGATCTGTTCTTGGGCTTTATCTGGCCTGTTCTTGTTGTAGGAGTACGCGTGACCAAATGGGTAATCGCCCATCAACTGGGACAATGTACAGCTAGCAAACTGTTGCATGACTTCCCCAGAGGGATCTTTGCAATACAAACCTCGAGGTAAGAAGTCTTTAAGAGTTTCCTCCATCACAGCCGCAATGACCTTCATCATCCTCTGTAAGCATTCCTTTATTAGTGCCCCATACTGATTATTAGCATTTCCGTGGCAAAAGGAAAACACCCTAGGAAAGCTGTTCTCCTGCATTGGAGCCTGGAGAAACACATTAGTTATGGCCTCGGGCTGCAAGAGAACAGATGCGTCCCCGGACCACTCCAGAAGCTTCTCATAAAGGCAATAAAGGTACTTGCTGAACAAAATGTACTGTGCATCGCTTTTCATGAGCTGCCAAAAAGGACCCAAGACTTTACAGTACACTACAGCTACCACACAGACGAGTGCCTGTATAGCCTCGTCGCTAGCATCAGAATTGACGCTCTCCAGAAAAATATTAGCATCATCTTTTAGTAGCTGTAAGTCGGACACAAAGAGTGCAACGTCGCTGTAATGGTGAACGAGTGCGGCTGCTGCCTCAAAGTAGTTAATAAACCTATTAGACTGATTGACAGGCAGCCTAGAAGGGTTATTTCTCTCGATGCAAAAGGCAAGCCAGTGCTTTCTGTAATTATTGTTGCTTTCTCCTCTTGGACACAAAATTTCACAAGTCATGTTGATGTACCTAGAGACAGCACTCTCTTTGTAATTCAAAAAACCTCTAAATTTAGGGTTTTGGTCACGTCCAAGCTTATCCCCTGTGGTGTTTACAATTTCCCTTTCAAACGACATTATTTGCTTCTCAACGGCATCTATAAAGTTAAGAAGAAAATTAGTGTTGCAATGAAGGAAATTCAAAGGCGGCACAAGAGGTTCATTTCCGGCACAGTTATAGGCCAAGACCCTTTCGTTCAGGGACTGCATGTTAGGATCTTCTTTCAACATCAGAGCAAACTGATTCTTGAGAAGATCCATAGACACCAGGTTAGCACCATCGGCTCTCCCTCCGTACATTTCTGTAAGTTTTTGCAAAGATAGCACAGAAATATCGAGAATGGATAAACAATCGCCTGTATCAACCTGGTCCTCACTTTTGATGGGTTCAACAGGTTGACAATAAAAATCATCATCCGTCTTTACATTCCCTAGGCTAAACTTCTGGCCAGAGTCCCTGGGACACACCAGCTTCTTTTTGTGTTTCCTATGTTTAAGGATCTTTTTACTGTATTCTTCAAGGGGGTGCAAGCTATCAAAGGGTTCTTCCTTGATCTGGGCTCCTGGAACGGTTTGATTTTTTTGGAATAAAAGACGTTTTTTGTTTAAATGTCCTTTCATTATTGACACCCTCCTATATTCCAAGTCATCTTCTGAGTCATCAGGGGTAAGATCGAACGGACTTTGAAGGAATTCCTCATACAGTCCATTGTTTCGGTTTCTTCTTGTCTGATTTTTCCGACACTGCATTCTGAACCTCTCCAGACTGGCCTGAAGGAGCTTATTGGCTTTACGAATTTTACCATCACTGCAGAACACCGGGTTGAAATTATAAAGCCAGGACACAAGAACCACTGGGTCAAGTTTTTCTCTGTCAATAAAGCTGGTCAGTTCTAGTATTAGACCATTAGTAACATCTGTTAATTTTGCACGGTCAGAAAAATCAGTCATTTCAAGCAGATCCGTTCGGCTGATGCCAATGCTATCGCATATAGGTCCCACAAAGTCAAAGTTAACACTCGACTCAAAAAAGCTTTCTCTGGCATCTCCAGTTAAACTCATAGCAGTTTCCGTATTCCGTTCGATCAAACCTCTAAAATCTGCAGTCTGAAACGCTGGAAAAATCTTCTGAAGCCATTTTGTTATGTTGAGCCATGAAACGTTATTCTCCTCTTTCAACAAGCCGACTTGCACCAGAAGACGGTTTGCGCATGGCTTTTCATCCAATTCCAATGATTCGCCATCCTGAACTCCGAGATAGTCATCCAGAAGGTTGAAGTAGAAATCATCCTCTGCAACAGAAGACATACAAGCATGTAAGAAATAAAGCCTATATACATTTCAGAATAGGACACTACTATAAATAAATAATTCCTAAAAGAATGTTATAATGGCAAGTGTTGCACTGGATTGCAATTAATAACCTTATTTTGTGTGTGTGTGTGATTGTATGTGATAATCCTCAGTTAATTGGGTTAATATTTAATACTAGCTTATAAAAAAAAAAAAATTCTGGATGTTTCTGTTTTGTGTGTATTTTAAGTAAAGTAGCGATCCGACAACTTTATTCCTTTTGTGAGAAACCTACAATTCACTTTGGACCTTCAGATACCTTTAAGCAAACTTTTAGTCAAGGCAAAATAAAAACATGCCAAAGTACCATAACATTTTAAACAAATTTTCAGTCAAAGCAACATCCAGAGGGTTTCCTGCAAATGACCCACAAACATCGATAACTAGAAATATTACGAAAGGGAAAAAAATTAAAAACTACTTACTTAACTCATCAGCGATACTCATGGCACTAGGAACACCGGAGTCGTGAAGGTCCTCCATAGCTGCAGACAGATGTGGTGGATTGGGTAGTAAAATGTAAACATCTGGAGGTGAATATTCTTCCAAATAAATGTCAGATAAATGTTTTAGCACTAAGAGCCAGAAACATGTTGTTGGGTTAAAACTGAAGAGCCGGCTTCAATAGAACCAGGTGGAAAAATCGGACAGAAATTACAATACACCACACACACACACACACACACATCAATCACATTGATTCATCCGAACACCGGCCCTGCAGTCTATAAAGCCAACAAAAAGTTGTAGTTATTAGTTTTTAAAGCATTTTTTTGTTACTGGCTATAGGTTGGCATGCGGCAAGACGGGACAATATAATGAAATTGGTATAATTTATCGTTTCTGCCTAAGATTTTCACGGTACACGGAACAGAGACTAAACAACGAGCTGCAGTCCAACACAGCGTGTGAAAATAGTGTGTGAAAGGTCAGCTGCCTCACATGATTCCCAATTCGTAGGAGTTAACAACTTGCCGATATACTAGACTTATATTTCTAACCAAGAACCAAGAACTAAACACTTAAAAAGTTGAGTGTTCAGTGTGTAAAATGTTTAAAATGATCTATTTTCACATACAAAGATTTTAGCCTTATTAATTTTTAATTTAGAAAAGAAATAATCACTTATGCCTCTTAAAAACCCCAAAGTAGATTCTATTAAAAGCTATACCCCTTTATAAAGCATTAAAGACGGCAATTATGTATTTTATTATTATTATTATTTTTATAAATGAAATGTGTCAAATATTAGTTTAGATTTATTGGTGTGGACTGTCTGTGGGACAAGTTAGTTCCTATTAGGGGGAAGAAACTTTACGTACTTTTTGATCCGATTCCGATTCCGAAATCGATTCTTATTCTACACTTTTTTCTAATTCTTCTGCTGTGTAAATACATGTTTACATCTTTACATTTAACCAGAATTGAAGTTTCTATGCTTTGTTTATAGTCTTAATTTCTGTATAACATCAAAATCCACCTTAAAAATAGGAGGTATTGGTTTCATAAATTTTCTTTGATTAATAAAGTTTATACCTCCAAATAAATATAAATATAAAAATATAGATATATTTCATTAAATAAAATGAAGCAAGACTTTGTTAATGTGTTATTAATCATGTGAATTTAATGAACTATTGTGAATCACCTCTTTATGTGGAAACAATGACTTCATTCATAATAACTGTATTTATATTAACCTGTGAACTGTATCACACCAGAGGGACGTACTGACAGAGCTGATCAGCCAATCTATTCAGACTGGAAGATAAATTACGAGCACTTAATGAAATAAAATATTTAATCTTATGCCATTATAAGGGAATAAAAAAACGACTTATTAATCTACACTGTTGTCCATTTTTTAGATATTAGATCTCGTGCCTGTATTAGCTAGCTAATGCAAACTATTGCCAAGGGCAACGAACACACCTAGCTAACTAGCTAACGTTTTTTTTTTTTTTTTCACCCTAAAGACACTTTCTACATGTTATTTCCCTAAAAAGTTCATTAGTTGCATTTTTATTAAATGTTTGTAAAAATGTATTGTGTTGTACAGCTACACGAAAACGCGTGTATAAATAAGTAACTTCGCTTACATGCAGTCCTGTCAATTTCCCCGTTACTTGTAAGAAAACGACCTGTTGGGGATAAAAAAAGGGTTTAATAATAATTAAGAATAATAAAATATTTCTCACCTCGTGTTTTGTGTGCGTTTTAGTGCTTATTTTCTTGCATTTCCTAGCAGGAAGAACGGGGATGGCCGACTTGATTGGCTGACTAAATCTGACGCAACGTATCTGATTGGCTGGGCATAGACCCGGTTTACCAAGCATTGCAACAACAAAAATAAATATAAATGTTTAATTATATTTTTAAAGAAAACCGAGTTGATAAATAGTTTATTCCTTTTTTTAATTTTAATGTTTTTAATTTAGTATTATTATTTTATTTTACTTGGGGGGGGGGGGGGGGGGTCATAGTCACGCTGGTCCACACTCCAGTATGGTAGGTGGCGGTAATGCACCGTAACGTTGGCTGCCACCCGCCATAGAAGACTAAGACGACGAAGAAGAAGAAGAAGAAGCGGAAGAGACAGGAATATCAGCAATAAAAGACTCTTGTGCGACAATAGGGGATTTTTTAGAAAAAAAAATAATTATTATTAAACTGAAGGAAGAACAAAGTTTACTTTAGCCGAAGTGATACGAACAGTTTTATCAGCTTTGTGGTATCAGTAATCACGCACAGGTTAGTAGAAACCGGTTTGTAATCAATGATTTATTGACTGCTCAGATTTTACCGTTGACATTAAGCATATAAAGTCTCTCCATCTGTTTAATTTATGTGACGTTATTGTGGTTTACACATTTTAACAAAATTCTACATAAATGTCAAGTTTTGTTTCATTTGCGTCACTATTAACTGATTTATATATTTTATTATTAATCGAATAACGACATGCCAACATCCCTTGTCATAATGTAATTATGATGAATCTTGTAAGCACACTTTTAAAAATCAACAAAACACAACAGCGATTGGACCCTGATTACAATGTGTGATTTTATTACTGTATTACTGTGTTTTATTGTTCATTTACACGACTGTGCTAAAATTAACATGTACAGAGTGGCTTACATCTATCTGTCTTGCTCAGGGGGCCCCCAGTGGTGGCTTGGTGGTGCTGGGAATTCAACCCCGGTCCAACAACTTAACCACTAAGCCACCACTTTCCACAATTAAATTCTCATTTATGGTTGCACGACGGTCTGCTTTACATTTTCACACTTTTAGACACATCAGTCTGAAACTTCGGGCTATGTGACACCATGGCTGTAATTAAAAAGTCTTTCCTTCAGCATCCCCTTCCTCCCCCTCTATTATCTCTCTCGCTCTGACTAATACAAAACACTAACAATGAATTAAACATTCTACTTGTGAAACAACATTGGGAGTGGGTGAGTTGGACTTCCATTGGGAAGGTCGGGGTTCGATCCCCAGCACCACCAATCCTTCACTGCTGGGCCCCTATGCAAGGCCCTTGACACCCAATTGTTGAGTTGTATAGAGGAGATAAATGAAAGTCGATCTGGATGAGGGTTTCTGCCAAATTCTGTAAATGTAAATGCATAATTTAAGAAAACAGTTCCTCAATTATATTTTCTAAAGTCCTTTCTTGTTTGTTTCTCCGCTCTAAATGTCTGCTTTTGACCAGGAATGGATGAGTCTCATCAAGATCTATCAAATTCCGAGGTACACGAGATAGAGATGCCGGATATGAGCGGTCCATCTTCTCAACATGAGGGCACAGGGACAGATCAGAATAAAACTATGCTCCACAAAAGGAAAGCAAGTTTGAAAAGAAAGGCTACGTTACTTAAAGATGAAAAGACGAAAAAAAAGACAAAGAGGAAACGGAAGATCCAACGAATCCAAAGACCTAATTATACAGTACAGCATGGCGAGGATATGCTTCTAATTATATCAAACGTAAGTGGGTTCGACAGTGTTCGGAAACCCCAGAGAAAAGGTTGCAAGAAGAAAAAGGCCAAAACAAAGACCACAGCAGTGAAAAGGAAAAAAGAAGCTACACAACCCAGAGTTTCTAAAGTCACCAAAGAGGTTTTAGGCTATGCTGGCGATTTGGAGGAACCAGACACTGCTTTGAGCTATGACTGGGGTGAGAGAATGCCAGAGGAAGTGTTGGTTAAGATTTTTAAAATGGTAGTTCATCAAGATGGTGCTATACCATTTCTCTGCAGGTGAGGTCTAGCTTTCTTCAAAAATTTCATGGCTTTTTCAGGCTGTTAAAATGCCTGTATGTCATTTATAAATCATTGATTCATTTTTTTTTTTTTTCGGAAAGGGTTGGTCGAGTTTGTCGGCTGTGGAATAGCGCTGCCTCTTCACCAGCTCTTTGGCACAGTGTGTCTATTGGCTACTGCTGGATTGAACCTGGTAAGAGTCAGTTACCTGGAACTGAACAGAAGATTAAGAACACTGTAAACTGGCTAACACAGAACAGGTCAGTGAGAACAGTAATCACTTATAAGACAAGCCTTCTTACTGTACAGTTAGTAGGAAGGTTTTTTGGACCCTTATTGAAAATCAGTGTAAAAGGGTCAGGAAATAAATATCATAGCCATTAATTAGATAAAATCTATTTTTAAGAGATAAAAATACCAAGCAGTAGATCTTGGATAACTGTTTAATACAGTTTGTCTTCTGATGGTGGAGCAAATTTCAGAGCAGGTGTGGGAAAGTGGTAGCTCAGTGAATAAGGTAATGGACTGCTAATTGGAAGATCGGATTTTTTTTTTTAATTCATACCAATTTATACCTATTCAATATTTAATTTTTTCCCCCTAGGTTCTCACAACTGAGAAATTTCAAGCTTTGCCACTGGAAAAAGCATGTTGACTTTGTTGTTCAGGTAAATGTTGTTCATGCTATTTGTGAGTAAAAAATGTGTTTGAAACAAACATATAAAAAAATAATTATTTTACAAATGTCACTTGTAGGCAATAGCAAATGCCTGCTCAAATCTCCAATCCTTAGAGTTGTCTTACTGCATGGGTGTGACAAAAGAGGCCTTTCAAAATCTTGGACTTGCCTGTCAGTCTCTTAAGAGCATAAATGTGCAACACACAGAGGTATGTATGCAATTTCTGCATGTTGAAACTGTTTTAATGTTAAATTTTTAAGTAAAGGGATAGATTTATAGAACATGGCATACAAATGCTGTTGTACAATAATACCTCAAACATTCGCAAGGTTAGGTTCCAGAACCTGTCCCGGATCAGCAGAAATCACAAATGTTTGGTAGGAGTCACTTGAAATGCTAATAAAAGCTGGTACCCTGCTGTGTGATTGGCTACTTCCAAACCTTTCAGCCAATAGTGTGTCGTCATAGAGCCTACGTCGTCGCCCAAACCTGATACAGTATGCATTTGCTATGAACACTAGCAAAAAATATATACTTTTTGTGCTGGATTTACATTAACATTTATTTACTATTACAAAATAATAAATCAACTACCGTATTTTCTAATAATTATGTAACCATTCGCGTTCCAAAGGGAATGAATTTTGGGAATGGGTATCGTTACAGTACATAGGGTACAGTACAGTTACTTTACATGAATTTCTTAAGTGATTTCTTGTATGTCTTTAACTTTCCCCCAAAAATACAGTTAAATTTTTTAATTAAAAAAAAATGTTCTTACCATTTTTATACTTGAAAGCAAGAAAACATAAATAATTATTTAATTCAAAAATTAAAAAAAAAAACTTCTGCTGGGTTTTTTGAGGATTCCGCACATTTTGCAGATCTGTGAAAAAAACTGGAGATACAAATGAGTTAGGTTCCAATGAAAATTTCGCAAATCCAAAAAACGCGAATGCACGAGGTATCACTGTATTCATTTCCTTGTAAATTATTTGTATTTTTCACTTTACCAAATTATAGTTTCAGGATGATGGTCTGCTGGCTTTCCTCGAGGTGTCCGGGAGTCAACTAACAAAGATCTCCTTTACACACAGCTCAAAAAGTGACAAAATTCTCAATGCTTTGTGTGTAAGTCATTTTTTTTTATTCTTTGCTATAGCAAGGTTGTTAGTGTAGATTGGATTTTCACAAGTGACAATGATGTGCTGTGTGTTTTCAGAGAGGTTGCTGTCCAGATCTCAGGTTTCTGGAGATCAATACTAAGATAGACAGTGGATATTGCCCCCTTTCAATCTGTGTACAAGCTTTACAACTTGGCTGTCCCAAGCTACAGGTATAAGACACTATTATTTTGTAACCAGTTTCACAAGGAATTAACTTGACTAGATTTGGATTTAGTTTCTATGAATTAAATCGACTTTAAAGCAGGCAAAATATAAGGTTCAGTCCTTATAAGGTTCATGTTTCTTTCCCGATTTATTGTCTCTAGTTTATTATTGTTGTTTGTTTTATGATCCTTGATGTACAGCACTACTGTTGTTTTAGATAAGCTTTAGAAATACATGAATCTGAAATTAAAACTGGTTTTACAGTAGCGATGCTACCCAGATTTTTTTTCCACTACCAAACCAAACAGACTCCTGCTGTTATTTATCATTTGAATCCATCCACAGTGCTGTTTTCTAGAAACCTTCAGAAAATTTTACTACTATTCGAATCAAGATAAAATAAATAAAAAAGAATCAAAAAATAATTAGTTTACTGATTGAATGTAATTTTGTCTCATGGCTGGCATGTTTTTAGCATGGCTACGTGGGACTTATAGGAATTCCTAAAGAAATGCTGATATTTTAAAAATCAAATAATGAAGATGATATGCTATATGGTTGCATGTTGATTGAACTGAAGCACAATTAGTGTTCCATTGTCTTCCCCGTGTAGACTTTTAGGTTGATGAATATTAATCCTGTTCCCAAAATGATTCGTAATACCCCCAGTTCCACACTTGGTTTCCCCATGCTAGAGGAGCTGTGTATAGCCTCTTCATCACATTCCTTTATGAATGACCAGAATCTGCTTAATATTCTGCATGGCTCCCCTCACCTGCGGGTACTAGACCTGCGGGGATGTTCTCGCATCACAGCTGCTGGACTTCGTGCTCTGCCTTGTGAAGGTATTTACACCTGTGACTTAATCATGTGTAGATTATTACATTTATTATTATTATTAAAAAATATTTAAATTTTATTGGTTATTGGTGGCAACATTTTGTGTAAAAATGTGCTAAGCCAGTGTCTTTTTTTTTTTCTTCATTTTTTATACATAGACGCTCTATGCTAGTATAACTACATGGGAAAAGACGAATTATGATAGCATAGGAGATTAGCTGTGATGCCACCTGCTTTTAGTGTAGTGTGTGTATGTGTACAAGTATAGTTTTAGCGGTTGCTATATGTAAACCTAATATTAAGTTTTATGGAATACACTTTTACATTCTTGCTGATTGGTTTAGTATAGTGTATGTGGAATATTATAATATGTTAAATCAAATGTACTTTTTAAGACGTTAAAATCAAAACTGTGCTGAAAAAATGCACTGTGTTTGCTTTCTTAATTGTTTTAGGTCTGGAGTGTTTATTCTGGGGGCTGTATTTTAATAGCAAGGTCATGGTGGCATCAAACAAAGGCATACACATGCTGGCACAGAAATGGAGCCATAGCCTTCGGGAGCTGGATCTCACCAACCAACCTTTCTCAGAAGAGGATATGGAGATTGCGATTGGGCACCTTGCTAATGGAACTGGCGCAGACTTCTTGCACTCTGTAAATCTCAGTGGGACCAAGATCACCACATATGCAGTCAGGTACTCTTGCATTTGTAATGCATAAACAAATGGCTTTTTTTGTCACTTGTAGTCATTGAAAGGGCATAAAATTTGGCAAAAAGATTTAAACAGTAGAAGCCATATGCGATGTGTGTGATAATTTTTATTTTTGTTAGTAATAGTTTGACATAGTTTTTTTTTTTAAACACTTTGTAACTGAGAGTAACATTAATTTAATTTTCCACAGGTTACTAGTGGGTCATTCTACAGCTCTTAATTATTTGAATCTGTCATCCTGCCGTTACCTTCCAAGAGGCCTCAAACGTGTTTATCGTGGACAAGAAGACATACATCAGCTACTAGACAAGTTAAATGAATGTGATGTATAGATATGATTATGCAAATCAAGATACTTTTAACCTTATTATAAAAGAAATTTCAATGAATTAAATTTCACTTTGTAATGTTACAATTGAGTTCTTACACTCAGTCTTTACATAAAAGGAAAAATAGAACCATGCTGGTAAATAAAATCTTACAACAGTATTAATGCATACTTCTTTTTTAAGGGATTGTAAATTTTGCAATAAAATGTAAGCACCAACTATTATATGCATAAACCTTATATTTACACCCACTGTTGAATCTGTAGCATTGTGAGGATTCACTAAAGCAAATTGTATAACTAACTGCACATTTCGTTATCACTTATCCAATCCACTAATGTTGTATTGTTAGTATTCTGCTAAAGCAGCAATTTCCTTAATGTTGCTGTTAGATAGAAAATTCTCTAGAAAAAAATGTGAAAATACATTAAGCAAAATACAGGGCCGAAGCGAAATGAAACATATAGAACGTTCATGGGAGGAAAATGTAATAACAACCTATGGATCATGCTTTTCCTTAAACCATGTGTAAAAAAAACTTTTTTTCTCTTTCATTTTTTTAAAATCAGTAATGTAAGTCCAGTGTGTGGGTCTTTTATGCACCTATCAAGAAGTTGCAGGTAGGTGAGGTTTTCCTGTGTGTTAGGGTCAAAGAAGCCTTTGGTGTCATCCCCTGAGTCAGAAAGAATTTGGTTCATTTCTTCATCAAAATATCCTCTCTGGTAAGCAACCTCTACTGGTACACGGTGGCTGTAGACTGGATCAATGATGCCTCCGGTAGCAATCTGTGCTTCCAGAAGGCGAATACCATGATCTTTGACAATCAGATCCTTCTTTAAAGCCTGGAACAAGGAAATGGTGTTACCTGTATGAGGGTCAGTGTAGCCAGTGACTGCCCTCTCGGCAGAAAGTAGTTTGTTTTTCCATTCAGTCCCCACGACCCCCTGAGCAACTGCCTCCTCCACTGAGAGCTTTTTGTTGTTTAATGGATCAATGATAAATCCAGTAGCAGCTTGAGCCTCCAACAAAACCAGAGATGTTCCAGGTGTTAAAAGTCCTTTTAATTTGGCTTTAGAGATGCTCATGGTCTGTTTGGTGGACTGTACAAACACCCCTGCAATGCAGTCGGTTCCCTGCAGGTACCTACTTACTGATTCCATATTACTCACTTGATCCACTGTGACCTTTCCAATTGTAAGGTCTTCAAAAAGTTTCTTATCAATAATTTTAGATTCTAGCAAGTTCTGAGCTGATACTTGCTTTTTTATTCCTCGGAAAGTAGGACATTTTGTTGCTGTAGATGTGGTGGTGGTGGTAGTAGTAGTAATAACAGTAGAACTGGAGGTTTTCTGGGATATAATAGTTAGTATATGCTCCAAGAAGTACTCAATTGTTATCGTGCCAGATTTAAATCTCTGAACCAAATCTCTCTTCTTTTCCTCATCAATGTATTCAGAATGGACGAGATCCCAGAGGGAAACTTCCTTTCCTAGAAATTTTCCCCCTGCCTTGTTGGTGGTAGTGGACTGTAGGATTGTTTTCGTATGTTCATCAACGTAGAAGTAAAACTCTCCCTTTTTCACAACAACTAGCAGTCTAAGACCAGTGTTCGGGTCTTTAATGCACCTGTCCAGGAGTTGCAGGTAGGTGAGGTTTTCCTGTGTGTTAGGGTCAAAAAAGCCTTTGGTGTCATCGCCTGAGTCAGAAAGAATCTGGTTCATTTCTTCATCAAAATATCCTCTCTGGTAAGCAACCTCTACTGGTACACGGTGGCTGTAGACTGGATCAATGATGCCTCCGGTAGCAATCTGTGCTTCCAGAAGGCGAATACCATGATCTTTGACAATCAGATCCTTCTTTAAAGCCTGGAACAAGGAAATGGTGTTACCTGTATGAGGGTCAGTGTAGCCAGTGACTGCCCTCTCGGCAGAAAGTAGTTTGCTTTTCCATTCAGTCCCCACGACCCCCTGAGCAACTGCCTCCTCCACTGAGAGCTTTTTGTTGTTCAGTGGATCGATCATAAATCCAGTAGCAGCTTGAGCCTCCAACAAAACCAGTGATGTTCCAGGTGTTAAGAGTCCTTTTAATTTGGCTTCAGAGATGCTCATGGTCTGTTTGGTGGACTGTACAAACACTCCTGCAATGCAGTCGGTTCCCTGCAGGTACCTGCGTACTGATTCCATATTGCTTACTTGATCCACTGTGACCTTTCCAATTGTAAGGTCTTCAAAAAGTTTCTTATCAATAATTTTAGATTCTAGCAAGTTCTGAGCTGATACTTGCTTTTTTATTCCTCGGAAAGTAGGACATTTTGTTGCTGTAGATGTGGTGGTGGTGGTAGTAGTAGTAATAACAGTAGAACTGGAGGTTTTCTGGGATATAATAGTTAGTATATGCTCCAAGAAGTACTCAATTGTTATCGTGCCAGATTTAAATCTCTGAACCAAATCTCTTTTTATTTCCTCGTCAATGTATTCAGAATGGATAAGATCCCAGAGGGAAACTTCCTTTCCTAAAATTTTCCCCCTGCCTTGTTGGTGGTAGTGGACTGTAGGATTGTCTTCGTATGTTCATCAACGTAGAAGTAAAACTCTCCCTTTTTCACAACAACGAGCAGTCTAAGACCAGTGTGTGGGTCTTTAATGCACCTGTCCAGGAGTTGCAGGTAGGTGAGGTTTTCCTGTGTGTTGGGGTCAAAAAAGCCTTTGGTGTCATCGCCTGAGTCAGAAAGAATCTGGTTCATTTCTTCATCAAAATATCCTCTCTGGTAAGCAACCTCTACTGGTACACGGTGGCTGTAGACTGGATCAATGATGCCTCCGGTAGCAATCTGTGCTTCCAGAAGGCGAATACCATGATCTTTGACAATCAGATCCTTCTTTAAAGCCTGGAACAAGGAAATGGTGTTACCTGTATGAGGGTCAGTGTAGCCAGTGACTGCCCTCTCGGCAGAAAGTAGTTTGCTTTTCCATTCAGTCCCCACGACCCCCTGAGCAACTGCCTCCTCCACTGAGAGCTTTTTGTTGTTCAATGGATCGATCATAAATCCAGTAGCAGCTTGAGCCCTCCAATAAACCAGAGATGTTCCAGGTGTTAAGAGTGCCTTTCGATTTTGGCTTCAGAGATGCTCATGGTCTGTTTGGTGGACTGTACAAACACTCCTGCAATGCAGTCGGTTTCCCTTGCAGGTACCTGCGTACTGATTCCATATTGCTTACTTGATCCACTGTGACCTTTTCCAATCGTAAGGTCTTCAAAAAGTTTCTTATCAATAATTTTAGATTCTAGCAAGTTCTGAGCTGTTACTTGCTTTTTTATTCCCCGGAAGGTAGGGACATTTTGTTGCTGTAGATGTGGTGGTGGTGGTAGTCCGTAGTAATAACAGTTTGAACTGGGGGTTTTCTGGGATATAATAGTTAGTATAATGCTTTAAGAAGTACTCAGTTGTTTATCGTGCCAGATTTAAATCTTCTGAACCAATCTCTCTTCTTTTCCTCATCAATGTATTCAGAATGGATGAGATCCCAGAGGGAAACTTCCTTTCCTAGAAATTTTCCCCCTGCCTTGTTGGTGGTAGTGGACTGTAGGATTGTCTTCGTATGTTCATCAACGTAGAAGTAAAACTCTCTCCCTTTTTCTTTTCACAAACAACTAGCATCTAAGACCAGTGTTCGTGGGTCTTTAATGCCCTGTCCCAGGAGTTGCAGGTAGGTGAGGTTTTCCTGTGTGTTGGGGTCAAAAAAGCCTTTGGTGTCATCGCCTGAGTCAGAAAGAATCTGGTTCATTTCTTCATCAAAATATCCTCTCTGGTAAGCAACCTCTACTGGTACACGGTGGCTGTAGACTGGATCAATGATGCCTCCGGTAGCAATCTGTGCTTCCAGAAGGCGAATACCATGATCTTTGACAATCAGATCCTTCTTTAAAGCCTGGAACAAGGAAATGGTGTTACCTGTATGAGGGTCAGTGTAGCCAGTGACTGCCCTCTCGGCAGAAAGTAGTTTTGCTTTTCCATTCAGTTCCCCACGACCCCCCTGAGCAACTGCTCCTCCTCCACTGAGAGCTTTTTGTTGTTCAATGGATCGATCATAAATCCAGTAGCAGCTTGAGCCTCCAACAAAACCAGTGATGTTCCAGGTGTTAAGAGTCCTTTTAATTTGGCTTCAGAGATGCTCATGGTCTGTTTGGTGGACTGTACAAACACTCCTGCAATGCAGTCGGTTCCCTGCAGGTACCTGCGTACTGATTCCATATTGCTTACTTGATCAACTGTGACCTTTCCAATTGTAAGGTCTTCAAAAGTTTCTCATCAATAATTTTAGATTCTAGCAAGTTTTCTGAGCTGTTACTACTTGCTTTTTTTATTCCCCGGAAGGTAGGACATTTTGTTGCTGTAGATGTAGTGGTGGTGGTAGTCGTAGTAATAACAGTTGAACTGGGGGCTTTCTGGGATATAATAGTTAGTATATGCTTTAAGAAGTACTCAATTGTTATCGTGCCAGATTTAAATCTCTGAACCAAATCTCTCTTCTTTTCCTCATCAATGTATTCAGAATGGATGAGATCCCAGAGGGAAACTTCCTTTCCTAGAAATTTTCCCCCTGCCTTGTTGGTGGTAGTGGACTGTAGGATTGTCTTCGTATGTTCATCAACGTAGAAGTAAAACTCTCCTCCCTTTTTCACAACAACTAGCAGTCTAAGACCAGTGTTCTGGTCTTTAATGCACCTGTCCAGGAGTTGCAGGTAGGTGAGGTTTTCCTGTGTGTTAGGGTCAAAAAAGCCTTTGGTGTCATCGCCTGAGTCAGAGAGAATCTGGTTCATTTCTTCATCAAAATATCCTCTCTGGTAAGCAACCTCTACTGGTACACGGTGGCTGTAGACTGGATCAATGATGCCTCCGGTAGCAATCTGTGCTTCCAGAAGGCGAATACCATGATCTTTGACAATCAGATCCTTCTTTAAAGCCTGGAACAAGGAAATGGTGTTTTACCTGTATGAGGGTCCAGTTGTAGCCAGTGACTGCCCTCGGGCGTCAGAAAGAAGTAGTTTGCTTTTCCATTCAGTCCCCACGACCCCCTGAGCAACTGCCTCCTCCACTGAGAGCTTTTTGTTGTTCAGTGGATCGATCATAAATCCAGTAGCAGCTTGAGCCTCCAACAAAACCAGTGATGTTCCAGGTGTTAAGAGTCCTTTTAATTTGGCTTCAGAGATGCTCATGGTCTGTTTGGTGGACTGTACAAACACTCCTGCAATGCAGTCGGTTCCCTGCAGGTACCTGCGTACTGATTCCATATTGCTTACTTGATCAGCTGTGACCTTTCCAATGTTAAGGTCTTCAAAAAGTTTTTCTCTCAATAATTTTTAGATTCTAGCAAGTTTCTGAGCTGTTACTTTGCTTTTTTATTCCCCGGAAAGTAGGACATTTTGTTGCTGTAGATGTGGTGGTGGTGGTAGTAGTAGTAATAACAGTAGAACTGGAGGTTTTCTGGGATATAATAGTTAGTATATGCTTCAAGAAGTACTCAATTGTTATCGTGCCAGATTTAAATCTCTGAACCAAATCTCTCTTTCTTTTCCTCATTAATGTATTTAGAATGGATGAGATCCCAGAGGGAAACTTCCTTTCCTTCTAGAAATTTTCCCTCCCCCTGCCTTGTTGGTGGTAGTGGACTGTAGGATTGTCTTCGTATGTTCATCAACGTAGAAGTAAAACTCTCCCTTTTTCACAACAACTAGCAGTCTAAGACCAGTGTGTGGGTCTTTAATGCACCTGTCCAGGAGTTGCAGGTAGGTGAGGTTTTCCTGTGTGTTAGGGTCAAAAAAGCCTTTGGTGTCATCGCCTGAGTCAGAGAGAATCTGGTTCATTTCTTCATCAAAATATCCTCTCTGGTAAGCAACCTCTACTGGTACACGGTGGCTGTAGACTGGATCAATGATGCCTCCGGTAGCAATCTGTGCTTCCAGAAGGCGAATACCATGATCTTTGACAATCAGATCCTTCTTTAAAGCCTGGAACAAGGAAATGGTGTTACCTGTATGAGGGTCAGTGTAGCCAGTGACTGCCCTCTCGGCAGAAAGTAGTTTGCTTTTCCATTCAGTCCCCACGACCCCCTGAGCAACTGCCTCCTCCACTGAGAGCTTTTTGTTGTTCAGTGGATCGATCATAAATCCAGTAGCAGCTTGAGCCTCCAACAAAACCAGTGATGTTCCAGGTGTTAAGAGTCCTTTTAATTTGGCTTCAGAGATGCTCATGGTCTGTTTGGTGGACTGTACAAACACTCCTGCAATGCAGTCGGTTCCTTGCAGGTACCTGCGTACTGATTCCATATTGCTTACTTGGTCCACTGTTACTTTTCCAATCGTAAGGTCTTCAAAAATTTTCTTATCAATAATTTTAGATTCTAGCAAGTTCTGAGCTGATACTTGCTTTTTTATTCCTCTGAAGGTGGGACATTTTGTTGCTGTAGATGTGGTGGTGGTGGTGGTAGTAATAACAGTTGAACTGTAGGTTTTCTGGGATATAACAGTTAGTATATGCTCCAAGAAGTACTCAGTTGTTATCGTGCCAGATTTAAATTTCTGAACCAAATCTCTTTTCTTTTCCTCATCAATGTATTCAGAATGGATGAGATCCCAGAGGGAAACTTCCTTTCCTAAAAATTTTCCCCCTGCCTTGTTGGTGGTAGTGGACTGTAGGATTGTCTTCGTATGTTCATCAATGTAGAAGTAAAACTCTCCCTTTTTCACAACAACGAGCAGTCTAAGACCAGTGTGTGGGTCTTTAATGCACCTGTCCAGGAGTTGCAGGTAGGTGAGGTTTTCCTGTGTGTTGGGGTCAAAAAAGCCTTTGGTGTCATCGCCTGAGTCAGAAAGAATCTGGTTCATTTCTTCATCAAAATATCCTCTCTGGTAAGCAACCTCTACTGGTACACGGTGGCTGTAGACTGGATCAATGATGCCTCCGGTAGCAATCTGTGCTTCCAGAAGGCGAATACCATGATCTTTGACAATCAGATCCTTCTTTAAAGCCTGGAACAAGGAAATGGTGTTACCTGTATGAGGGTCAGTGTAGCCAGTGACTGCCCTCTCGGCAGAAAGTAGTTTGTTTTTCCATTCAGTCCCCACGACCCCCTGAGCAACTGCCTCCTCCACTGAGAGCTTTTTGTTGTTCAATGGATCGATCATAAATCCAGTAGCAGCTTGAGCCTCCAATAAAACCAGAGATGTTCCAGGTGTTAAAATTGCTTTCGATTTGGCTTCAGAGATGCTCATGGTCTGTTTGGTGGACTGTACAAACACTCCTGCAATGCAGTCGGTTCCCTGCAGGTACCTGCGTACTGATTCCATATTACTCACTTGATCAGCTGTGACCTTTCCAATGTTAAGGTCTTCAAAAAGTTTCTCATCAATAATTTTAGATTCTAGCAAGTTCTGAGCTGTTACTTGCTTTTTTATTCCCCGGAAGGTAGGACATTTTGTTGCTGTAGATGTAGTGGTGGTGGTAGTCGTAGTAATAACAGTTGAACTGGGGGCTTTCTGGGATATAATAGTTAGTATATGCTTTAAGAAGTACTCAATTGTTATCGTGCCAGATTTAAATCTCTGAACCAAATCTCTCTTCTTTTCCTCATCAATGTATTCAGAATGGATGAGATCCCAGAGGGAAACTTCCTTTCCTAAAAATTTTCCCCCTGCCTTGTTGGTGGTAGTGGACTGTAGGATTGTCTTCGTATGTTCATCAATGTAGAAGTAAAACTCTCCCTTTTTCACAACAACGAGCAGTCTAAGACCAGTGTGTGGGTCTTTAATGCACCTGTCCAGGAGTTGCAGGTAGGTGAGGTTTTCCTGTGTGTTAGGGTCAAAAAAGCCTTTGGTGTCATCGCCTGAGTCAGAAAGAATCTGGTTCATTTCTTCATCAAAATATCCTCTCTGGTAAGCAACCTCTACTGGTACACGGTGGCTGTAGACTGGATCAATGATGCCTCCGGTAGCAATCTGTGCTTCCAGAAGGCGAATACCATGATCTTTGACAATCAGATCCTTCTTTAAAGCCTGGAACAAGGAAATGGTGTTACCTGTATGAGGGTCAGTGTAGCCAGTGACTGCCCTCTCGGCAGAAAGTAGTTTGCTTTTCCATTCAGTCCCCACGACCCCCTGAGCAACTGCCTCCTCCACTGAGAGCTTTTTGTTGTTCAATGGATCGATCATAAATCCAGTAGCAGCTTGAGCCTCCAATAAAACCAGAGATGTTCCAGGTGTTAAAATTGCTTTCGATTTGGCTTCAGAGATGCTCATGGTCTGTTTGGTGGACTGTACAAACACTCCTGCAATGCAGTCGGTTCCCTGCAGGTACCTGCGTACTGATTCCATATTACTCACTTGATCAGCTGTGACCTTTCCAATGTTAAGGTCTTCAAAAAGTTTCTCATCGATAATTTTAGATTCTAGCAAGTTCAGCGCTGTTACTCGCTTTTTTATTCCTCGGAAGGTAGGACATTTTGTTGCCGTAGATGTGCTGGTGGTGGTAGTAGTATTAACAGTAAAACTGGAGGTTTTCTGCGATATAATGGTTAGTATACGCTCCAAGAAGTACTTAATTGTTATTGTGCCAAATTTAAGTTTTTGAACCAAATCTCTTTTCTGTTCCTCTTCAATGTATTCAGAATGGATGAGATCCCAAAGGGAAACTTCCTTTCCTTGAAATTTTCCCCCTGCTTTTTTGGTGATAGTGGACTGTAGGATTGTCTTTATATGTTCATCAATGTAGAAGTAAAACTCTCCCTTTTTCACAACAACAAGGAGTCTAAGGCCTGTGTGTGGGTCTTTCTTGCACCTGTCAAGGAGTTGCAAGTAGGTGAGGTTTTCCTGTGTGTTCGGGTCAAAAAAGCCTTTGGTGTCATCACCTGAGTCAGAAAGAATCTGGTTCATTTCTTCATCAAAATATCCTCTCTGGTAAGCAACCTCTACTGGTACACGGTGGCTGTAGACTGGATCAATGATGCCTCCGGTAGCAATTTGTGCTTCCAAAAGGCGAATACCATGATCTTTGACAATGAGATCTTTTTTCAATGCCTGGAACAAGGAAATGGTGTTTCCTGTATGAGGGTCAGTGTAGCCAGTGACTGCCTTCTCAGCAGAAAGTAGCTTGTTTTTCCATTCAGTCCCCACTACCCCCTGCGCCACTGCTTCCTCCACTGATAGTTTTTTGTTGTTCAATGGATCGATTATAAATCCAGTAGCAGCTTGAGCCTCCAATAAGACCAGTGATGTTCCAGGTGTTAGAAGTCCTTTTAATTTGGCTTCAGAGATGCTCATGGTCTGTTTTGTGGATTGCACATACACCCCTGCAATGCAATCAGTTCCCTGCAAGTACCTACGCACTGAATCCATATTGCTTACTTGATCCACTGTGACCTTTCCAGCATTAAGATCTTCAAAGATTTTCTTGTTAATAATGTTGGATACTAGCAAGTTCTCAGCTGATACTTGCTTTTTAATTCCTCTAAAGATCTTCATGTCTCCTTTTGGTTGGCCCTTTTCCATTGTTGAAAATCTTTTTATGACCTGTAAATAAACAAAATATGTACCGCACAAAAAATAAGAATATATACTGCAGAAAACATTACACTTATAAATGGTTTAACATTTAAATGTAGGTATTTTCTCACTGATTAATTACATGATTACCTCTCACACACATACCCTTGCACAAAGATACCCATAGATAATGTTGGAATGTTACACTGATTTTTTTTCTAGGTAGTTTTCTTTGCCGCATTTTTTAAACATCCTAATATTCTGATCCAGTTCTATTTGTCATTTTGCATGAGTTGATATAAAAAGCAAATATGGTTCAGGCTATAGGAAATAACTGCCTAATATTTTATCTACAAATGTAAGTTTAGTTTACTTAAGTAGCTTTTTTAATGAAATCTGTCTTGAATGGAAAGAAAAAAACTTGTTTGGTGTTTTTTCAGATTATATATTATAGTATAAAGTTCTGATATACATTTCATTTTTAGGTAAGCTTGAAGTTATCAGATAAACACACTATCATACAAAGTGATGACGTGAAAATACATAGTATAATCTAAAATGTTTAGGGTATCCCACCCATATAACAAGTTTATCAATACTCTCTTTATACTCTCAGAGAGAAAAAAAACTTTCTCTAAAAGGGAAAAGAATAAATTTCATATGTCAAAAATGTTTTTCTAGCATTGAATGTTGTTCTAGTAAAAACAGGTTTCAGTCATGTTTGCAAGCTTTATGATGAATAACATTCTTTCCTGCTGATGGAAATATGTTTGGCCTGACCTGAACAGGAAAGGATATGCTTGTTTTAATTACTTTTTTTTTCATTCCCCTACATGGCAGTTAAAACATTTACTAATTTGATCATTTATTACATCTTAGGTTTTCTATTTAAAAGCCCAAACTGGGGACATAAAACCTGGATCTTTACATAACACATAAATATAATACAATAATTTAATTAAACATAAAAATGTTTTGTCTAAAATTTAAAATTATGTTGAACCATGATTAGTAGCTAAAGTCTATTCTATTTCTTCGAGCTTCTCTTGTGATGTATAATGTTTGAACTCTTTATTGCAACGGAGTAACTGTAAAATCCACACTGTCTGAACTGTGTCTTACACAGTTATTCATTTACACAGCTATGTTTGTTTAACTACTTCCTTGCGGATATCTCTGTTTAAATCTGTCTGAGATCGGTAGTAGTCTTAGCTGTAGTATTAGTAGTAGCAATAGCAGTTAAAAAAAGAGCGTAAAACTTACCTCAGTAACAGAAGGTTTTTGGCAATCTCTTACCCCTGCTTTAGAAAGGAATCACTCTGCTAGCTACAGGTTCCGAGCTGTGGTTTCAGTGTTATGCAGGGAGAGTTTATCTACATGAAGAAGACTCCACCCCAGAAACAACCAGACAATCTCAGACAAAAGACAAGTGAAGGAATGTTGCTCGTACACACCTAAACAAAAGGCAAAGTCAAGTATAATTACTGGGGGGTTTTTTGTTCATTTCTTTTTTTTTTACGTTTTTTTTAGGGAAAGTTTTTTCTTAAGATCTGAAACTTATATTCAGTCATAGTCCAGTATTAATAATTGCACCGCTTTGATGAGCTGTAAAATAGTTTTTTATAGCTATATCATACAGTTTTATGGCAGCAAGATAACATGTTCTCATTCACTGGCTCATTCATATAACCTTTTTTTTAATAAAATGGTAAAAAAAACCCCTATTTTTTCTACTTTCTGGGTTCTTGGCAACATAACCGGTTGTCTAAGGTTATAACAAGAGCATTAAGTGCATAAAAACAATATAAATAATATATTACATACATTAATAAAATAATAGATATAGATATACATAATAAATAATAGCTATAAAATAATAGATAACATAAGATAGTGTCATCATGTGAAAATAATTATACCTAGATGGTAATTCTATTGATTAAATTTACTAATATTTACTACTGGGCCTGTTTTGTTTATATCCTTACTTACAGTATGCAGTGATACTGAAAAGTGTATAAGCAAGAGTCTCATTGAAATTACAAGTAGAAAAATTGCATTAAAGCTGAAAAAAAGGAAAAAACGATTAATGAAACATGCTCGCTTGTAGTGCACCTACACTTCTATTGAAACACTATAAATACAAGTATGTCCTCTCATTGCTGTGTAAGTGAAAGTTGCTTGTTTCACAAAAAAAAGTTTTAAAACTGGTCCAGCTTGCTTTTTTCTAGTCTCCGGACAGTATATTCCAAGCACTGTTCGGCTGTGCAGAATGTTGAGCTCACAGTCTAGGCTAAAATTACAATGTGAACTTTATCTTCATATTTCTTAGCTATTTTATTGGAACTTTTTTATTATGTCCTCACAGAGTAAAGGCTGTTGAAAATAAGTGATGCCAAAACAAATTGCATGTTCTGTGGAAAGCATTGTCCGTCATATGGAAACTTATGTAATTTATTAATAATATTTTGTTCAAAACATGTTTAGCCAGGATATTAATTAAAAAAACATCTACTGTATCTATACAGGTATGTATGGTCTCATCTGAAAGTAAAGGATATTTTCAACTAAGATAAAAAGACAATGGATTAGATATGTTGCTTAACTGGAAGTAATAACAATATCTATAACTAAGATCTTAGCAACAGATCCGTTACTGTATGTCCTGAATGTGGGGCAGTAATAGATCAGACTTGTTTGTCCAGCACGTCCCCTAGTCGTGTGATTGGATAGATATCTGGGGAAGATGGAGGGTTGGTCAACACCTTGAAGTATTTGTCGTGTTCGTTAAAACATTTTAGTTTAAATAGGAAGGAATACTGTTATAAATAGTGGTGAACCTGGGCTGGTGGTGAAAGTCACTATATTAAACACATATAATAAAAAAACATGTTTGCTTTGTTACATTAAACTACTAGACAGATTAGCGTTTTTAAGTGGTTTTACAGGTACTCTGTGTCCTCTTTCGTCCTATTTGTGTCCCTGATGTTTACCTTAAGGGTTTGCCAAAAATCCCAAAAGGCATAAAGTGTGTTTGATAACTGACGTGTGTATTATTCAACACCAACCACAAATACTTGTACTTGTCTAAACGCAGCTCTGAGCCTACGGTTCGAAAATAACTGGTGACACAAATGATTACAGCAAATCTATTTTTTTGAGAACTTTCTTACATGAACAACTAAAGCTTAGTTAAATAGTTGAATAGCAAATAAATAAAAATTGTTTAACTGTTTAAATCATAGATTTAAACTTAAAACCTTGTATCTTTATTGTTTTTGGTAGAATTTGTGCTTGCTGCAAGTAAATGCGTAAAAAACACAGAACCTTTTATTATAAATTTTCTTTGGCCTCAGTCATATGAATGTACAACAATTTTGCATATGTTATCCTTTATAAATTACTAAAGCTTTTCCTTTTTTCACCTGACATTAGAAAAGCTGGGTGGGTGCAATGATGCAACGAGGTTGTAAAATGTGTTTGCATTGATGTGTATTCTTATCTTATCAGTTTAAATGGTTTAAACTATGTCACGTGTTTTTTCATCTACCCTTTGCAAATAGGTATTACATTATATAGTAGATAAACATTTTTCTGTACAGTATTTTTGGCTTATAAATTATTTACCTAAGTGAGAAGTGTTTTACTAAATTAATCCAGGTCAAGAGTTAGTGTTTATAGACTGATGCAATAAATCATGCAAAAGTTGTGTAAATGCATTGCAGTGCATAACACTGCTCGTTGTACAATCCTGGTCATTTGAGATTAATGGCAAACCAAAAGTTTTTTAGAGTCTAAAAAAATAGAACAAATGCAACAAAGGTTTTTTTATTCATTGTTTTACTCTGAAAAAATAATTCACATGTGCTGCCAAATTGTACCTTGATCATGTTATTGTAGAGAGATATGAATTGTGTGTCCAGCAGAGAATTTACACCCCTCCCATTTCCCATCTCTCCCACTTACCAAAAGCTGAACAAAGAATCACAAAACTCGACACACAGGATCCCAGTAGTGTGCTAACTAACCTTATGGTAATAATATTTCAATTATTTTTTTATTTGTTCTATGAGTGTACAGCTAAAATAGGGAAAACACACTGACAAAATCTGCCTATACATTTTTTTGCCACTTGTATGATTATTGTCATGGAATGCGTCTTATTTTTTATGATGGTAACAGTAATCAGTAGAACTTAAATCAATTGAACATTTATTTTACCTTCAGAAGAGGAAAATAATGAGAAATGCCTTAAAATACAAAAAGGAAGTGGGGTGCTGGATTGATGTAGTTATTTGCAAGCATGCGAAATATTACATAATTATACAAAGAATTACAGCGTTAAGATTATTTAAAGGGATGCATTCAATATATAGCGCCAGATTTGCTCATTTTATAAGTAGGAAATGACTTGGAAATGTTTGTGTAGAAAAAGGAATGGTAATCATGCAGAGAATTTTTTGTAAAATAGAGTAACATTTGAATAAAATGTTCCTCTTCCCTATGCATGTAGACTCTTCAGTGAAACACTCTATAGGAAGCAAAGAATTTTGGGGCTCACAAAATGAATAAAAAATGTCAATCAAAAACATTTTCCAAACACAAAATAACAATCACAGGCTATAAAATAAACAAATGACAATCATCAATACAAACAGTCGGTGCTAACTGAACATCCTGTTCCAGATGTCATTGATTTTTGCAATTCTTTCCACTGCACACGCATGTATCTCTATCTTATGTTTAAACTTGCTGCACAAAATTTTACGTAAGGATAGTAATGACTGATGATGTCAGGGGAAATTGGTGTGGAACCGATCCGGAGAGTCGCTGACAAATATTCTGCAAATACACCGTTTAAGGCATCTCAAATTAAAAAAGAGAAAAAGAAAAAATGAGCGTGCAGTTACATGAATTTTTACTAACCACAAATTGATGGTGGCTTTCCTTTGCCCGGAAATTACACACAATGTAATTACCTAACTATATTAGTAAAGAATGCAAAAACATTGAAATATAGTCTTATTTCCTATGAGATAGCTCGAAGGGCAGGGCGATTTTGTTTTTTAAGTCTTTCGTTAGCTGAACAGAAGGGATTTTAAAAGGGTTCTTACTGATGATTAATCTTATTAGCATTTAGTTTCACGATTTTGAAATATCATTTTATGATAGTAAAGTGCAAAAGGAGGAGCAGTACTTAGGAATCCAAAAGTGATTGTGCAATGAGTTTCACACATTTCACTCACTCTATTGCGTAGTAGTCTTGTTATGTGGGAAATTAGTTGCAAAAGTGACTATACCCATATTACTCCCCTGAGCCACAGATCATAGAGATCATAGTGAAATAATAATTTCCATCATGAAACTATGACAGAATATAAAGACGTTATTGAAAGCTATGTTTGTCTAATAGAAAATGCCTCTAGGTTGTGAATGAGTAAATACACAGTACCCTGAGCTGTACTTATGCTGGGACTAAAAGTGAGTTAGAAAAGCACAAAGCATCTTTATCTGGGTTCCATCAGTCTGTAAGTAAGCTGTGTTACAGATCATATTTTGTCTTAATGAGAGTCTGTGTGTATTGAAAATGAAAATATTCATATCAGCAAAAGGTTAAAGGAGTAAACCAAAGCCCAGTAATGGAAAAAGAAAGAACAATGAACAAGTTCCTGAGAAATTCAGGGAAAGTAAGTACAAGTGCTAACGAGTGTACCAGAAGTGCAATGAGACTATGTTTAAGTATGTCAACATGTGCATTGCAAACTGATCACACCTTTCAAGTTTAAACAAGCAGTCATTCTACTGCAGATGTTAGAGAGTAAACAAAAATAGTGTTATGGGCCAAGAGAGCAGATATAATTATATGCTTTACACAAAAACTACACAGCTACCATGTCAAGTCTTCATTCTCCCATGAATTTTTGGCAAGGTCTATTTTCATTTTCTGCCTTATCAAGTGTTAAAAAAGAACAAGGAATTTATTAAGCTCAGCTGTTTTACTTTTTAAAAAAGGTTAGAATCTTTTGGACCTAATTTTTATTTCCTTTTTTCCATAAATACTAATTTTCTCCACCTAAACTTCAATGTAATTATTTTACACTTTTACTAAGCTCTTAATGTGACAAAGTGATTATTGTGGGTTGCTGTATATGTAACCTAGGGAATAATACTATATTATATAGTTAAATAGTTACTATATAGTTACTATTGTATTGCAAATACTCAATACTGAAATTGTATTAGACAATTTATGCTACAGGAAATTAAGCTTGAGATTAAAGGATGATATAATCCTATACTTACAATCATGGTTTTGGCATCCAAAATCATGACAAAACATTAGTCAGTTTAGGTGTTGAGTAAAAAAGGCCTGGGGCAGAACATGACTTCACAAACTTGTTCAAGGGGTCATTGTCATGCTAAAACAGGTTTAGGCCCTCTAGTCGTAATGAAGTAAAAATGTATGTAATTTGTATGTATTTCCAACATGGTGACAACAGTTTTTATTAATTATATTGGTGGTTTATCCATTTTCCAATTTTACATCTTAGATTATAATTATTACTTTTATTTTCACCCTATATAGCCTTAAGAAATTAATACAACACTGTCACTCATTAATACAGGCATAAATATTTAAACCTACTTGCTCAGGCATGTAGTAGCAAACAAAAGAGGGTGGATGTGGTGATGCCATTTAAACTGTAGTTATGACGATGTATGAGCTAATACAGACTATCGGGAAAATATTACTGGTAAAACCTGGAGAAAATTTGGCACTTGAACGCCGTTACTGTGTAGATCAGGAGCATAATTAGTTATTCATATAAAATAGTTACTGAAACACTTTTTGTGTGAATTAACACAAATTCGAATGCTATACTCACCCTTATAATTGCACATGAACCCAATGTCATTGTTATTGTCATTTTTTAAACAGTTTTTATTAATTATGTTAAAGGATAACATCTTAGTTTTTAATTATTATTTTACAACACAAAAATTTTATTTTCACCCTATATAGCCTTAAGACACTAATACAACACTGTTGCTTATTTATACATGCATAAATATTTAAATCTACTTGCTCAGGCATGTAGTAGCAAACAAAAGAGGGTGGATGTGGTGACGCCATTTAAACTTTAGTTATGACGGTGTATGAGCTAATACAGACTATCGGGAAAATATTACTGGTAAAACCTGGAGGGAATTTGGCACTTAAACACTGTTACTGTGTAGATCAGGAGCATTAAACAATGTATAAACAATGAATTTAATCTAATCTAATTTAATCTAATCTAATTCATAAGAAATACTTAGTGAAACAGTCCTTATGTGAATTAACACAAATTCGAATGCTATACTTACCCTTATAATTGCACATGAACCTAATGTCATTGTTATTGTAATTTTTTAAACATTTACAACATTCAGAAGACACTTTTTATTTATAAAATTGACAGGATTTTAAACAACCTTAAGAGGTACACCCTGGACAGGTCACCAGGCCATCACAGGGTCACACACACATTCGCTCACACTCATTCCTATGGGCAATTTAGAATCACCAAAATATGCAAACTCCACACAGAAAGGCCCCTGCTGTGGGGCAACAGTGCTAACCACTAAGCCACCGTGCTACCGACTTCTGTTTCTTTTATTTAAAAAACAAAGGTGAACAAGTTTATTTGAAATACAGTGCCTTCACTTAAACAGCTCTTAGCATATATGTAAATCAGAAAGAAAATCACTTACTGTCCCGGAAGAGACCCAGATGGATAGTACGAGGTAACTGCATTCATAGACATGATCCGTGTGAGGTAATATAAGCACTTTTTTAGAAAGCGGTCTTACCTGCTACTTTACAGTCTGACTATACCATAAGCGCAGTCAGTAGGTGAAAGTGGATAAAACAGCAGCACTGAACACAAACATACAATTATGACAGATTTTACAGCTGACTTTAGTAGAGCATGTTTACATCTAAAATAGTATATAAACTATTTTGTCCATAGTAATTAATGTCAGAGAGATATATTAAATAGGATAACAATGCTTATGCTACTGAGATGCACAATGTATAATGATAATCCACACTCTGATTAATGGGGTCCTAGTACACTACTCTAAATATATATATATATATATATATATATATATGTCCTTAAAATCATTACATTTCCTGTAATGTCAATTACATGCATTATATTGTGTTATTATTAGATTGACTGCTTAGAAACCCATATTTCTAGTCTGTTAAAACAAGTCAAACCAGGCCTTCGGGTCAGCTGTTACAACTAACAACAGTCTTGTTTGGCAACAGCTTTGCCCTTTTTCAGGGGTCGGCAATTCGCAGATCCGGAGCCGCATGTGGCTCTTTCATTCTACAGCTGCAGCTCCCAGTGGCTTTGGAAAAATAACGAAAATAAATGAGTATTTAATTGAAATTTAATTTATTTTAGATCGTTATTTTTTCAATAATTCTGAATTTAAAGACAATGGTGATCTTGTTACATTAAAATAATTTTTTTGTCATTTGAAATATGCGTCACAACCTCCAATATCTGCCAGCAGGCGAAACATGGAATCCCTGACACTTATATAAACATGAAAGAGTCTACATTTAGAGTTCCATCAATCTTCAGAACCACATACGCATTTCCTTTTTCAGACTTTCAGACTTTTTCAATATGAAATATATAAAAACAAACAGTGCCCACAATCCTGTGTGAAAATTAAGATAATGTCTCATAGCCCTGATGTGGAGACGCTGTGCACTAAGGTTCAGAGTCAAAAATCACATTAACCAAATAAATTAGATATTTTAATTGGCTATTATTTCGCAAATAAATATTTTACATTGTTCAGTGTACTCAGGTAATACTCAGGTTGACAGCTAACTGCTCCGGTGTGCACGATAAAAAGATGGCAGCTCACAGGAGCGGACTATGTTTTTGTTTGCTGCAGGTGGATTATTCAAATACCAAGATGACTCAAAAAATGTGACCCGTGGATTCCTGGCACACTGGGAAAGGAACCCTCGAGTGCCACCTCCCCATACACTCATTAACATCTACATGCAATTTAGAGTAGCTGAGAGGAATTTAGAGAACCCAGAGGAAACCATTGAGCACACAGGGGGAAAACAGAATGATTCCTTTGGAACTATATGTAGAATAGAAATTGAGTATAAAGTCTTTAATTGTTACAGCTGGGTTCTGAAAAGGACTAAACATTATAATTACTAATAATAGAGGCTATTACGCTGAGATCACTAGCCAATATATTTTAAGGTAGCAATTTAGTAGAGATTTAAGCACATACACTTAAAAAAAGCAGTACACTTCTACAGTTAAATCTACTTAAAGAATTATTATTTGGGCTTTTTTATTCCTGCGGCTTTAACTGACTATGAATACAATCAAATTGAACTTGTATCATGTTTGACAAAGATACAGATACCAGAACTAGTAGGTGCAGTAACTTTTTATCGTCTTGCGAGGGCAAGTACTGATTAAAGGGACAAAGACCGAGTATATTAGCAAAATAAAAAATAGAAAGTACTCGTTCTGTTGTCTGTTCATCGCTTTGGGTACCCAACCAAAACACTGCCTAGTAAAACACAACCATGTTTTTGACTGATTATATTTCTACTGATACCTTTTGGAAGTGGTAGCGCTGTGGTTAAGGTGTTGGACTGATATCAAACAGACAGTAGTTTGATTCCACCAAGCACCACCAAGCCACCACTGTGGGCCCCTGAACAAGGCCCTTAACCTCCAAAGTAAGTCGTTCTGGATAAGAGCGTCTGCCAAATGCTGTAAATGTACTGATTCATGTAGGCCACACAAAAAATACCTGCTTATACATCTTATACAGCTATGATACAGCGCCCCTGGAGCAGGGAGGGTTAAGGGTCTTGCTCAAGGACCCAACAGTGGTTGACTTGCCGGTGGTGGGGCTTGAACCCAGGTGTTTCTGGTCTTCAGAGCTTCAGATCAGCAACTCAGCAACACTTAACTTAATGCTCTCCCCCGCATGTGGGAGAGCATTGCAATTTAGTGATTTTATTGTATTGCTTCAATTAGCACATCAATTTTAAGGTTAAGTAAAGACTAGTTAACATAATTTATAACTGAAATGGCTTAATGACAGTGGTTTACTATGGTTACACTTGAATCTGTTACAAAATTGATGAGCTAACATGGGAAAAGAGGGCTAAAAAAGAGACATTCAAACTGAACAATCAGCAAATTACAGCTTCACCCACTGTATAAAATAGGTGACCCTTAGCAGACCCTCAATATTTCCACATGTTGTCCTAAAGGCCTTGATCTCTATCAGCACCTCTGTGCCTTCAGGAACGCCAAAATGGCTCTTTAATTACCCATTGTATGTTTGGGGCAGGCAAGCAGAAACCTGATCATTTCCAGACATTAATCTGTATTTTAATATTTTTTAAACTCTTTGTAATTTACTACAAGTAGAAAATTAACGTGAACAACTATCTTGTAAATAACTTATCACACATTGATCAGAGCAGTTGAAGAGATAAGAGCGATGATAACTACCTGACATATAAGTTTATAGTTTAGGAAAGTCTGATCTTATCTGTAAAAGTGTTGGTGTGGCTGCAGGTTTTCATTCCAGACAGTCAGTCAGTCAGTACTGTAGTCACACCTAATAACACTTGCTTATCAGTTGATTTTTGCTTTCACTATATTTAAGTGTGGTATTTACTTTTCTTTGGAATACAAACCTGTACAATCAACTTTTCTTTCTGAAAAGGCTCTATTGTCTATACTTGTCTGTTCTAAGGAACGATTTCCGAAGAATTAAAAACACCCTTTGGGAGGAGAAAAGAAAACAAGCCGACTAGCTGCTAAAGCTAGCAATGGTCTTGACTAAGAATACAATCATAAGTTACAGATGTTTTGGGTTTTTTAGGCAGAGCCCAGAACATATACTGTTTACTGATGTCAACACAGCACCTGAGTGTTTCAGACAGACTCCTGAAATATAGTTGTAGTTTTTATGGGACGACCGGACGATCTTATCACCGAAAGGATCTCTGTGTCAGGATTTCAACCTGTGATCTGAATAATAAGTGGATAGCATTTAAGCTAATTTTCCTACAGTTCTTTAATAACATTACTAAAGGATTATTTAGTCAGATTATTTTGTTTTTGTTTTCATAAACATTAAAGGAGATTATAAATATTTGAGAAAATAATTTATACTACCTTAAATTTTAATATTTTAAGAAATTTGTTGGGGTTTTTTCTCCCATATTATACAGACACATGGCTTAGCTTTATAGGCTTTTATATTTAAATTTTAAAAACCTAGTGATTATTAACATTTTCTAATAATGAGTCTTACTTAACAAGCCAGATACGAATCCTTTGTAGGAGCATTTACATAAAAAATGCAATACCAGTAATAATCTGACATTTTTTTCAAGAACAGTTAAATCCTATTTATGCTATTAAACTTTGATTGATTGCTTTAAATCATAAAAAATTAACTTACTAGGTATTGGTTTTTAACGCGTCCAAATAAAACCGGTTTAAGTCTGTTTAGTTAAACACACATTTAACAAACTTTCAGTTAATAAATGTCATTAATTTTGTTTAATAAATGTCATAAAGTCTTTAATCGCATTTAATATTTTCAAGGCCATCTAAGACTTTTTTATAGTTTGGCTTAAGATTTTGTTGTTACTATTATACTATTATATATATATATATATATATATATATATATATATATATATATATCTATATATATATATTTTTTTATTTTTATTTATCTTTTTTATTATAGTTTTATGTTATTATTCATGTTTATTGTTATGTTTTATGTCAAGGCTATGCTATGCTGTGCTAGCTAGCTAAGCTATCCTAGTCATGTTGTTGTTTTTGCTTTGTTTACTTCCTGTTTTGTCCTCATTTCTTCCTGCCATGCTTGTCTTTGTGTCTTGTTTTCATAGGTTGGTTGTGATCTGTTGATTATTTTCCTCAGGTGTTTCCTGTTAGTCTGTGAGTCTTGGTGGATGATTGTTTTGTGTATCACTGTGGTGAGATCTTGTTTATGCTAATGTTCCTGCTAGTCTAGTCCTGTCAAGTTTAGTTTATGTTTGTTTTTTTTGTCTAGTTTCCTTGTCTTTAGTCTAGTGTTTTGTCTAGTGTACTTGATATTTGGGTTCTATATGTCTTGCCTCAGTGGATTTCGTTACAATTTCAGTGTGGTATTACCAATTTTATGATTTTTACGCATCAATTAAGCAAATCAGATTTCTACAAAAAGTTGGTGTATCGGATAGAACTTTTGAGGTGTCTATCTATCCTTAAAACAGGATACACAAACACAAAAAATGATGTTTAAATACAGTGTATTGGTATTGTTTATTTACATTATATTTAAATACATATCTGTCTAAACATGCCCCAAAACATGGCATGATTAGTTCAACTAAATTCGTACATCACTTCAAAAATTCCTTACAACTGGCTTTGTTAAATTCAGGACTTTATGCTGAATTCTTTTTATCAATGTTAGCAAATGAAAACCATGCAAAGCTACATTATATGATAGGAACATACATGATAGTGTTGTGGTGTGGAGTAACGATAACTTATAAATGCAACAGACAAATGCAAAACAGCCAAAATATACATATTAACAATATTCGGTAAATGTTGGGAAAGTTACCATGGTTATATGAGAGTATGATAATGACTTATGGATAACTTTGGGATTTTATATATATTCTAGTCCAGGGTTATAGATGATGCATATTTTTGACAAAAAAGTTTTGTATAAATTAACAGAACCTAATTAATTTTTAATTTTTTTTTCAAGTAAATATTTTACAACATGGAAAGACAAAGATCATTTACCAATTTCAAGCATTCTTAACAAATTGTGTGTTTAAAACATAGATATGTAAAGTAAAAAATGTATACAATAAAAAGAAGGAAAAAAAGATGGTGTAGAAAAAGCCTATTCTGCTTCATCTTTTTCCTCCTTTTCTTCCTATTATAATTAATTGGAACAAATAAAGGTAGCAGAACATGTATGTTGGTCGAGGGGCATCTTTGCGTGGTTCTTTTGATTGGAGCAGTCTAATCTATAGAATTTAGCAGGCAGTGGAATACACTACAGGAACAACAAACATGACAACATTTACCAAGAAAAAGTATTAAAAAAATTTGCTAGAAATGCAATGTGTCATACATTTAACGCAAATTATTGATTACCTTCAACTTTGGTTGGAAGTGGTGGCAGGGTTTCAATGTAAAAGAAACACCTCTCCAGTTTAGAAGAGAAATCTGGTAATAAAGTTTGATAAGGGAAATTAATCTGTTATTCAACAAACAAGTAAATAAATTATATATAAATTGAAAATGATATTTTGCTTACATTATAACATATGCAGACATATTGGTGAGGTTCAGGCATAAATAAATTTCTCTTCAAACTGCGAGATGTAAAAGTAGCAAAGGAAGACTAAGTATGGAGAGGTATTCCATCTTCTGACATTTCAAGTTTAAGTGCTGTCTTCAGTAATTTGTTAATTCTGAATTCTGCCACTCTTAGAAGTTGTTGTAGGATTTTGAACATGACGGCCATCATATTTCCAAAGATAATTTGTTGGTTGGTTCCATTTATAAACTTGAGTGAAATGAACTGTTTGTTCTGCCAAAGTGCATTTCCACTTGATTTTTTTTTCCTTTTTCTGCGTGCTCTTTTATTGAAATTTCTCTTATTCTGCTCTGTAGATGGATATCTATGTTTTGTAAGACATACTTTTTTTTTTTATTCAAAGAATCTAAGTTTAATTTTGACAATATGCCAATTACTAAACAGAAATATAAAAGAGCAGATACTTTAACATGGATGCATATAATAAAAAAAAGATTTACATACACTAAATTCTGTACTTATACTAAGAAAGAAACAATAAAACATATATAATAATTGTCAAAAATATAACATATCAAAAATAAATGAAAGTCTGATATGAAAAAAAAAGCCAGCAGGATAAAGAAATAGCTCACACCAATAGTAACCACATGCAGAGCAGAATAATTGTTTTTAAATGATATGCGCAATTAATGAGCACTGTGGTAGTGACACCGGCAACATTCTCTTGTCCTCAGAGCAACAGTGTCTGCTGAGGGTTAATGCTGTTAGAGCCTGCTTTAGTTTGTCGACATTTAGCTCACTGTGCACTCCAGAACTGTAGCGTCGTCCATAGCTTGGAGAATAAGAGGATGAGGAAAAGCTCATGGAGAAACCAGATCCTGTAGCATCAAAGCTGCCTCGTCTAGAGCCAGACCTTGAACCAGTTCTGGATCCAGACCTGGATCCTGAGGCTGATCCAGAACCACTTATATTGTAAGGGCTATACAGACCCTTAGTAGACTGAGATGATGCCTCTAGTAAACGCAAACCAGACCCATCCTCAATCATGCTTCTTTCCATGGCATCTTTGTAAGATATCTTTAGCTTCGTTTTGGGACAAGTAAGGTATTTGGAGTACCCGCTGACATCTCGCAGTTTCTGAGCAGTGCGTGCATCAAGGGTACCCTTCTTTACAGCCTCATCCAGTGATACTCTGCCTGCAACATCAGGTTCAATTAGTCCCCCTGTTAGATACTGCACTTCAAGAAAACGCTGGCCAGCTTCATAATACAGCCAACCCTTCTTCAAAGCCTGAGCAGCGGACATTTTTGTTTTGGTTCTTGGATCTTCAAATCCTTGAAAGGCTTTCTGAGCTAAGTTAATGCGATCTACCATTATCTTGTCTACTAGCCCTTTGTTCATTGCATCTGCAACAGTGAACTTCTCCCCAGTATTTGGATCAATGATACCACCTGTGCAGGCTTGTGCCTCAAGCAGTCTTTGACCAGTGATGTTATCTACTAGATTTCGATGCATGGCTTCTGTAACTGACACCTTCTCTAAAGTATCTGTGTCCAGAATTCCCGCAACTGGACCAGTTTCCTCTGTTGGGTCAGTCCATGTTGTTGCTGGGGTCTTGATAGATGGAACTGGGCTCATTGGATATGATGAAGTGGACCCAAATGAAGATGAACGTGATCTGAAGCCACTCATATTTCCAGACAACATGTCAGCAAATTCAGTGATGGACAGGGTACCAGCACGATACTGGTCCAATGCAGACTGATCAATGAGTCCTTTGGTAATGGCATCATCAATGTCATATTGACGTCCAGACCTTCTGTCAATTATCATAGATTTCACACCATCTGCTGAGGAAGTGGTAATTTCCTCCCATTCACATTCTTGTTCTGCAAGCTCCATATATGTTTGATGATCAATTAGACCTTTACGGTATGCCTCATAAACAGACATTTCTTTTCCTGTTTCGGGGTCTACAATTACTACTCTACGTTTGCGTACAGATGACTTAGAAGATGTCTTTCTTTCCCGCTTCTTCTCTTTCAGCATTAAGAGAGCAAGTCCGGTTTCAGGATCAATCATGCATCGTTCCATCAACTGAAGGTAAGTCAGATTCTCCTCTGTGTTGGGATCAAAGAAACCTTTAGTATCATCAGAAGGGTCAGTAAGTATATCGTTCATCTCCTCATCAAAAAGGCCTCGCTTGTATGCCATTTCAACTGGAAGGCGATGACTTTCCTCAGGATCAATAATTCCACCTGTTGCAATTTGAGCCTCCAAAAGACGAATACCGTGATCTTTAAGAATCAGGCCTTTCTTCATAGCCTGAAATAGAGAAATTACCTTTCCAGAGTATGGATCGTTGTATCCAGTCACAGCTCGTTCAGCAGAGAGAAGCTTATCTTTAAATTCTGGGCCAACCACTCCCATTTTTACAGCCTCACTGACTGTCAATTTGAGATTTTTAATCGGATCGATCATATACCCAGTCGCTGCTTGAGCCTCCAACAGTTCGAAGGCAGTGCCTGGCCTGATCATGTTCTTTTTCATGGCTTGATAGATTGACAGTCGCTCTTTGCTAGCCTCTACATACACACCTGCAAGACAACTTGTACCCTCTAGGTATTTCTTTAAGTCTTTGCTAATATCTTCCACTGAAATGAGGCCTTCTGTGAGGTCTGTGTAGGTCTTCTGATCAATAATTTCAGAACACAGTAATTCCTCCAAGGTGATTTGCTTTCGCAGGCCCCTTACTAGCAGTTTCTTGTCTGCAAGGGACAGCAAATGCATGCCACTTTCTTTGTTAATTTTGCATCTCTTGAGCAGGTTTGCATAAGATGATTTTTCATCTGTGGTTGGATCAATAAACCCTTGGACGTCCCCACTTGATAGCCTCTCGCTGGTTTCTTTGTTGATATATCCTCGTTGCATTGCAACATCATTTGGAAGGTGAAAATTGTACTCATGATCCATTATGCCACCAGTTGCAAGCTGAGCTTCTAGGATCTTTAAAGCATACTCCTCAGAAACTAGACTCTTTTTCATAGCCTGGTATAAAGAAATGGTTTTTCCGCTGTATGGGTCTTTGTACCCTGTGACCGCCCTCTCTGCAGATAAAAGTTTGTCATGAAGTTCTGGGCCAACCAGACCCTTGCGCACAGCTTCATCAACTGTTAGTAACTCGGATTTTACTGGGTCAGTGATAAATCCTGTAGCTGCCTGTGCCTCTAACAAATCAATGGCAATATTAGGCTTAAGTAAGCCTTTTTTCATGGCCTGGTAAATACTACATTTAGCAGAGTTATTAGAGAGGACCCCAGCAATGCTGCCTGTTCCAAAGAGGTACTTTTTAACAGTGGGCATTTCCATGACCTCACGAATAGTTTTCTTGCTTTGTTTCAACAGATTGTACGTTTCAAGATCAATTATTCGAGAGCTATAAAGCTCTTCAATTGTAACTCTGCGACGAATTACATCACATAGCATTGACTGTTCTGTTTTAATTATTTCTCTGTGCTCAATGATTTCAATGATGATGATAATCATTCTCTCTTTTGTGATTTTTCCTGACCGGTACTGTTCAAGAAGTTTTTGTCTTTCCTCTTCAGGAAGCATGTCTGATGACATGACATCCCACAAGGACATTTGTTTTCCTGCGAAACTTTTGTGAGGTATAGCTATTTGAGTGCTAGCCAAGTCAGTTTGTGCTTGTTCCTCGGTGTAAACATATGACTTCTCAACGTCTTTTGGAACTTCAGCCTTAGAAAGTGGTAAGAGGAAAAACCCAAAATCCGGATCTTTAGTGCATCTTTTAATCAGTTGTTTGTAAGTAACACACTCTTCATTGCCAGGATCAATAAAACCTTTGATATCGTCTGAAGGGTCTTTGAAGGACTTAGCCATTTGTTTGCTCAGGTAACCTCGTTGAATAGCTACATCAGTTGGGATATAATGACTATTCACTGGATCAATTATTCCTCCAGTGGCCTCTTGAACTTCAAGAAGAGGTATAGCTTGCTCCCGGAGGACAAGCTCTTTTTGCATGGCTTGGAAAAGAGAAATCTTGTGACCAGTGTATGGATCTTTATAACCAGTTACTGCCTTCTCTGCAGATAAAAGCTTTTCATGAAGCTCAGGACCAACAAGGCCAGCTTTTACAGCATCGTCCACTGTGAATCTTAGATTCCTGATTGGATCAACAATAAACCCACTTGCTGCTTGTGCCTCCAACAGTAAAAGTCCTGTATTTAGTGTCAATAATTTATCTTTTATTGCCTGATAAATGCTTAGCTTTTCTTTAGATTTTTCATTGAATACTCCAGCAATGCTCCCTGTCCCTTGTAAGTACCTCTTGACTACTTCACTCTCACTAATCTCTTTTGGCTTCTTTTGCCCTTGTTGAATCTGATCATAGGTTGTTTTGTCAATAATTTTGGATTCAAATAGAGACAGTGCACTAACAGGTTCTCTTAGACCAGTAAAGGTATCCTGTTGCTTTTTAATTTCATTTTCGTCAACCATCGTGATAACAATGCTAATGATCTTTTCAATTGTAACTGTTCCTGATCTATATTGACGTATTATCTCAATCCTTTGTTCTTCTGTTAAATATTCTGAGGTAATAATCTCCCAAATGGTGACTTTTCTTCCTTTAAAAGGCCCACTGTTCAACTCTATTGTTGCTTTGTTTAAAGCTTCTTTGGGCTGAACTTCGGAGGTAAGTTCTTGTTCTCTAGTCGTAACAGCTTTTTCTGAAAGTCGAAGCAACGGGAGACCTGTCTCTTTGTCAGTAATGCAACTTTTTTGTAGTTGTGCATAAGAAACATTATCCTTTGTGTTTGGGTCGATGAACACTTTACTGTCGTCGGACTGGTTACTTAAGCACTTGTTCATTTCCTCACTAAAATAGCCACGCTTATTGGCAATATCCAAAGGAATCCGATAACTTTTTTCTGGGTCGATAATTCCTCCAGTTCCAATTTGGGCCTCCAGCAACCTTGTACCGTGATCTTTGTAGATAAGACCTTTTTGCATTGCCTCAAACAGAGACGCAGTTTTTCCAGTATATGGATCTTTGTACCCAATCACTGCTCTTTCTGCTGACTGCAATTTTTCATGCAACTCTGGGCCAACAATGCCAGATTTCACAGCTTCATCAACCGTGAGCTTTTGGTTTTTCACTGGGTCAATTATGAAACCTGTTCCAGCTTGGGCTTCTAGAAGGTGGACTGCAGGTTCAACTTCAATCATGTTCTTCTTCATGGCTTCATAGATAGGTACTTTCTCCTTAGTTGATTCGATAAAAACTCCAGCAATACTGCTTGTTCCCTGTAATGCTTTTTTAACAGAATCCATCTGAGACACCACTTCTATAGTAGTTTTACCATTATGCAATTCGTTATATAAATCTTTGTTAATGACTTTTGATTCCAGAAGCTCAAATGCAGGGACAGTTGATCTTATACCAGCGAATGATAATTCCTTCTTTTTGTCTTTGTCTTCTACAACAGTGATTACAATCCGTATGATTTTCTCCACAGTAATTTTTCCTGATTTATACTGACGAATGAGATCTTTCCTTTGATCTTCGCTAAAGTATTCGGAATTTATCACTTCCCAGATGGTTACTGTCTTCCCCTTAAATTTTCCAAATGGCACTGATATATTTGTTTTACTAAATGCATCTTTAGCCTCTTCATCAGTGTATGTCCTTTCAGTAGGTAACGCTGTTTGTGAAACAGGAAGGAATAGAAGCCCTGTTTCCGGATCAGTTTGGCACCTTTCTATTAGTTGATGATAACTCAGAGGTTCTTGGGTGTTGGGATCACTAAACTCTTTTCTATCATCAGAGGGACTGCACAAAATTTTGTTAAGCTCTTCATCCAACTGGCCTTGTTTGCATGCTGTTTGGACTGATACACGATGGCTGTTTACAGGGTCAATTATACCACCAGTGGCAAGTTGAACATCCAGAAGTTTAGTGGCTTGCTTTTCTGTGACTAAACCCTTTTTCATGGCTTCAAATAATGAAATCTTATTACCTGTGAAAGGATCTTTAAAACCAATTGCAGCGCTTTCGGCACACAGCAATGCAGTGTGAAGTTCGGGTCCAATAATAGACTCCTTTACTGCCTCATTGACTGAGAGCCTTCTATCATTAATGGGATCAATAATATATCCTGATGCAGCCTGAGCTTCAAGAAGCATCACAGCTGTGCTTGGTGAGATTTTATTCTCCTTCAAAGCTTGATAGATTCCCATTTTTTGCTTGGGTTCTACTATTATACCAGCAATGCAATCTTTGCCTTTCAAGCACATCTTGACCTTTTCTAGCTTGCAAAGGTCTTGCACAGTAGTTTTGCCCTTCTTAAGTTTGTCAAATTCTTTTTTGTTTAGAACACCAATTTCATTAAGTCTGCTTGCAGGCACTTTCTCCCAAATTCCATCAAATGCGAGTGGTGATTGTTCATTTGCTTTTACTCTATCAACTTCTGTAGAACCATTGAAGACCTTCATTGTTGATTCCTTCACTGATGCTGTGACTAATTCATTTTCAGGCATGCTGTCAGTTTGGATTTCAATTTCTTTTGTTTGGGAGATTGTGGGTTTCTTTGCTTCCTGCAGCTTCTCAAGCTTTTCTCGTAATTTCTTGTTTTCCTCACCCATAAGTTTTTCTTGTTGTTGCTTCAGCTTTTCTAGTTGCTCCAGCTCCTTTTGCTTATTAAGCATCTCATCTTCTGCATCCTTCTGCTTTTTGACTGCGGTTTCCAGGATAGCCTGGAGTTTCTTTTTCTCCTCTTCCATCTGTTTTCTTTGATTTTCCTGCTCATCTTTAAGAGTTTTGGCTTTCTTCACTTCATCCTCAAGTTGTTTCTCCAACTTCGCTTTCTCTACCTCTATGGATTTTTCCTTTTTCAGCAGTATTTCTTTCTCTGTGAGGAATGTCTGCTCAAGAGCTGTCTTTTCTTGTTGTAGTTGCTCTTGCTGTGCATTGGCCAACTGTAATGAAAGAAAAACAGCACCATTTAGAAAAAAAACTGAAACTGTACTATGTAGTATCTAATATAAAAAAGGTATAAAAATCATTACTATGATTTGATAGATAATGTTAGCAGTATATAATTGTATATATATATATATATATATATATATATATATATATCTATATATATCTATATATATAGATATATATATATATATACCTATATATATATACTATAACAAAAATGCATAAATTTGTGCTCATAAAAACCTTATTAGTAACATGAATACGCTAAGAATTTAGGAAGTGTTACTCATTGTTATTATATTTATTTAAAAAAAAAGTGTTATTATGACGATACCTCTTTTGCTTTATTTTGTAAATCAGTTGCCTCTTGTTTTAGTTTCTTCTTTTCTTTTTCAAGCTCAGCAATTGCTTTGCGCAGATCATCTGCCTCTTTGGTGCTTGCCAACCTTTCCACTTCCAGTTTCTCAACCACAGTGAATTTTTCAGCAGTATGCTTTTCAGTCTCTATCAGTTGCACCCTAATGTCTTCCGCCTGTTTTTTAAATTTGTTAGCTTCTTCCTCCGCTTTTAATTGTGCATTGCTTAGCTCAATTACCCTGAGCTTTAATTTCTCTGCCTCGGCAGAAACTTCTTGTTGTTTCTTACGTTCTGCTTTTAAAGATTTCTGGAAATCCACAGTCTCTTGCTCCAAACGCTGTTGAATCTCCTTTTTGGCCTCCAGCAATTTTTGGGCCTCTTCCTGGGCCTGGTATTTTTGTTTTTGAAGATTCTCAGCCTCAGCTTTCAGATTGGATGCTTCCTGAATGGCTATCATCTTCTCCTTGAGCATCATGTCAGCTAATTCTCTCTGTTTAGCAAGCTCAGACTCTGCAACTTGTCTTAGTCTCGAGGCTTCTGTTGCATCAACGCTGAGCCTTGCAGCCTCATCAGCCAGCTTTTTCATCTTCTCAGCTTCTTCCTCAAGCAATTTTTTGGTGTTCTCCTTATCTTTATTAATGAGTTGCTGATTTTCTGCTTCAATTTTGACCTTTAATTTGACTAGTTCCTCCATCTGACTTTTTATTTTAGTAAGCTCCTCTTCTACCTGCACTTTCTGTTTAATAGCATCGCTGACTTCATCCTTAAGTCTTTTCAATTCATCATCAAAGAGAGATTTTTGCTTGTCTGTCTCATCAAGTTGCAGTTTTACTTTCTCTAACTCTTGCTCTACTTGAGATTTCTGCTTTAAGGTTGTCTCAGCGAGTTGTTTATGCTTGTCCATCTCTGCTTCAGCTTGCTTTTTCTGTTTGAGTGCAGTTTTTTCAGCTTTAGCACGTTTGGAAGCTTCTGCTTCAGCTTCTTTTCTCAGTTTTTCAGCATCTTCTTGAGCTTTGGCCTGTTTAGCTGCCTCTGCTTCAGCAGCTTGCTTCTGACGCTCTGCTTCTTCTGCTTTTTGCTGAAATAGCGCAGCCTCTTTTTCAGCATTTTCTTTGGCCTTTGCTGCATCCTCGGCTAATTTCTTCGCCTTCTCATACTCTTCTTTGAGCTTACTTTGAGCAAGGCTGTCTTCCTTCTGTTGGACAAGGACATTCTGGGCTTTTTGCTCGGCAGCAGTGGACTTCTGTGCAGCCTCTTTAGCTAAAATAATCTGTTTTTCAGCCTCCTTCTCAGCCTTATCCTTCTGCAGTTTTACCTCCTCTGCTTTCTTTTTTAGACGCTCTGCTTCTTGTTGAGCAGCCAGACACTGTCTTGCTGCCTCTTCTTCAGTGGCTGCACTTTTTTTCACTTTTTCTTCTGCCTCTTTTCTCTTTTTTTCCTCCTCTAGTGCAAGACTTCTAAATTTCTCTGCCTCCTCTTCTGCATTTACTTTACTTTTCTGAGTCTCCTCAGCGATGCTCTTCAGTTTTTTCAGCTCAAATTCAAGGTCTTGCTTTCCAGTCAACGCGTTTTCAAAGTTGAGTTTCAAAATGTGTATCTCTTCTTCGACTATTTTCTTTTGCTTTATAATTTCTTCAACTATTTCCTTCTGTCTGCTCAATTCAGCATCAGAGGATGTTTTTAACTGGTTAATCTTTTCTTCGATATCTTGCTTATGCTGAGCTGCTTTGTCTTCTAAAACCTTCCTTTGGTATGCTTCATCCTCAGCATTTCTTTTCAGGCGCTCATTTTCAGCCTCCTTCTCTTTCAAAGCAATCTCAGCCTCCGTTTTTACACGAATTGCTTCATCTATAGCAGCTAGCTTTTCTTTGAGAATCTTTGCAGCCTCTTCTCTTTGTTTGGCTGCTTCATCTTCAGCAAGCTGCCTTTGTTTCTTTGCTTCCTCAGCAACTGATCTCAATTTCGTTGCCTCTTCAGCAAGTTCCCTCATTTTGCCTGCCTCGGATTCTAGAAGTTGCTTGCTCTTTTCAGTGTTTGACATGGACTCTTTTTCAACTTTGGCTTTAAGTTGTATGAGAATATCCATCTCCTTTCTTACTTTGGAAAGCTCATCATCTAGTTCTTGTCGCTGTTTTACAACTGTGTTTACTTCATTTTTCAGTCGCTGCAGTTCATCATCTAATAGAGTCCTTTGCTGCACGGCATGATCGAAATCCAGTTTCAAGCGGATAAGTTCCTGTTCTGCTGCGAGCTTTTGTTGAGCTGTTTCTTCAGCTTCTTTTCGTTGTTTTTCAAGTTCCTTCTCTGCAGCCTCCTTCTGTTTGAGTGCAAGCTCCTCAGCTTTGGCTCGCCTCTTTGCCTCCTGCTTTGCTTCTTCTTTCTGTTTCTCAGCTTCTGCTTGTGCGGCACTCTTTTTGTGGGCCTCCTCCTCAGCCTGGAGCCTTAGACGGAGAGCTTCATTGGCTTTCTGTCTCCATACATCCAATTCCTTTTCGGCTTCTTCTCTTGCTTTATCAGCATCGGCTTGTTGCTTCTTTAACCGCTCTGCCTCCTCTTGCAATTGGATAACGTTGCCTTGCTCTTGTTTCAGTGACTCCTCCAATTTAGTTGTTTTTTCATTAAAGGAAATTTGCTTACTCTGTAGTTCTGTGGCAGCGCTTTTCTGTGTTACTTCTTCTACCACTTGTATCTGCCTTTCCTTTTCCAGTTCAGCCTGCTTCATGCGCCTCTCCGCCTCCTCCGCCTGCCGCTTCACCTTTTCAAGCTCTTCCATGGCTTTTTGTTTTTGCTTTGCAGCTTCCTTTTCTGCATTTGATTTTTGTTTCAGCTCTTCCTCCGCTTTTCGCTTTTTCTGTGCCTCCTCGTTCACTTGTTTCCTCAGCTTTTCCGCCTCTTCCTGTGAAGTTTTCATAAGTTTTTCAGCCTCTGTTCCTTTATCCTTGAGCTGCTGAAGTTCAGCTTCAGCCATCGATTTCTGCTTTATAGTCGTCTCCAGCTGAAGTCGGATGATACGGATTTCCTCCTCGATCTTGGTTCGGCTGTACAGGACCTCTTCTACTTGTTGGCTTTTAGCTTTAATCTCCTGCTCTGAGAGGTTTTTGAGTTCTTGCAGTTCCTGCTGGATGTTCTGCTTCTGTTTCTCAGCATCAACAGCAAAACCTTGTCTTTTGCTGACCTCTTCTTTCATCTTCAGCTTCAAGTCTTCAGCCTCTTTCTCTGCTTTGGCAATGGCCTTCGCATGAGATTCTGCTAACTGTCTCTGCTTTTCTAACTCGGCCTGCATTTCGGCCATCTTTCTCCTCTCTTCTTCTTTAAGCTTTTCTGTAGCTTTCTGTTAATTGGGAAAGTGAGAGTAATAGGTATGTAAGAAAAGGTTTTATAAGGTTATGTACTGTTACTATCTGACTACAAATTAAAGAAATCTGTAAATGCAAATAATAAACATGAAATAATACAAAAACGAATTATTATATAAGTAAGGTGTTAATTGGTTTCTAAAGATTTTTATAGAGTTTTAATCACATTTATGGCACAAATAATGAGACACAGCACAATAAAACAACTGGAATACCGAATGGCGTCATGCTATTGAGGTGTTACTCCTGAGGATGGCTTGGAAAATAACCTACTAGAATAGGAGATATATCATGTGTAGCGTAATGTAATGTGTAAATGTATGCATAATCATTTCTAAATTATTTTTCAGTCTGACAAGGAAAGCCAGGCATTACCAAGCAAGGCTAAGGTGCAGTGCGGTGATGCAGCAAAAAATTATGGAACTAGTTCTACAGCAGAAAACATGTGAGGCATTTGATGAATGTCACAGGGTGCAGGACTCTGACTGGATTGTGAGTGAATTTTTTTATTCGTACACCGAATAGACAAAATGAATCATGGGTCATAGTAGGAGTGGTTGCAAAATGACCTATTTAAATACAACATTGATGCTGTGCAAAATTTACCTTAATTGCGCCCAAACATGAAAACATTCATCATGTAAAAGCACTGGCAAGCCATATAGAGAAGCAAACAAGCAGAAATGCAAGTTAGAAAGGAAAAAAAAGAAGAAACAAACAAAATTGTGATTCTCATAAAAAAAAATATTAGAGAAAAATTTGGCATTCAACCTGAGGCATTCGAGAACTGAAGAAGAGAAGAGAATGAGCAGGAAAGAACGTAAGAGTTATCTCAAGAAATAAACATCAGCAAAAAAGACAGTATCGCACCATTCAGCGTTTAATGGTGTCTGTCGGTTTAAAAAGTGCATGCGGTTTTCGACAAATTGGAGGTCCGTAAAATTTATCCCTCTACATTTGTAGAAAGATAATGAGACAGAAAATGTGCGGCAATGGAATGTGCTGCACCACTAGTTCAGCAGTGCTTATAAAGCAGGTCAGCACCTTTCCTACTGTTGTACAAAGGCCATGGGAGATTAGTGCATGATCATAAAGATATAAAAATCGTTTTAAACTAAACCTGGTCTATTATACATTATATATATTTTTATGGACACCACACCGGTATATCCTCATAAGTTTGACCCACAATAATTAAAACTGTTGTGGATTGTGAAAATTGCTTATGGATGTGATGATCAGGTGTCCCAATACTTTTGTCTATATAGTATAAATAAATCCAAATTTATCCAACTGCCTAATGCAGGGGTGTCCAAACTCGGTCCTAAGGGTCGGTGTCCTGCACAGTTTATCTCCAACTTGCCTCAACACACCTATCTGTATGTTTCAAGTAAACCTAGAAACAACTTGATTGGTCGGTTCAGGTGTGTTTAATTAGGGTTGGAGCTAGAACTGAAGTTTGGACACCCTTGTCCTAAATGTTCTAGATTCTGTTCTAGAATGTTAAAATTCTGTCCCACAATTTAAACAGGACTAAGGCATCTAAGAAAATTATATATATTTTTTTCAATTCTGTGGCATAAGTATACACCCCCTTAAAAGTTTCCTTATTTTGTAATGTTAAAACCTGAAACTAAAATAGATCCGATTTATGATTAAATGTCATAACGCCACACAATACAAGCCTGTATTGCAATTTAAGGGTTGAAAACTTACACCTGACACTGTACGCACCTTTGCGTTTTGAATCTTACCTCTTCATCCTCTAGGCGTCGTTGGGTGTCCATGATAAACTTAATATACTGGCTTGCCAGAGTCAACAGCTCACTGTAGCGTGTTCTGAGAGTAACATACTGAAAAATAATTCACATCATATTTTATATAAGTTTCAAGAAAAAGAAAATAAATAAACTAAGTAAGAAAAATTTTATAGTAAATACCTCTTGGATAATGTTGTCAGATGCAGACTCCACCTTGATTTTTTTCAGCGGAGAGGCAATGGGCTCTACCAAAGCTTTATATGTTACCAGCTGAAGTTCATGATCCTGGTAAAAAAAAAACACGGTTTTAAATATGCTGCCAGAAATTTAGATTCTGGTGTAAAAATGGTAAAGGAATCTTTTCATTCTTACCTTTACTGAATCAATGTAGGCCTTAGCGTATTTCTGACATTCATCCACTTTTTCTTTGTTGTTTTCAATCTCCTCAAGGAGTTTCTGTTTATGGCACAATTGGTCAGAATACAAAGTCCAAAAATTTGCAAAACAATACTTAATGTATTACGCATCAGAAATCAGTAACTGCTAGGAAATAAAGAATATAACATGATAATGTATGATGTTAAAGAAGAGGACAAATTAGAGGACAAATTTCCTGTTACCCTATAGTTTAATAATAATAAAAATAATTACTATTAAGTGTGTTAAGTATTTTATTATTAAAATTATTAAGTAAATTATATGTTTTTTTTAATATAAATTAAATTAACATTCACAACCAAGTTACCACTGCTGGACCCCTGAGGTGGCCCTTAACCCCCCAATCGCTCAGATGTATAAATAATGTGATTCACTCTGGATGAGGGTGTCTGCCAAACCTGGAGATGTGAATGTAAATAAAGAGGCTTATTTGTCACATACACTTTACAGCACAGTGAATTTATTTCTTTGCATATCCCAGGGTTAAAGGGTCTGGCTCAAGGATCCAACAGTGGCAGTTTTCTGGTCGTCCAAACAATAACACAATGCCTTAACCACCGCCCATTAACGCCGCATAGTAATGCTTTAACCACTGCCCATTAACGCTGCATGGTATCGCCGCATTTTATTGTCAGGAACGGTAGCAGCATTAGATTGTAATTTGTTTAGTTACTCATTACACTCGTTACGTTTGTTTTGGCCGTAACACTGTCTATTTATAAGTCTATTAAAAAAATCAGATACCTTCTCCTGGGCCAGTTGTTGCTTAAGAGCTTTGCTATCACTGATGGGCATGGCCTGGATGTTTTCTTGTCTTTGCTTGGCATCTGAAATCCACTGAATGAGCCAATCATAGCTTTGCCTATAGTTCTGCATCTGCCTACCAAGTAGGTCCAGTTGCCTTTGGCGTAGCTTGATCTGTGCAAGTACAGCCTGCCAGCGCTCTTTCAGGCTTGCTACTAACTGAACATAGTGATCCAGCTCAGCATCCCGCTCACTGTGTACGCGAGACATTCGCTCATTCACTGTCATGGCATCTTGAAGCTCAGCTTCTAGACGGTCAAACACTGGCTTATCAGACTCTGCTTCAGAACAGAGTTTCTGGAGAAGATAGAAAAAGAAGTCTCTCATCAGTCAAATAAGGTGCATTACATTTTTACATTGTAAATTTATACTGTCAAAACATAATTTCGATCGTCAGTCACATAGTAATTGTGCACCTTTAGCTGTGTTTGGTTGGACTCCAGCTCTTTGTCATTTGCAGGCACACTGTGGACATCACGAAGTTGGTTTTCATACTTCCTGAGAACATCTTCAGCACCTTGGGTGCTGCGAATGACTAAGTCAATGGTCTTTAGCCTGAAATAAAGGCAAATAATTAGCATGACTTTGACATTTCGCACATTTCATAAAATATAATGATGTCAATCGACGAACTTGTCCAGATAGACAGATGACAGGCTGATGACATATGCCATCTTCTTTAGGGTGATTTCCAGCTCTGAGCGAAGGACAGGTGCTGATGTGGACTGCTGAGAGGAGGCCAGTGCTGCCTCACTCTGCTTAACCACCGTATCAAGGTCTTTCTTTATGTCGTCCAGCTCAGTCTGCATTTTCTGTTTGCAGAAGATAAAGAAATATTTATTATTAGTAAAACTTTATTTAAACGTGGCATCGTTATGATTATTATTTTTATATTTTGCTTTTTAAGTGTTTTTTTAATACACAGCTTTAAAGATGTTTAGAGTCATACGGGAACAGCAAAAGCTAGTATGCATATTTGGTAGAATAAAAAAACAATGATAGTTTTGTGTGCATGAGAACGATTAAAAATGTAGAAAACATCTTTCATTCATAGCTTTTTTTCATTTATATTTTTATCAGAATATCATTACAGTTTAGTGATTTTAGCTTTACAGTACGTGTGACAGTCACATGGCGAAACTTTCTCTACTGTACATGGTTCTAAACCCCCCCCCTGAAATATGTTCCTTTTTTTACTACAAATAAAGATTTTCTTAATAAAAAAAGTTACAGGCCACATTTAAACTACACTACAATTTAACATGGGATATGGTTGTGTAGGCAGATAATTACTATTCATTTTATTCATTTATTCATATACCCGCTTATTCTCTAATTTGGGGTCACGGGGATTTACTGGAGTCTATCCCAGCCGTCTCTGAAAGCGCGTAAGACAGGAGGGGGACACCCTGGACAGGTCGCCAGTCCATCACAGGGCCACACACACACTCCTATGGGCAATTTAGAATCACCAATCAATCTAACATACATGTTTTTGGACTGTGGGCGGAAACCAGAGTACCTGGGTTAAACTCATGCAAGTACGGGGAGAACATGCAAACTCCACACAGAAACCCAGGAATCGAACCCGGGCCTCCTTGCTGTGAGGCAACAGTGCTAACCACTAAGCCACCGTGTTGCCCATAATCATTATTTTAGCCCAAAAATATTTAAATATTTGAATAAACAATAAAAATAGCTGCTTAGAAAGGTGTAGCATAAAGTGTAGCGTACAGTGTGCTCGGTGGTCCTCTGGGCACAGGCTTTCAGGGGCTCCTTATCCACCGGCTGCCTAAGTCGACTGACCATACGTGACTCACATCCCTCCAATCTCAGTCTTAGGTCCTTTATTTGAGTAATGTAGCTCTTACACACAGACTCATCCTGCTCTCCTGTATAGAAAAAAAAAACATTTTATATCTCACTGACAATGTGGAATCAGAGAATTCTGATTTAGTTGGTCAAAAGAGAAACACAGTAGATGATAGTAAAGTGCATTAGGTGCAGTGTACAATAGACTTCAAATACAATCAACATTAATAAGAAGTGATTGGTTTGGTAATAATTAGTTAAAATAGTCGATATTGGACTGTTTTTCACTGAACAGGAAGCATTTCTTCAAGGCAACAATCAATCACGAATTGTAAGCGTCATGCAGAACAAATTAAAAGATGCTGTTTAATAAATAAAGGCTTGTAGCGAGTAGCCATGCTGCACGATAATGAACTGTGAAATCATACAAAGAAACAGTGGAATAAATGACTAATATTTGGATGTGGATTGAAAAAGAAAAAAATGACAGAACATGATGCTCAGGGTTTGACAATAAATGCAGTTAGTCAAATTTGAGATCCAATCTGTAATCTTTACCAGCAGTTTTGTCTTTGGAAGTGGAGAGAGGTTCTGAAATATGAAATGTACAGTTACAATCTGCTGTGTGAGTTAAGTGCTATAAACAGGGAGATTTGACTGGAGTGGTTTAATGTTCCATTTAGATTTTCTTCAAACATTTTTTGGGGCATTTTTTGTCTTTATTCATAGGACAGAGGGATGAAAAAGGTAAGTGGTGCTTAGTGGTTAAGGTGTCGGACTGATACCAGAAACACCGGGGTTCGATTCCCAGCACCACCAACCACCACTGTGGCAAAGCATTTAACCTCCAATTGCTCAGTTGTATAAATAGGAGATAAATGTAAGCCGCTCTTGATAAGGGCGTCTGCCAAATGTAAATGTAAATGAAATGGTGGAGATGGAGAGAGAGGTGGGACCAGGGGGGCCCGAGCCGAGAATCAAGCCCGGGAGAGCAGCAACGAGCATGTGGGTGCCGACGCCAAATTCTTTTGCTGGCCTTATTAAAATTTTACATATGATTAATAACAAAGTAATACAAATAAACTCCCTGCTTATGGCACAGTGAATGTAAGGAATGAAAAAAAATGTTTTATAAAATTGCTTAACTTTTATAACACTTTATGACTGTTGCTTTATTTCTTCTTTCCTTTTTACACCTACATTACAACTACATAACTGTTTAGGCTTCCAAAACTAATTTAACACGTTAACACATTGAATGAATCAAAGATCCTCATTACAGATAAACCATAAGATTAATACACCTGCATTTACATATAGTTTAGAAAAAAAAAAAAAACCAAAATATTAAATAATATTTACTCTTGTGCTTTATAATATTGTGTATAATTTATTAATGCTAAGTTTAATATATGAATTAAACCTAATGCTAATGTTAAAGTATTTTTAAAAAAAACAGGTCTAAGAAGTGCTTCAGAACATATTATGACCCCAGAAGCCTGATCTCTCTTACTCACCTTGCTCTATAGATCGCAGCAGGTTGTCATAGTGCTGTGTGGCATTATTATAAGTGCTCTCAGCCTGCATCCGCTCATCTGCACCGAAGAGCTCAGAGTCCTGGCTGTCACGCATGAAGATCTGATAGTGCTGCTCCAAGTTTTTAAGAGTCAGACGGTACTCCTCCACCTTCATCGTCTTGAACTTGAGTTAAAGAAATGAACAAAACCACACAAAAAAACAGAAAATAAAGACATGTAAACACAGCAGCATTTCTGTTTTTAAATGTATTTATCTTTTCATATAGGATCTACAAAATAACTTATTTCTGCACAATCCCACAGGTTCCAGACAGAAAAAAGAACTAGATATGGTGTCATATTTTAAACTTAATCTGTGTTGAAATTTTGTCCACAATGATGAAGTCAGTTTTCTAATTTTTCTTCAGATTTTGGAAATATGATAGGGCAAAAATTTAGATAACTGGTATAAGTAGAGAATAAATAATATTATGGGGTGTTGTTATAAAATAAAGTCAATGACAGTGTGGTGTAATGCAGACTAAATTGTTTCTCAGTAATTATATAACTGCATCCATTTTTTTAGAATATTATGTTATAAAAATTTATATAATAGTATTAAGTGAAGCTTTTAGTCAGATTATTATTATAAATCATGTTAAAAATATTTATATTTTATGGCTTAGCACTATTTATATTATGGCTAAGCACAATATATTCTATGGTTAGCGCTGTTGCCTGCCTCACAGCAAGAAGGACCGGGTTCGATTCCCAGGCAGGGGTCTTTCTGTGTGGAGTTTGCATTTTCTCCCTGTGCTTGCGTGGGTTTAATCCGGGTTCTCCGGTTTCCTCCTCCCACAGTCCAAAAAATATGTATGTAAGGTTGATCGGTGATTCTAAATTGCCCATAGGAGTGTGTGTGTGTGTGGCCCTGTGATGGACTGGTGACCTGTCCAGGGTGCCTTTTGCCCTTTCGGAGATGGCTAGGATAGACTCCAGCAGATCCCCGTGACCCCGAATTAGAGAATAAGCAGGTAAAAAAGATAAATGAATATTATGTTTTATAATTTATGTGGCTCGTCCACGAAAGTGTCCCTAAAGTGTTACTTTGGAAAGGTATATACACATTATTCAAAATGCCCCTTGGCCAATCAGGTTTAAGAATTTAACACTGTTGTGGTATTAAAAAGTGATATTAAATCAGTATATAAAAGCACAATCTGATTAACGTACTGTAAATCATTTCTTACCATTATGAAGTTCCATGAGTTAATAAATTGAATGTCTCTCATGAGATACTGCCAGGACAACAGACTCTTCATATCCACATGCAACTTCTGCCAGAGGATCATCAGCTTCTGGAGACTTGCATCTAAACTAAATCACCACAAAATAAAAGATAAAAGATGATAATATGTTCTTAATTTAATAATTATACGTTACATAAATATGTATCCTGTTAAAGAGCAACTAATATCACCAAAAATCTGCTTGTATGCTGTAGCATTTCATTGTTCCTTTACTAGAACTTCATTAAGACAAAGCGTGCTCTAAGTGGTATGAAAACAGTGTCCCACACAAAGTTCTGACCTTGACCAATTTAACATCTTTAGTATAAACTGGAACTGCACCCCCAGGTCTCCTTACCCTAAACTAATGCTCACTAGTAATCTCACTAGTACACCCTAAAAAAACTTTTGGGTTGAACATACTAGGTTATTATGTTGGGTTATTTCGAACTTTTATTGGTTTGTTTGTTTAACAATGCAACCAGTTGGGTTAAAATTTTTATTTTAACGGTCGACCGGCAAAACAGAAGATCCACGGGTAAGTTAACGTCCTACAATTGACGCATATTTGTAATTTTTTTCTTTACAAAAAGACTATAATTCCTTACACATTAATTTCATCACATTTTCGATTAAGAGTGAGACTAAATCAAAAACCACATATGGATGTGTCCCAATACTTTTGGCTATATAGTGTATGTCACGTTGAATAACCAACATAACTAAAACTAAATAAACAAAAATAAGTGTTTACCCAGCACTGCCTTCCACAGCTTCCTTGTTGGTAGGTGGGACGATGAAGCAGATAGAGGGCACAGTGGCTTCATTTCCACTTGAACTCCTCACCTTCCACTTAAAGGGCTGGGAGTTGTTCAGCAGCACACACTCGTCTCCTCTGTGTACTGTAATCTGGAACAACACATAAACCACATCAGCAAAGTAACTGAACCATCCTAAAAGCATTTTATTTATTGACTTAATTCTGAAAATAAAAATAAAAAAACAGACTTGCTATACTATGCTAGAGGAGCTTTTAAATTAAATAATGATATTTTTTTACTTTCTATTTAAATATATTTATAATTGCATTTGGATTTTAGATTTTATATGTGTCTAAAATGACTAGGGGTGGGGAAAAAAACAGTGATTCTTTCTCTAACGATTCCTGAATCGATTCTCGAAAGTCCAGAATCGATTCTAAAGTTAAATAAGATCAAGACAGAAAAATTATAAGTGCAATGGAGCGTTTGTCGCAGAGTCACCAAAACACTTGAATTCAATAAAATAAAAAACGAAAGCAGTCCGAAATATATACGACTCCCAAAATCGGAATCGAAATGGATCATAAATTAACTAAAGAGTCCCACCCCTAATAATTACATTTAGAATGGAACACCACTTGGAACAATCTGGTTAATTAATTCATCGGTAAGTATCTTTGTTACATACCTCCATTTGTTTGAAATCACACACAGCCTGAATGGGCAGTTTGCCTTTGACTGGAGTGGCAGGATTTCTTGGTTTTAGTTGGATGATATTTTTGGCCCTCCTGTTTAGACCATCCAGGTGAGTCTTAAACTCCACAAGATGTTCTTTTTCATCCTGTGATCCAAATCAAAGAACATTGTAATATTTTCTCAAAAGTTTCCACACTTAAAACATAAATTATTTAACTTCAATTATGTAACATTAAAAAGGAAATTAATACAAATACAAAATTTAACTTTTTAGTAGTGGCTTGGCAAAAGAAGTATGTAAAATTTTAATCCTGAAATGGCAAATTTTCAATGTGAGTGCGGTGATACTGCATACTGATATAATTTATCTTCCAATCCTACCAGACAACGAATGAATAAATATATAAGGTACCCACCGCAGCATCCTGCAGAAGATCCTCCAGGCGCGTGACCGTAATAGAGCGGTCACAAACATACTTCCTCTTCATGGTCTCCTGCATCTTCTTCATCTTCTCCTCTGCCTCTTTTACATCTGCAAAGAACTGTTAAACCGAGTGAAGAAATGATTTAGCCTGTACTGCCAGTACAATCCAGGATAAGACTGAATTATCTCTAGAGTAAATACCTGGAAGTAGGCAGTGTTTTCTTTGAGGTGAGTCTCAATACAACAGCACAACTGAAGTAACCAACTCCACTGAGTCTGAAGAGCTGCAGTAAAAGCCTGCAAATATTGCAAAAAGATCATTAATGATAATGTGCTCTAATAGGCTGATGGACTAATGAATGAAATAGTGCTATTTATCCGAAGGGCTGGTCTAATAAGTGCGATTTACCAAACATGAAACAGTAATAAACAAATTTAAATGTTTTATATTTTAATTTTCATCACATTTATTAAACAGCTCTATTTTGTCTGTTGAATTGCTCTACGGTTAAAGACATCTGTGGACTGAAAAGGCACAGAAAGAGGATTTGCATGTATGGTAAATAGTGGCGGCTCAAATGGTTAAGGTGCTGAGTTGATGATCGGAAGACCTGGGTTCAAGCCCCACCAGCCAGCCAGTGTTGGGTTGATCTGAGAGCCACTTGACTAGAAATAGTGGATGAATGGTGTCTTGCCTCTATAGTGCTCCGAGCTGGATGGCCTTCCTTCAAGAGTTTGTCTCCAGTCGCTTGAACAGCATTTACTCTTTTCTCCCTCTGCTCCAGATCCCGCATCAGACCCTGTCACATGACGTCCGTTACACATTTCTTTCATTTTCACATACGACAGCAACCACTTGTTCTTTTTTTATTCATTTGCAACTTTATCAGATTAGTAAACACACTGATTAAACCCTATTGTCTCCAGCAGGGGTGCCGCTAGCAATTTAGAACCCCCTATACATTACATTACCGCTACTACTGTTACTACTAATAAAACATGAACAATAATATGACCCCCTAGAATCGTCCTAACCCCACCCCCCCAACACACACACACACACACTTTTACAGCACACCTGGTCTTCACTAAACGTATACCATTATGCTAGTATATGTTGTTCAGTTGTATGCGCTAGTATACAGTAATCAGTACCTGAAAGAGAATTATGCTGATACAGGTAATTATTTCACATTATTACATCATCAAAGACTATATAATTATTAGGTAGAGGGAAAAGCCCTACCGAGTAGTTATCCTTCTTGGCGGTCATGTTGGTATTGCGGTCACTCCAGTCATAGTTCACCTCTTCCTCCTCTTTCTCATTAAGCCACATCAACTCTTTAGTGGCAGCCACAACAAAAGCATGTAGTCCAGTCAGATTGCGTAGCCGGGCCTTTGAAGCATTCTAGCAGAGATCGAAAGAGAAAACAAGCAAATTTTATTAAAAAAAACAACTACAAAACTGTTCAAAGTGAAACCAGTAATGAGAATGTAGAACTGCATGTGCTTACAGCTGTGAAACCTACCAGAAGTCTGTTGTATTGCAAGTCCAGTTTGGACAGGTAATCTCTGTACGCTTGTTTACTATCAGGGGTTAACTGATTCTGAAAAGACAATGAAAAACAACATCATTGTAGACATACATTTGCTGCTAAACACAGTGTTTGCTAGTCTTATAAAAACATTTTGAGATAGTTCTGGAACTAAAATATTAATAACAGGGTTGTGTGACACAGATACAAACAGAAACAGAAGTATATATACTGTTACCAATCTTATATTTTATATTTGCAATAAATGGCAAAGCCTAATTATTTTTTTTATATTATAACAATTAAACTTTATAATTAGCACTTTACTATGTTTTTAATTATTTATAGGAACTTTAAATTTTGTGGAATGTCTCCGTAACAATTTAGTTCCTATTATAATTCTATAATTTGTTTCACATAAAAAAAAAAAAAAACAACATCTCATTAGTATAAATCTGATAAAAATGATTTATAGCTGGCAATCAAAATTGCCGTCTGGTGGAGATCAGACGATTTCACTTGCTAACACACATGTCTGACTAGCTATCGAGTGAGACAGGATGCTGGGCGGATGTTACGGCGTTCACTGTGGCGTTCGCTACGCCAACTAGCGGTTGGGTGTCTGAAGCTGTCTCGTAACCCGAATTTTAGCTCGCAAGCAAAAAATTGTCTGAGACGACTAGTATTTAAAAAAAAACTATTAGTTGGGGCACTCGTAAGTCAAGATACGACTGTATATTGTTATCCTAGTGAAAGATGACAACATTCTACCAGTTTTTATAAACTAATCCACTATTGACAACATTATACTAAAACAGAAATCCTTAAACTCACCTCATCTGCACGAGCACGGTCAATCTTAAATTTAAAGTCCTCAATAGACTGATGCAGTCCACGATGGCTTCCCAGATTGGACTCGACAGAAGGCAGGTCTGCTCCCCACTCTGAATTGTCCATGCGTCTTTGGTTCTCCTCTACCCAGGCCAGCAGGTCCTGAATGTAGCGGAGTGTGACTTCATCCAGCTCAGGCCGTGAACGTTGGGGGGACTGCTGCAGGCTTGGAGACATGGAGGCCTGCAAGTGGGGCACCTGAGACACTGTCACACCAGACTTCACACGCAGGTTGTACTCGCTACGAAGGTTTACCAGCCGCTCATGAAGGCGATACACCCTAAGAGAAACATGCAGCAAATGAGATAATATAAAATGTCTATACACACTACTGATTAAATGTCAAACTTTTTTTATAATATAACTAATTATGTGAAATATTAAATAATGTAATGTAATTTTTTAAATAATAATTAAACACTGTGGAAATATAGATTTTACAACAACGATAATGGGATGGGCCAGTGCAGTGGCTTAATGGTTAGCACTGCTGTCTCACAGAAAAAAGGGCCGGGTTTGAGTTTGCATGTTCTCCCCGTGCTTGTGCGGGTTTACTCCGAATACTCCGGTTTCCTCCAACAGTCCAAAAACAGGTAAGTTAGATTGATTGGTGATTCTGAATTTCCCATAGGAGTGAGTGTGAGTGTGTGTGTGGCCCTGTGATGGACTGGTGACCTGTCCAGGGTGAACCCCTCCTGCCTTTTTCCCTTTCAGAGACAGCTGGGATAGACTCCAGCAGATCGAATCAGGGAATAAGCGGGTATAGAAGATGAATAAATTAATAAATGATAAAGGGATTTCTAAAACAAAAAATTTTAGATTACCCATATTTGCAACACGGTTACACAAAAAAACACATTATGCACAAAAACCCTTAAAATTATGAATGACATTCAGTTTAAATACAGTAAAAGATATACAAATAAACTGTGCTTATTTTAATTGTACTTTATTTACTGTATTTACCTGAAGTCACGCTTATGTTGTGCAGTTTTTTCTTCTAGCAATAATGTTAACTGTTAAATGTGTACTGACCGTCTGTACATCTGTTCTGCCTGCAGATGGCGCCCGTCCTTCAGCAACTGCACATCATTGAAGAGGAGGCGAATCATGTTCTCAGCTTTATCCAGATCAGTATCGATCTCAGCCGCATGCTGTGCAGGCTTTCCAGCTCCCAGCAAGCGCACATCCTGCAATTATAGAAATAATTATAGCTTAAAATAGCTTTTAATTATAATAAGAATAAGCATATATTTGATATTTAAGCCCTTAAGCCTATATTTCTTTGTGTGTCTTACCGCCTGCAGCAGTGTCTCCACCTGGTTCAGCTGCTCCTCACACACACCTGACTCCATCTGCACCTTACTGACGACCCTCTGCAGCCGCTCCAAGCTGCACAGATTACGCACACATGTATAAACACGATGTTCACAACTCTATACAACAGGAAGTCATGCTATAGGACAACACTAAATGACAGGATGGTGGGAATTAATGATAGCGCAGTGGTTTAGGTGGACTGCTAATTAGAAGATTGTGGGTTTGATTTCCAGTACCAACATAGTACCACTGCTGGGCCCCTGAGCAAGGCCCTTAACCCCCAATTGCTCAGTTAGATATTGAAAATAAATTGAATTGTAAATCGCTCTGGATAAGAGAATGTAAATTGTCCCAAAACCAGATGTTCTGACATGCTAAGAAGATTACAATACAATATATTCTGACAAGACTGACTTTTTGTTTAATATTTAAACTACAGTGACACGGCTAAGCTACCAAAATGCAAAACATACTATAGCTATAGCACAAACTGTACATTGTCAAAGACTTACGCTCCTTTCTGGCGTAGCAGATATTCCAGTCCATGACTGTAGTTCACAAACGCCATGACTAACTAAAGCCGTCTCTGTTTCTAATTTGTCCTCAGTGCTGCATTACTGTTTACCATTTTTTTCGTCCTAAACCCCTTTATGGTATCGACTCTGGGTTCTTACTCACAAGCAGCCGACTCACTGTCTTGTGATATTAGGGGAGGCTCTTTTAAAACATTGTACTTGTTTATTCTGCTAGTCCAAAAACACATTTAATGACAGGCTGATGATCAAGCCATACAGAGAATACAGAGAATAAACTCATTTTGCTTCCTCACTGTAAAAGGCAACAGTGTTTTCCAGCCACAGTTTTGCTTAAGGCGACTAGGGAATATTACAAAGCATGCACAATTAAAATAATGGAAATTAATTTAGCTTCTGAGGAATAAAAATTGGCTGTAGTTTGAAATCCGGTGTCCAGTTTTCTACTAACCTGTATTTGTTCCTTAGTCAGTATTAACCTAAATTTTAAAGTATTCATTTTAAACACGGGGCAGCACGATGGCTTAGTGTTTAGCACTGTTGCTTTACAGCAAGAAGCATGTTCTCCCGGTGCTTGTGTGGGTTTACTCCGGATACTCCGGTTTCCCCCCCACAAACATGTCCAAAAACATGTATGTTAGGTTGATTGGTGATTCTAAATTGCCCATAAGAGTGAGTAAGTGTGTGTGTGGCCATGTGATGGACTGGTGACCTGTCCAGGGTGTACCCCTTCGGTTAACCCTTTCAGAGACGGCTGGGATAGAGTCCAGCAAATCCCCGTGACCCCGAATTAGGGTATAAGCGGGTAAAGAAGATAAATAAATGAATAAATTTTAAAAACTGAAATTGCAGTTAAAACTCTTACATTTTTAATGTTTTTATTTTAATATTTTTGCATAATTATAAAGAAAATTAAAAATAAAAGGTCTGAGTTTATTCCTAATAGAAGGATAAAAACGACATTAGTATCATATTTACATTTTTGGCATTCGGCAGAAGTCAGAGTGACTTATATTTATCTCATTTATATGACTGAGTAAATGGGGGCTAGGGGCCTTAAACAGGGGCCCAGCAGCAGTACAATCTTTTGATTATCAGTCCAACACCTTTAACCACTACACTACCACATCTCTATTATTTTTATTCAAGTATTTATCCTGTCTTACCGTTCAAACTCGTTTCTGAGCAGTCGCTCCCGCTCAAGTATGGCTGCATGGAGTCGACCCCACTCTTTCTCCACGTCGATGGGGTGGTAGCCTGGTGGAACCTTAATTTGACCAGCCTGCACTGCAGTCTGTAGATACAAGCACAGACTGTCAGGAATGAACAGATAAGTAAAAGTGTGTTATATTATCACAACATAATGACCTGTTTGTAAACAGCATCATGAAGGATAAATGTGCTATCAAATCAAATTCACTAATTTTGGGAAAAAAAACATAAATTAGAATTTGCTGACTGAAAACAAAAGCCAAACCTGGACCACCTTGAAACCTTAATTCATTATTACAATCTGTAACAATAAAATTTAAACATGTTGTTCAATAAAAGTCAAAAATCCTAGTAAGCTAAACCCGTATAATGCTAACTGAATTCAGATTCTCTGCCAGGTTATAACACTACACCATGTGTACAAATTCAAAGAGAGTGAACACAATAATTCTGTAATTGCTGCCCTAACATTTACGTGACCCAGAATAATATGTTCCTTTACTAGACCTACCACATGCTGCATTGTATTTACCTCCAAAGCCTTGTAAATGTGTTTAGAGCGATTTTTGTCAGCCTCCTTTGCTGGCAGCTCTGTCTCTTTAAATTTGAGAAACTGGCGCCAAAGGACCTAAAATATTAAGACAGAAAGTTTAAATCACACTGGATGTATTTTGTAGACATTAAATTGCTTCAATGATTATAACTGGTTGTTAAGAGTATAATAATACAATACAATTAGAGCATTTCCATGCAACCTTTATTTGTACACTATATGGCTGAAGGTTTGTGTACGCCTCACCACCAATCATGTTATGCCACAAAGAGTGAAATGCGGTAAGTTTCATGATAATGACTATTTGAAGGGGATTCTGTAAGTATGGGCATTACAGTAAGTTATTATAAAAGTTATTATAAAATCTTACACATTTTATTCAGGCGATCGTTAGTATTTTTTGGGTTTCAGAATTTTCCCTTCATTCAATCAGATCTAAAATTACTGGTAACTCAATACTCATTCCATACTGAAGTAACTTTAAATATTAATACTTGAGTAATTATTGATTTATATACATATATTAATAAAGCATGTATATATGTCGTTGTATCTGGGTTTTTTGGCTAGTCAAAAAGAACCCACATGTGTTTCTTGTCAATTCTGCCCAATTTTTAAAAGCACCAAATTGTTTAGAAAGTCTCTGTGTGACTAGTCTCTGTGTGTTGTAAAATTACTATTTTCCTTTACTGGAAAGTCAATAGACTCAAGCCTGTATTTGCTTTACAATGCCCATGTGCACAAAGTCTCCAGAACCTGGTTTTTATCAGGATTAGACTGGAAAAACTTGAGTGTCCTGCACAGAGCCCTGACTCCTGCACCCTAGACCTTCCCACATGACATTGGTGTCTGATCTCACTAATCTTATTGTGGCTGAATGGACACAAATCTTACAGCCACACTTAACAGTGTACTAGAAAGATTTCCCAGAATAGTGTGGATTACTATCACAGCAATTAAATTAAAATGGGATGTTCAACATATAGCTGTGATGGATAGTTGTCCACAAACCTTTGGCTATATAGTGTATGTGTACTGTATGTTGTGTATTTATGTCTTATAGAGCTGGTATGGGACCTCAATTTCCTCATAACTGGTGGGGAACTTGCTTCCTTCAAACACAATGATATGGTGTCTGATCCACTGCAGCAGCATGGTGACCACCTCGTAGTACTCCTGCCAGCGTAGTTCCAGTTCCTGGAACACAGACATTTTATATTACATTTCTACATTGTTATCTGAAGGTTCTGCAAGAGTGAACTCAACTATAAAACCAACAAACAGAATGATGTGCTATTCTTTAATTTAAAAAAAAAAAAATTATAAAGCAACACGTCCAGTTATCTTTATATTGTATATCTGATTTTGCCCTTATCTGGATGAAAATTTACATTTACAGAATTTGGCAGACGCCCTTATCAAGAGCGAGTGACGAGGTTGGACAGGATTAGGAGTTCATTGGGGGACGGCTCATGTTCACCTGTCATTAAAAGATGTTTTGTGGGAGAAAGTCAGGGAAGACAGATTGAGGTGGTTTGGACATGTAAAGAGGAGGAATAGTGAATATACTGGTAGGAGGATGTTAGAAATAAAGCTACCAGGAAGAAGAAGACCAAAGAGGAGGTATATGGATGCGAGGACATGAAGTTAGTGGGTGTGAGTGAAGAGGATGTAGAGAATCGACAGATGATTCACTGTGGTGACCCCTAAAAGGGAACAGCCGAAAGGAGAAGAAGAAGAAGATAAAACTGAGCAATTAGGGGTTTAGGGCCTTGCTCAGGGGGCCAGCAGTGGTAACTTGGTAATGCTGGCAGTCAAACCCACAATCTTCCGTCCAACACCTTAATCACTTCCCCATGAACAGGCATATTGTTCAACTTAATCATTTGAGTTTTGCTTAGAATTAAATGGGTTAGAATTAATTTTACTTTTCTTATTAAAAAGAAGCTCACATTTGTCTGAACTCCATGTTGTACATCGGGAACTCTTGGCATGACATCGTACAGGGAGGAGACATATGTAATGATAGACTTCTCATCAGGGTGTGGCACATCCACGTCTACAAAAAAAGAGGAAACACAACCAACAGCATTAAATAATGACAACAATTGAGCAGTGATTATATTATACACAAGGCTTATTTACTGTTTCATGTTAATAGAAAAGACACACAATAAAAGAGTAATGCATGACCCAATACATCCTGACATGCTACACTGGTTCTTTAGGTTTAGCACAGGCCCCAAAGCAGCTTTACAGAATCAAATAGTAGAATAGTGAACACTCACTAAAACACTCGTTTCTGTAAATTAACAGTCCTCAACTAAGCCAGAGGCAAACCCGCCAAGAAATCATCGGTGACAAAATGGAGAAAATATGTCACAATAATGTGGTTTTGTAAAGTTAATTGTAGCTGTTTAGGTCTAGCTAATCATTCATTAATTCATTTTTTTATTTCTATACTCGCTTATTCCCTAATTCGGTGTCACGGGATCTGCTGGAGTCTATCTCAGCCATCTCTGAAAGGTCGCCAGTCTATCA
>VCAZ01000009.1:6240398-6282898 GCA_005784505.1 Bagarius yarrelli | reverse complement strand
TTTATTTATATGCTCTAATTATTATTAAAATAAATCATCCGGTATGATTCATTAGGCTTTAGTATAATTGCATAGTGGTGGCAAGGTTTCAGAGGCGGTAGGTGCTACACCCCTGGATGAAATCCATTACTCCAACCTTGTAAAAAGCCTTAAACTGCTGTTGATTTATTAGATTGAACCCTTTTTTTTCCGTGGTAAATTTCCATTCGTTGTATTAGTGGTATTGGTGGCACGGTGGTTAAGATGGTGGACTGCTAAGTTTATATTAACATTTACATTTGTGGCATTTGGCAATCGTCCTTATCCAGAGCAACTCACATTGTTCTTCCATACAACCGAGCAATTGGTGGTTAAGGGCCTTGCTGAGGGGCCCAGCAGTGGCAACAAACCCCAATCTTCCGCTTAGTGGGGGGTAGTGGTAGCACAGTGATTAAGGTGTTGGACTGGTAACTGGAATATCAGGGTTTGATTCCCAGCACCACCAAGTTGCCACTGCTGGGCCCCTGAGCAAGGCCCTTAACCCCCAATTGCTCGGTTGTATAAAAGGGAAATGTAATACTACTGTGATTAGTATAGACTATATCCTTATAAAAACACTTTTTTATCTAGTAAGAATCCTGTACAGTTAAGATCAGGGTTCGATTCCCAGCACCACTTGGAAGTTGCCACTGCTGGGCCCCTGAGCAAGGCCCTTAAACCTCAGTGTATAAAAAAGAGATACATGTAAGTCGCTCTGGATAAGATTGTCTGCCCACTGGTGTAGATGGAAATGTATTATTTAAAAAAAGGTCCCCGTTTTGACCACATAGTCAAACTATTACACTTATTAGGAAATCAGTCTTCTAATTCTGTTGCCCCGGAAAAAAAGTGCAAAACTAAGGAAGAGGATAAGAAAAAACGAGTGCATGGAAAAAGACAAGGAAGAAAGGGACTGTGGAGATGTGGTGTTGGACAGAGTAAAACAACATCTGCCATTTATTTTCCTCATTTGCAACATCATCTGATTCTTGGGGGTATGAGAATGCATGTTGGCGTGTATACACAAGGTTTTCTCAAGAGACTTTTAAGACAGCAGTCATCAGGAAGAGCCAACAAAAAGTGAGTAAATGTCTGTAACTGCTGGTTTTGTGGACAAGGTCAGACATCCAGATGGAGATTCGACTAAATATGTGAATTCCTTTCTTCATATCTTAAAGAATGTCTCAGCTGGTTTCTCGTACACCACTGACTTTGGTATAACAGAGGTGTGAACCTGTGGGTAGAACGTCCTATTCGGAGTACTTTTAAAAGCCTGTGGGTTGTCAATAACCCGAAAAGTCTTACCCTCTACTGGACAGTTTAAGAATTACAGCAAAAACATCGACGGCACTCCAGACCTCCTTATCCAACTTTAGTGTATGATCTCATTAAAACTATTGTGATTTGACCAAATCTATCTAACTAACGGGGAACAAAACCTCTGTAATTTGTTATCCATTTCTATGTGACATTTTTGTACCCCTATTACAAATGAATTAAATAATTAATAATTAGTTGATGAATTTTTGTACTCTTTTCATGACTGTTATGAACTTTTAAAAAATATTATTTTAATTATATTCATTTGCATATATCCCTGGATACTCCGGTTTCTTCCCACAGTCCAAAAACATGTATGTTAGGTTGATTGGTGATTCTAAATTGCTCATAGAAGTGAGTGTGAGTGTGTGTAGCCCTGTGAAAGACTGGTGACCTATCCAGGGGGTACCCCTCCTGCCTTTCGCCCTTCCAAAGACAGCTGGGATAGAGTCCAGCAGATCCCAGTTGATATTTTATTTATACTTTGAGCAAGCAGTTTGGTATAAATATCTGCTTATTCCCTAATTCGGGTTCACAGGGATCTGATGGAGCCGATACCAGCTGTCTCTGAAAGGGTGAAAGGCCTTTATAAGATTTAATAATTTGTTTTAAAACTAAGGCTTTACGAAAAAATTTTATATTTAGTTTTTCTGATATATATAAATATATTTCTGTAAACATATACATTTAGTACAATAATTCTTTGTTAAAGCTACAAATGATTTAAAACCAAAAGCCTTAACACAAGGTGCAAATTCTAAACTTTCACTCGATTACTCGCTTACAATTAATCCACAAATCACGTGTTCTAAAATGAGGTGCAGTCAACTATAATCCCCACCTGAAATCACACATCCTGTAAAGCGACTATTACATATGCACGCATTAGCATGTCGATGCTATAATGATATATTGTGCAGACCTAATTTTGAACATGCAAGTTTGTTTGAAAGGTAAAGTTTTTTCTTATTACTTTGTCCAGTTTTATGCAAAAATTCATCATTTTTAGACACCAACTAAAATAAAGTTGCCAAACTTGGACTTAGACTCTGTAATCTCAGTATTAAGAACACAGAGTTTAATCTGTTCATTCAGTCCAGGCTGATTAGCTTTAATCTAGAAGTAATCTTTAGAAAGTGTGACTGTAAAACTTAAGAACGTTCGGAAAGATAGAAGAATCGTACCTTCTCTGAGCAAACTGGAGCAATGAATGATTCAGGAGAGCCTGGAAAAATCACCCTGTAGGTATTATAATCTAAGACTGTGGTGAAAAGGGGGATTAGACACACTTTATTAAGCTTTTAGAAATCACTTTTATATTTTAATCCTCTATTTTGAGAACAACACGGACAGCATAAGCCTGTAAATCAGTGGGAGACACATTCATGTACCTGTTTGATTTAAAGGTCTCCTAAACCAGTGTGAAAGTGAAGTGGGCAGATGTTTAGTGCAGTAAAATTACAAAGACAATTGGGTAAAAGCAGCCCTGTGACAGACAGTGTACCTTTAAACACATAATTAAAGGTACTCATGAAAATTACTGTTGTACCTTTAAGAATACATTTACACTGGCTATAAAAACAAAATATAACTTAGTAGAGTTACGTACTTAAAGGATATGTTTATGTAGGTATCTAATTAATAATATGTCCTTTTTTCAACTTCTGGTTGAAGTTTTTTGGTGAAAAATGTTTTGGGTACTATCAAATCCTTGGATTATGGAAAGAACCAGTCTATATTACTAGTGAAATAGTGAAAGCAAGCTAATTAGCTTTTCTTAATTTTACCTTCTTTAAGTTAAGATATTGACCCAATCATGATCTTTGCCCAAGATGAAAAGCTTAATAATGTGAAATCATTGTAGGAACAAAACTCACACAAAGCCCCGATTGCATCCCGGACCTCCTCACCTCAACAATAATGGCTGATCTCACACGGATGTTATTAAGGCTAAACGAGAAAATCCTCACAGCCCCACTTATCATCATTATGCTTAAAAACCCTTTCCAGAAGTTTGGATGTTATTATAGGAGTAAGTTTTAAGAGAAAAATATCGAAAGTAATGGTTAAAAAAAAAGAAGTGTTGGACTACCATCCCAAAGATTGTGGGTTCAATGCCCAGCTCCCCCAAGCTACCACGGTTGGGCCCCTGAGCAAGACCCTTAACCACCAGTTGCTCAGTGGTATGAATGTAAGTTGCCCTGGATAAGGGTGTCTGCCAAATGCTGTAAATGTAAATGTGATATAATTGTCAGGTGTCCCAATATTTTTGGACACAATGTATATAATAAGTGTATGCAGTTATAATCTGAACTGCCTTAACAAAACTGATTTAGTGGTTTTGTTCAAGGTTTATACTAATGATGTCATCCCAAAAGAAACAAACACTAACATCTGCCATTTGTTCTTGTCCTTTTCCTTAAAAATAATTACACATCATAAAAATATCGACGCCCTTTAAGGGATGAGAACATGTTAAAAACATCTTTTGTCCTAACAGTCAGGTTCTTCCTGTGAATTGAGTTCAGTGACCGAAATCTCTAATATGGGTTCTGTTCAGTTCTGGTGTCTGATGAAGTGTTAGTTAAATATTGACAGCAGAGAGTGAGTCTGTGTGAGGAAACACTGCCTCCTACACCGTGTCCCTGTGAATAAGGGGTCATGCAGGGGACAACTGAATTATGGATGAGCAAAGCAGAGGCAGTCAATGAGGTAAACGGGCATCAGATTTCTCAGCAGTGCGAATAAACTGCACTGAGCCCAACTTTGGGCCTATAGTTCAAAGGTTGAGCTGATGTGGAGGATCGGATGAGAGACGCATATTCAACACAAATTTTATATATTCATTCCTTCATTCATCTTCTATACCTGTTTATTCCCTAATTCGGGGTCACGGGATCTGCTGGAGCCTCTCCCAGCCGTCTCTGAAAAAAAAGAACTGTGATCGATTTTAGTTTTTTTCTGATAAAACAGTAAAAAGTGCAAAATGTCTGGTCTTTTGCACTGATGACATTGTTCGAAAAATGAGCCCCATATGACATCAAAATTAGCATCCACACAGCGGGATTAGCCCACCCACTGTAAGACTGCAGTAAAGTCTATCCACCTGCCTCAGAGTATGAAAATGTCTGGCTTAGATGCTAATGCCCTTCTGAAAACACTGGTATGAGGCCTCGTTTGTTATATTCATACTAAAAGTCCCAGAAACCTCTGCGCCTTTGTTAATGATAATTGCACCACAGACAGCAAAAACATGCCGTTATTAACTGGATTTATACTTCTTTAAATTTGCATAAAGTTGCACTTTATGTTGAATGTTTGAATGTTGCTGCCGACTAATTATAAATGCTGCTGTATAAAAATATTTAAATAGAAAATGCAGCATTATTGCACAACTGAGTCATGTTGTGGGCTTACTTTAGGGAGGTTAAACATTGCTTGCGCAGAGAATGCTAGGTTGAGCTTCACTGTTTAAGAGGGAGAAAAATATGGTATCGGATCGATATCGTTATCGGCAGATACTCAAGTTCATGATATCGGTATCGATATCGGACATGGTATCGAGCCACCTTTACTTCTGACCTTAGAATGTTTAACAGAGCTATAAAATAACAAATGTTAGCAACCGGAATGATTTGTCCCCCGGTGTACTTTTGCAGATCTTTACAAACCAAAATACACAACAAATAGCAGCACATGTTTACTTTAGCCTCTAAAAGCCACAGGGGTAAAAGAATGACATGCAGGTATACAACGTAAGGATGTAAGGAAGAGAAAAAGGTTAGGAGAACTGTGAGGAAGGCAGCGAGGATGTTTATACATGTTCCCTCTGCTTGCTGAGATCTTTGTGTACCTATAATGACACCTACAGCGGCTGCAGCGTGCAAGAGGAAGCGGTGAGGAAGCCACCTGTCTAAAGCATAAGCGAGAAAATTAATCATTTCTGCTGTACCGTAGACCTGCACAGTGACACATGCAGGCCCGGTTCTGCTTGCTTAGATCTATTTCTACGCCAAACTCAGCACATCTGATGTGTCAAATCCTATTAGTTCTTGTCCAGTTAAACAAGTTGCATGTCCGTTGCAACATTTCACCATGTTTACATCTGCTTGCTGCATCGCCTGCTAAAAGACAAGGAGACAACATGCTGTGAGCAACCATTACACTATTATCGCTTACCCAAATCTTTCAATCCTACCAGATATCAGCATGTGTTTTAGGATCAGCTTAATCGCAGCATGTGGTTACAGTAAAGTACGGTGGCTGAGAGAGTTTAATGCATTGTAAATACAGAAACAGACCGCAAATACCGAATCACGCTGCAAATACAGAAACAAGCTGCAAATTCTTACAACACAACAAAAATAACACAGACCACAACAGAAATGTTTCAAGGGACACCAAAAAGTGACAAACCTGAGTGGGACCTTAGTGGTGGCTCAATTAGTTAAGACTCTGAGTTGTTGAAGACCAGGAGGAGTCCTGGTGTTTCAAACTCAACCACCGCCAAGTCCGGCACTGTTGGGTCTTTAAGCAAGACCCTTAACCCTTCCTGCTCCAGAGGTGCTGTATCATAGCTGACCCTGCACTCTGACCCCCAACCTTCCATGGTGGGATATGCGAAGAAACTAATGTTACTATATGTTGTACATTATGTTTATATATGTTTACATATTTGTTTATCACCCCAATTGTATGATTTCTTTGGTCTCTTGTATATTATTGGCCTAAATAATCTGACTTAATCTGGTTAATCACTTTTTTGGCCAGGGGCATTTTGGTTGTTGTAAGTGCTAGTTGCAGCGCATTTCTCTATTTGGTCGTGTTGTGAAGATTTGCAACACATTTCTGTTTTTGTGTTTGCAGCATCTCTGTTGTCAAACCGATAAAGATGTTTTATTAATTTGTTGTTTTTTTTCAGTTTGCAGAATTTGTGTTCTCTCCGTCACCAGCTACAAAAGCAGAAACCAGGCACATTTTATTTCCTGGTTTAAAATCTGGAAGGGTGAAGCCATTGACATAAATCATTATTTTTTTATTTATTAATTTATTCATATATTCATTCATGGTGGATCCTCGAGATGATTAAATAAATAACGACTAGATAAAATACCAGTTCACTATTCAGGGTCAGTTTAATGTAGCCAGGTTGCATTTTTGGCAGAGAAAAACCAAAAACCCAGAGGAAACCCAAATAAACACGAGGGGAAATAAATATATACTACATATATATTGCAAAGTTTATAAATTTACTAAAATATTTCAGTTAAGTGTAGTTTGTGCTTTGCAGGCAGGTTGTCTTGATGCAGTAACCGCAAAGTATTCCTGCAGACCAGTTCCCAAACCTGGAAAAATACATTTCTTTCATCAAACTTCGTTATTTGATTATTAATTATAAATGTAGTTATTTGATTATTAGATCTGATCTTAGGATGAGGAGGAACCATTTAAGATTAGCTCAAACACGGAGTGTATTCCAAACCAAACGGTCCCCTGGATCTCACTAATAATAATAAGAATAATAAACAAATCCGCACAGCTGCAACCTTACAGTCCAGTGAAAAGTCTTTTCAGAGGTGTGGAGGGGTTTTTTATATAGTAGTACGTCCGGTATGGGAACTGCAGTGCTGCTGACCGCAGAACCCTACAACGGTCAGTAAACACTGCTGCACAGACCATCGGTGCCCCTCTCCTCTCCATCCTGGATATTTTCCTACAACAAATCTTTCAGGAGGAAAACGTAAAGATGAGATTCTTGTTAACGAGGTCTGGATAGTTACTCTACGTAAAGCGGCGTATCTGGCACTACATTCACTTTCCTTTTTTGTGCCTTCTTTTCTAGGTCAAGGGCTCTCCCTGTGGCAGACTTCCAGCTCTCACATAATCCCTGCAAAAAAAAATAAAAAAAATCAAGCCTCTACTCAAATCACCCACACAAACACGCTTGTACACACTCACTCACACACCCACACACACACATTATTGTTCATAATCCTGTAGTGAGAGTTTTTTTTTTACTACTATACTATATTGCATTTCTACCCATCGTTTCTCCGGTATGTTACACAACACCACTGATACACAGTCTGCTCAAATAACTACTCTGCAGTAGGAGGGTCAAACCACACACAGCGACCAATCGCAATCCAGGAGACAGATTGGAGGCATTGGGTTATATAAAACCACGGCAATACCTAATGTATGCAGTGCCATAGGACTGAAATACTAACATAACAATTTAATAAACAAGACATAGCAGATATTACATGGTTTTTAGATCAAATTTCTTTTTTATATTTTATAAATTTCACTTTGCAATTTTTTTTTATAATAGCTCATGTTTGATGTTTGGTGGACCAAGTCAGAGTGTCCAGATAGAGATGGATTGGACATGTTCAGGGAAAGTAATAGTGGAAAATTGGTAGGATGATGTTGGAACTGAAGCGAGAGCTCGTCACACCTCTACAATATATAATTAATTTAATTGATTAAAAAAATTATAATATAAATATCACTGTCGCAGTTTGGTGTCAGACAAACAGCTGGTGAGTTCATCAAATAATCATGCAGTGTCCATAGAGGCAAGGGTTATAATAAGATGTGCTCATTCTCACACACACACACACGCACACACCCAAGAGAAATGAGTCACTCTTAAGATATGTGTGTTTGTATCTTTGTGTTTATGTAAGTGAAACAGAGACAGAGAGCTAATTAAGTGTGTCCCTTCTCAGCCACATGTCTGAGTTGTTCAGCTCTCCAAACACTCCGTAGGGGACTGAGCTATTACGTCCTCATGCGTGGTCACTCGTCTTACACGTCCACCTTACATGCCGTTCCCCCGGCATATGTCTCCGGAGATTAGGGAACACGCTGAGTAGTGGAGGATATTCTGTGAGTAAAACAGGTTTCATCACAGAGTGTTAAAACACAGCAGAAAGTGCAAACAGGAAAAGAGTCCCTCGGGGAAGTTGTCGGACTCTGTAGCTCTGTCATTCATCAAAAACATGACTTAATACTAATTTCATATGTTATATGACATCTTTTATGATATCCTTTAAGGCATGCTGTCTGTGGGAATCTGTAGTAAAGCCCTCGTGAGATATACGTCAGTGTTTGAAGAAGACTTGAACACACATGCCCATCGCATGAAAATTCCATGCATACTACACACACCTCTTTTTAATACAAACTGATTGCTTTAATTTTAGCCTAAATGCTTAACGCTGTAGGGATTTTGGCTGAGCCAGTCACAAACTATTGTTACATTTACATTTACATTTACAGCATTTGGCAGACGCCCTTATCCAGAGCGACATACAATATTCCTTGTTATACAACTGAGCAACTGGGGGTTAAGGGCCTTGCTCAGGGGCCCAGCAGTGGTGGCATGGTGATACTGGGAATCAAACCTGTTAGCAAGTCACATAACAACAGGCTTGTGCTGGGATCTCGATAGCGTATCTAAAACCCTGCAGAAGCTAATCGTCTCTGTTGAGTCCATTTTTTTATTTATGTCGCCTATATTACATATAATATACATTTTAAACTCAGCCAGTGTGAAGAGGAAATGAAGAGATAATAAATAAAAAGATAAATAAAGTGTGGTAATAATGAAGAGAAACATTTCACACATTTGCACAGGTTTATTTTAATTTAAAAATTATCGATTTATTCATCTTCTATTCCCACTTATTCCCTAATTTGGGGTCATAAGGAACTGTGGTAGAAAACCAGAGTACCTGGAGTAAACCCATGCAAGCACGGGGAGAACATGCAAACTCCACACAGAAAGGCCATCTGACCGGGAATAGAACCCAGGCCTTCTTGCTGTGAGGCAACAGTGCTAACCACTAAGCCACCATGCTGCCCACAGTGCACAGGTTTATTTTAATTTCATTTTAATTTTGACCAATAAATGGCGGGGTTCAATTCCCAGCACCACCAAATTGCCACTGCTGGGCCCCCAACCCTCAACTCCGCTCAATTGGATAAATTGGATAAATGTAAGTTTTTAGGATCGGAATGATGTACATTTAATATTGGATATGTTTTAACTAGTTTTTTGAAAAAATATTTATTCAGGCATTTGTCCTTATTCATAGAACAGAGAGACAGATGAAACAGCGGTACCGGAGGAGACCCAAGCTGGGATTGAACCCGGATTGCAACTGGGCATGTGTGTGTTGGCACTTTAACCCACTACACTATGGAGGCAGCCTACCTAGTTTCTTTTTTTTTTTTTTTTTTTTTTTTGTCAGTAATTTTTTTTAAGTTATATTTTTGGGCCTTCACCTTTGTTAAACTTAAAGAACAGAGATGAAATGGTTGAGATAGAGAGGGGGGGGGACCAGAAAGCACCCAAACCGGAATCGAACCCAGGTCGCCAGTGCCTTAACCCACTACACCACAGCGCCGGCCTCTATTATTCATCTAATTAATGTGATGTTTCCGCACATGTGCACATCTGTAAAACAGTACTAATATGTGGAATTATAGCAGAACTAAAATCCTGAGATACTCTGATTATAATTACATTATATATGTTATCTAATCAGAATAAGGCTAAAGTAACATTTTAAATAAGATTTTTCTGTCCAAATACTCATCGTGATGGATAATATTGATATCAATGCCACTAATAAACATCGATTAAAGGTATAATTTTTTAGCTTTAAGATGCAGTGAAATAGACTTGGTAGTATAAACCTCAGTTTAGTAAATAATGGAAACGAGTCTTTTCCAGCCTTTGTGTTTAATCATTTCATTCATTACAGACGCTCTGGTTCTCAAAGATAAGGAGACTCCAATGAATTAAATTCCACGTCATAAAGAATCCGGTCACACTTTTGATCCCACTCTCTGCATTGACTCATTTTATATGATCCAAACAGGACAATATCTCTGTGGGAGCCTCTATAGAATATCATTCTGTAGAATATCAGCTTTGTTGGTGCTGCTTTAGTTGATGAGTCATTTAAGTGTCTATTCCACATCGTCATTTACAACAACAGTGGCTACTCCACTTTTATTGCTGGGTATGTAATATAAACCATCAGGAATGAACTACTCGGCTTATAAAGTGCTCCATAAATCCATCATTCTCTTTCATTATGATACACTAATCAGACACAGCCTCTATTTATCACTTCCCTCCCACAGGCTTTTACAGCAGCACGTATCAGAACAAGGGTCAGGGAGAATAAACAGGACAAACGCACACACACGCACACACACGCGCACACACACAGATGGTCAGCCAGTGCTGGATGTATTATTTGGGTGATCACTGGATGCATCTATGTCTATTCGGCTATTTTTAATCAGCCTAGTTGCATGCTGACATTCCTCACAGATTCAACCATCTGTTACTATATTACACTTCATATCCAGGGTAACCTACGTGAAACAAGATTTCTGACCATATTCTTCTGCCCTCGTATGCCTCCGACTGCTCCTCCCCATTTCACCACACTCTCTTCCACACCCTCTATTTTGGAGATATGAGCCACCAGCGTCCTGGCATACTGTACATATCTTCAGCTGGGTGAATCAGGTGCCATGTCTGCAGAGGGCATTAATCCAGACCTGTATGCTGCAGATTGCTCTCTTGGCTTGGGCAACATGCCCAAAGGTCATGGGCACATTCTGACTAGTCGGGTGGAGTGTGTCAATAGCAGCAACCCAGAAATTCGGTCTCAGTTTGTAGCCAAAATGGTGTCATGGCAGAAATATAAGGCTTTGAGGATAAAACCTAGTATTTAATGCAGCAATAAACAGGCCTTGTTAATATATTTTTATTACTAAATAGTAAAGTCATATAAGATATAGGGACAAAATTATTGGGACAACTGACCATGACATAAATGATTTTTGGGGGGAAATTCGGAATGAGTCTCACTCGTACTCCTATAATTATCTTTACACTTCTGAAAAAGCTTGAAAGGCTATAATAGTATAAGTAAGTTCAGATACTGGTGGTCTGGGTGTTCAATGGGGTCAAGTCGGATTAAGGGCTCTGTAATAGACACTCGATTTTTTCCACTTTGTCCATAACACACCATGTCTTTATGGAACCCAGGGGTTTTGTGCACAGGGGAATAATTTACATTAATATTTACATTTACAGCATTTGGCAGACGCCCTTTTTCGGAGCGACTTACATTTTATTTATTTATACAACTCAGCAATTAGGGGTTAAGGGACCTGCTCAGGGGCCCAAAGGTGGTAGCTGGGTGGAGCTGGGAATCAAACCCACAATCTTTTCCTACTACCACCAAACTGTGAACGTTGTTACAAAAGGTAACATGCTAACTTTACATTAAGTTTACCTTTGTAGATGGTTTTTGGAGCAGTGGAAACGCCCCACAAAACAGAAGGGTGGGTGAGCAGAGCTCATTAGCATTTAAAGCAACATGCACTAAAACGGGTCGCTGTGAACAGATCTGTTTTGACCAGGTAAAATTAGATTTTTTATTCAAAGTAATCAGACGTTTCATTAACACCCTAAAGAATCAGATCAACTCGTGGAAAAACAGGCATCTGATGTCCCCTTTAAGTGATGTCTAATACTCTGTTTAGGGTTCATGTACAGGGCAGTAATAAAGTCTGAACTAAATATAGTTTTGATGGTGGTCAAAAACAGTGGACAACTGAGCCGTCTTCCTGTTGTGGACTTACTGTAGTTATGGAAAGGCCGGCCAAGCCGCAGGGGAGACAGATAAACTTAAGCAAGTGAGGGGGGTATAATGTCTATGTAAACAGGATTATCAGAAGCTGAGCTCATTCCAGTAAGATGACACCCTATGAGAACAACACAAACTCTCTCTCTCTCTCTCTCTCTCTCTCTCACACACACACACACACACACACTCCTATGTGACGCTCGTCCATAGCTAGTTAAAGAGTGTGGTGTCCTTGATCTGACTCACTTGTATGTGACTCATAGAGAGGGAAGTTAAATATAAGCAGATCTTAAACATTAATAAAGGTTACACGACACAACACCTCAGTCATGTCCAGAGGAAGAAAAGGCTGGCTTCACTCTATTATCCATATTCCTGCACAACACCTCCTGCAGAGAAGACGCAAAGTCGTCTGGCTGCTGTCACACTGACTGACACCCTTTTGTGTAAATAAGCATAACCACGATTTGAACAGATTTGAACTTGAACAGTATGTGGTGACAAACAACTTAAATCTTAGCCAGCAATCTGTCAGTAAAAGCATGAATGATGCTCACCAGAGGTATTTAAACAATTATTTAATTACTCACAACTCAACAAACATAAAATTAATTGCACACAGGAACAAAGAAACCAGGGAGGTATTGGTTTATCATTGTATAACCCTATATACAGAAAGAATTCAGTGGGTTCTATTCTAAGCTTATTTAGATTATATATTTGGATCCGTTTCTTTATTTCTTCTCTTTGCTGTTTTATTCGGACAAAAGTATTGGCACCCCGGACCATCACATCCATATGGGCTTTTTGGTCATCCTATTCAGGATTTGGTCTCCCTCTTACTCCAATAATAATGCTCATCCTTATGGAAAAGCTTTCCACTAGATTTTGGAGTATTTTTTTGGGTTAATAATGTTCGGTAAGGAGGTCTGGAGTGCTGTCTGTGTCTCATCGTATAAAAATAATTTCAGACAACTGTGTGCTTCTGACTTTGTGACTTGGTGTCCACAAACTTTTGGCCATATACTGTGTATACGTGAATATATAAACAAAAATAAAAGCACATACACACACACGCACACATATATACATATATACACATATACGTATGTACATATATACACATATACATATATATATATATATATATATATATATATATATATTATTTATTTATTTATTTTTTTTTAATTATTTATTAATTTTTTATTTCATACATATATATATATATATATATATATATATATATATATATATATATATATATATATATATATATATATATATATATATATGTATTTTATTTATGTATTTTTATATCATCATGATATAAAAAATGATAATAAGAAAAAAGTAAGTACCCCACTCACCCGTCTAATACTGATGTCCTAATTATTACATTTTCTTACAGTGATAGAGTCTTTCTTTGTTTTTTGTTTTTTTAATTCTCTCTATTTATTTTAGTTCTGGTCGAGCAGATACCAGTGTAAAACATTTGTTTCATGCTTGGGGGGTAAGTGCTTATTTAAACGAGGAGAAAATAGAGCACAGCTAATCTTGCGTTAACCACAACAGCTACAGCTCTGTCATCAAGTGCTTAGTCGTCCCACTGGTTTTATTCCCTTCCCTCTCTCTCTCTCTCTCTCTCTCTCTCTCTCTCTCTCTCTCTCTCTCGTCAGGCTGGCAGTTAATAGTACTACACACTGCAGCTGACAGCACATGCCGAGGCAGCACATTCCACATCTTTACTACCTCAGATGTTTGTGCCCCAGAAGCACTCTGATTGGTAGGAAGCAAGAGCCAGCCAGCCAATCTGTTCTGGTGTGACATGAGGACACGAGGAAGCGTGATAGTAGATGGTTTCAGGGTCATTCAACACGACAGATTCTAGTGCAAGTGCACGTCGGTTCGGGAAAAAAAGAGACATTAAGCTTAACTTTAGTTATGAGTAGGCAATGACTTGTAATGACTGTTTTTATACATACTGTTTTTATACATACTGTCAGGGTTGCCAAATCTTATTGTTAATCCATTCTCTCATTAAACACTGACATCTTCAGGCTGACAAAAATATTGTATAGTGATAATTTAAGAGACGTACAAGATCACGGTTGAATTTTATGACCCGTTTAAAAGCACATGAACCCTTAGAGGTTATATATATATATATATATCTATATCTATCTATCTATCTATCTATCTATCTATCTATCTATCTATATATATATATATATATATATATATATATATATATATATATATATATATAATGTGTATATATATATTATTATAATTTTTTGTGTTATTCTGCTTTTTATTCTGCTTTCATCTGGAAAGAAAAGAAGAATCCCTGACATCCTGATTTGAAAGTCATTATTAGGATCTTAATCTGAACACAGCATCTGGGTTTACAGCTGGGTAATTTCTGGGTTAGGGACAGTTTCCTATAGTCACATGGAAGAAGTCTATTCAGTCGGTCATGTCACATGCTTGTTGATCTCATCCCACTCAACAGGTTTGCTCTGTATTTATTCATCCAGATGTCTGAATTTTTACATTGGAACCGAGGTGTCCACCAGGTGAAGCTTATATCCAGCTGTTGAGTATTTTGCACATTTCTTCATCATTATACATTCGAATTGAACTGTCACCTGATTTGCTTGTGTAGAGGTGACACAGGAGCATTGCAGGGGGAAAAAACGGGAGAGGGTGGAGGAGACTCTTTTACAGCAGCAGTCAGTGTTGTTCTATAAACTTTAAGCGACAGAGTCTAACTTATATTTTGTTTTGACTATCATATCCCTTCTTCTTCTCTACAGTTTGGCTAAACCTGCTCTTTTGTTGGATAGTCTGACATTGGATAGTCAGTTCTGCCACAGATTTCACTGACTCTGCGTTCCCTCCACACTCCTTACATTAACAATCCACTGTAAATATTCCATGACAGACAGACAGACAGACAGACAGACAGACAGACAGACAGACAGACAGACAGACAGACAGATAGATAGATAGATAGATAGATAGATAGATAGACAGACAGACAGACAGACAGACAGACAGACAGACAGATAGATAGATAGATAGATAGATAGATAGATAGATAGATAGATAGATAGATAGATAGACAGGTGGATAGATAGATAGACAGACAGATAGATAGATAGATAGATCGATAGATAGATAGATAGATAGATAGATAGATAGATAGATAGATATGACAGGTGGATAGATAGATAGAAGACAGATAGATAGATAGATAGATAGATAGATAGATAGATAGATAGATAGATAGATAGACAGACAGGTAGATAGATAGATAGATAGACAGATAGATAGATAGATAGATAGATAGATAGATAGATAGATAGATAGAGCAGATAGATAGATAGATAGATAGATAGATAGATAAGCAGGTGGATAGATAGACAGACAGACAGACAGATAGATAGATAGATAGATAGATAGATAGATAGATAGATAGATAGATAGATAGCAAACAGGTATCTAGACAGATAGAGATAGATAGATAGATAGATAGATAGATAGATAGATAGAAGCAGACAGGACAGACAGACAGACAGACAGACAGACAGATAGATAGATAGATAGATAGATAGATAGATAGATAGATAGATAGATAGATAGATAGATAGATAGTCACATAATCTGATTAGGTTGCAGTTATGTGTATTGTGTGGGAAGCTTACTGCCAAAATGGTTCTTTCCTGTGTGAAAGCTTTGTGTGTTATTTTTACAGGATTCTCTCTCTAACACCTCTGCCTGTGTGTTTCCTATGTAGACCTGCAGCATCTTATTCACCTGACTCACAGCCGCTAATACACAACACACGAAAACACAGTAAAACAGCAGAAAAGCTCAGTGACTCAAAAATGGGATATTAAAGACACATTTCATCTTGATTGCCATCACTGGGTATCAACTGTAGCTGAATTCTCTCAAACTTCCCCAAAGGCAAAAAAACCCAACCCAAGGTGTGTTTTTATCTGAAATATAGTTTGACATCTCATCCATAGAAAACCTCGAATATATTTTATTTAAAGTGAGTACATACAACTGACCATCACGTCCATAAGTGTTTTTCAAACATTTTCTTCTCCTTATTTATTGTCACTGTTTCGACTATAAGAACCTCCACCAAATTGTGGGTGTGACTTTGGGGATTTTTTCATTAAGCTACAATAGATTTAGTTTTGGGGTGCCGTCGTTTTGGTGTTCAGTAAAGTTGAGGAACACTCGAGTTCTTTTACACCAGCCATAACACAACGTGCCTTCATGGAGCTCAGGAGTTTTGTGCACAGTGACAGTGTTTGGATCTTGTAGTTCCAGTGATTGAAATCATAATGCTATAGCAAACACAGGCCTCCTAGACATCTGTGTGATGAAGTTATTAGAACGAACTTTGAGGACAGACATGTCTAGACTATCTTCCTGTAAATAACATTTTTGGTAGTCCAGTCTTGGCAAACCATATGTTCATGTTGATTACTTTGTGCTAAGTCACGCTGGAACAGTGTTTGGGCCTCTAGTAAAAAAAAGGACAATTTCACAGCATACAAAGTCAGACTATACAATTGTGTGCGTGGAACACCATCGGTTGGTGTAATGGTCATGAGATGTCTTCAAACTTTTAGGCATGTAAAATACTTGCAACAAAGAGATATATTTGACTTTAGAAAATAAATACTATGAGAGGGAGTTTTCAGACCACCATCTGGGATCACTAATGACACATTGGTGATGGCCGGATTATATTTTCTACTTCATCAGTCATGTAAAGCTGAGTAAACACAGCCACAGCTCAGCCTGGGTTAGACCAATTGTTTACAGGTGGACCACATTCAGACTAATTTATTAATCCAGATTCCAGATGTAAAGGGGTAAGAGGGGAATGATTACCATTTTGTACAGTAAACAGTAAATTGCCTTACAAACTTGAACCCAGCCATATTCGGCATTGTTACCTCTTTAAAAATTAGAGATAGAAATGAAGATAAATGACTACTGTGTCTATTTCCCAGAATGAATCACAGCTCACTTTCCATTACATTAAACATGATGATAAGATATACAGTAGGTGATGTTTTCAGTGTAATGGCATGCCGCTGGTCGAGCCAAGCCTTTAATTGGTAAAAGGTTTCACTTACTGACGTCTTACAACAGTACAAAGTACAGGAAAAGAAAAGAAGCAGGCCGGTATATACTGTGCGATTCCCTGATATTGTGTGACTGTGGAGCTGGCAGGCGTTGTAGAATTTGATTTAGGAAGATCGATGAGACTTTGGCATAACAAAATAATGGACTTTCTCTTCTTTTTTAAATAAATAAAACTCAGTCAAAAAAATAAATCTACACTTGACTGCTTCTTATAGGAAGAAATAACTCCTATCTTTTTTTTTCCTCGAAATTGCTGGGTCTTTCCATATTATTCAAACTGTTTATGGTTATATACAGTTTATTACATATAAATTATGTACACATATAGATTGTGGAACAATGTTGGAAGACAATTATTGCATTTGGTACCTGGGCCTTGGGTCCTGGGTGAGGACTTACCCGACTGATACAGCTCTTAATACCACAACTATCGCATCGCAATTATAGAAGCCATTAATACTATATTTTTTAATAATACATTTTACGTATTGATGGTAAAAAAAATTTTTTTATTAAAGCAGGAAACGCCATTAAGACTCCAAACCTCTACACTACAAGCGCAAATGTACCACCTACATCATCTGTTTATTTATTAACATGACTAAAACATAAACAAATGAATCACATATACATTTAAAGGCTGAAAGCCAGCATTAAGTCTGGTAATAGTTAATAAACTCTTTGGCAATAAAGCTCTTTCTGATTCTAATTCTCTCTCATTCTGAACTGGACCTCTGGTTAACCAATCAGAGGACGGAAAACGCTGACATCATTGTACGCCAGCTTGTGGGCCTCGGGGGGCGGACTTGAAATTTGATTGCTTAAAGAAACAGTCTTTAAAAAGTTTAAAAGGTTTATTAACCAATTAGCAATCTGTTAATATAGTTTAAGTGACATGGGCAGCACTACTGATTCTGACGGGTTTGGCAGATTATATTAACACGGCAGCACAAAGAAACTGAAATATGATTGGAGAAAAAAATCAAACATCCACATACTCTCTCTCTCTCTCTGATTTACAATAGGTAGAACCTTTTTAAACAATCTGACCTGTACTTCGTAATAAAGTGATAGCATGTCTAAGATAATAATCTGTGCTGATCAGAAGGTTGTGGGTTTAAAACCCAGGACCACCAAGCTGCTACTGGCTAGACTTTAAGCAATGTTAGCACAGATTTATAGCAATCAATAACATAAATGTATGTGACTGAGGACGTGACTGTGAATGTAGTTGCTTGGATGATGAAAACACAAGAAGAGAATTTAAGTAAAACACAACCCTAACCCTAGTTTGCACTGTGTACCGTCATAGTGCGTCACGTTGGGAAGCAAATATATGGTTTCCACAGTAAAACTCATTGTGTTATCATTTTTCATGAATGCACATCGTCACCCTAGGTTAATCATGTTTGCACGCTTGTGTTGATGTTTGAGCTTGTTTATGTATTTGAAGGCAAGCGTGACTTTTTCTTTAGTCGACCCATGCAGATCTAATTGTGAGGAATGTTTGCAGGGCTGAGAAGTCCATCTGGGGAAAATAAATTGTGTGAAAACAATTGAGTCTGATTAGTTAGGATATTATTCGGGATTTACTTGCTGCTGGTTTTGGGACTGTCACAGTGTTTTATTCCCAAAGCCATTAAAATGAAATTGAATAAAGTTTTTTTTACGTGTACAAATACCATCTTTACTGGACTTTAATCAAAATTAAATCTGTGAATCATCTCCTATCCTTAATCAACACCCTCTGGTTTAAAGGACAATAAACCAATCAATTGGTCTTACCAAAGAATTTTTAATTAACTTTTTAACTGTCGATGATTAACCTTTTTTAATACTGGAACTTAAATAATGTTATAGAATTGTGAGTTTTTATATAGCAACGACTTCAGAGTCTCGGGAACATCAGGCTCTGAACACAGGTGAATATTGATATTGTTATAGATGATCATCCAATCAGTCGCGACGTCTCCTACATATGGCCTGATCCGATAAAGGTTTTAATCTGTTTTAGCCACTGAATGAAAAGTTATAATGAAAAATCCCTTTTCATCATGGCAGAGTGCTTTAAACTTATACTGACTACAATGTGGTGATGGCGTAATTATATATTTAGCTAAATTGTTAGCAATGGGAGGTAAAAAAAAAAAAGGCATATGTATATAAACCACACAGGACTCCATTTGACCATTTAAATGATCATTATACGGTCAGAATAAAAGCTCATAATGCAAGCTGGATACTTAATCTTAAAGGAAACAGATTTATATTCACACAAAAAAGATCTTTTACAAATCTTTAAGAGTCTCTGATTCAAAAACAAAAAAAAAAGCAACACAACGGTATTCTGGGTAAATTTTTAGTCTTTATATACTTAAAATACTTTATATATTTGTGGCATCAGCCTTGCCAACACTATTGGCCTTAACAAGGTGAAACATTCCAGACACAAGAATGGGGGTGCTGTAGACATAATAAACTTAAGGGTGGAGATTTTCCCTCTTCCAGCTGCAGAATAACTAATAATGACTGACTAATAATGCATGGTTAAGGCCTGGATGTTACTAATACAAACTTTCAGGTGTCTTAGATGGACAAAGTCAGTGGGAATCCAAAAACAATACAAATATCAACATATAGACAACATGTTTAAAAAATATTTCCAATTTTTTTTTTTTTAATTATTTCAGTGTAAAACTGTCATTTAATGTTTTTAGTAGCACATTTGGCATCATATTAGATTGTCGGGTTTGTGTCAGTCAACACTTAGGCACTAAATTTACTCAATAAATATTACACTGATGTACAGGAGTTATCAGGAGGCAGGGTGAAGGATTTAACACAGGAAAATAGTATAGATAAATTAGACTATACTTACTTTGGACAAATCAGTAGCCTGTGTGTCTGGGACAGGCATTACCTGATGGACAAACAGGTTTATAGAATGGGATTAAACCTTCAGTCATAACTAATTATTATTATTATTATTATAACAACAATAATATGACTAAACTTAATGTGCCACCGTGCTTCTTAATACCTCTGCTTACTTTTTCCACCCCCGATTTAGTTCTTTGTATATAGTAGACATGGCAAAGCTGAAATTGTTAATAGTTTTCCAGGAATGTGTGTAAAACATTATGTTAGTGGATAACAGACAGGAAAGGGGACATCATGTCCTCATCGTCGTGAACAAAAGCAACAAATCAACAGTGGCATTGGCCTAGACACAAAAACACAAGTGGTTACTAGAGGCACATCTGCAACCTGAAAGCATCAGGTTAAAACTGATGTTTAGTGGTGATAATGAAATAAAAGAATTCGAAAAATAAAATAGGCCTGGTACACACATCAAATGTGTAGTTTTTCACCTGTCAGTATACTTTAAAAAGCGTTGCTGTTAGTATTCAAGTCCACGTTTGTGCCTCAGCTCTTTTAAAGATAGCAGTGTCCCTCGCTGGAATAATTCATGCTCCCTGCTGTAATGCTGATTTACCAGAGATACCAGTATATTTACACATTAATCAAATCAGACAGATGTTCTGCTTTCTAGCTTTTACTTTGTCACTAATCTCTGATTTGCATGTACATTATCTATTAAGGCAGCTTGTAAATTTACAAAAAAACCTACACGCAGCTACAGAATAAAGAAGAGTATTCTTACATGGGCACAGATAACAGAATATTAGATTTAATTTACAAATGGTACCACTTCTAAATTTTCTTTTGTTGGAGTGCATCAAAAAGCAACATGTTTAACAACTAAAATGCAACTAACAAACATCATTCGAATAAATTAAAAATACTTATTTGAAATTAAACCTAAAACTAGCCAGACATTCCATGGCTATAACTTTTAGGTGAAGTAATACTATTTTAAACTCAGCACCCCCTAAACGGTCATCTGCCCCCCCTACGCCGGACCACAATGGTTCCTGCTACAATGTCATACACAGTCCTGTTGTGCTGGAAGAAGAGCAATGTGATGAAGACCGGAAAGAGGAATGCAATGGACAGGTTCTTATTCAATGCCCGTACCGTGGACCTGCGGAAAAAACGAGCGGAGTACGAATTAGACATCTTGGCAAGATTTTAACAAATCAGCAGAATTTCTGTGGCGGTCACTCACGCTGATAAGGTTACGTTAGATGCTGGAACCACAAGGACGCGGTTGGGTCGTACCAAAACGGTAGAGTCGCAGGTAACGACACGCAAACCAAGCAGGAACTTTCCAGGTGTAGCACCTCCTGCTCCCCAAATACAGATAATCTGCAGAATAAAAAACAAATGCAGGAAAAGAATAATGGTTTAAAATGATGGATAAGAGATGGACCGAGCATTACACGGAGGGGGAGCGAGCTTTTAACATGCAGAAATCGTTCTTCACCATATCGGTCTACTTGCCAAGTACAAATCAGGAGCAAATACTTTTGGTTTGTACTTTTTGAAGCCATCCCTGCTGGGGCCCCTGAGAAAGGCCCTTAACCATCAACTACTTAGTAGGGTAAATGAGATAGAAAGTCGCTCTGGATTAGAGCATCATGCCAAAAAATTTAAATATAAATGAAATGTAAATGTGATTAATTACAGAAAACAACTAAGAATAGAAAAAAAAAATCAAAGCCGGTGTTATATAACAATAAAATAATTCACAGCATTTTGGTAGACGCTCTTATCCAAAACGACTTACATTTATCTCTTTTATACAACTGAGCAATTAGGGGTTAAGGGCCTTGCTTAGGGGCCCAACAGTGGTAGCTTGGTGGAGCTGGGAATCGAACCCACAATCTTCGGGTTGGTAGTCCAACATCTTAACTATAAGACACCACTTTAGTAAAATCTGATTAAATAGTTTAGACCATTCAGAGTTGATGAACTGCACCAGAGTCTTCAGACTAGACGTCAGATCACAATCGTTAAAATTGTACCGGTGGTCTAAGTCTGTTTTCGTTTGTTCTGTACACCGGAAAATTTGGAGTATTAAAACACAGAATGTCAGCAAAGGAATCAGAGTCGATCCTGAGAAGCTGCAGCATTATTGTATAAAATGTGTCACAGTTTTACCAGAGATTTTGGCAGCAAATAATAAATAAAATAAAGAACATTCGACTTGAATAATGACATTATATATTATTATATTATAGAGACATTAACTGACCTCATAGAAACACACTAAAACCCTGTACACCAATGCTACCACCATCATCTTCTGCAGATCCTCCAGGGACGTGTTCTCGTCGATCTCCTCCACTACAAACTGCATGATGACTTTAGAAATGTCCCTGTGGTGAACGGAGAGCACACAGACGTTCACACGATCATAACAAAACCAGCGCAGTCGCAGCTCATCGGTGTGTCTTCACTGTATCGAGACTTACTTCATTCCACTTAGGTGCATTATCCACAAAACTATCGTCGCTTTAACGCAGAAGAGGATGAAGAAATCCACCATTTCAGCTAGAAATCTGTGTAAGGGTGAGGGAATGGTGTACTCTCTACCTATAAGCAATAAAAAAATAACTAAATAAAAGGTTGCTTTAGGGGTTAGGGGTGTATGTGTAGGGTAGTTGTAGGTTTAGGCCTGTGTGTGTGTAGGGTAGTTGTAGGTTTAGGCATGTATGTGTAGGGTAGATGTAGGTGTAGGGGTGTATGTGTACATTATGGGATGTATACGTAGGTTTAGGTGTGTCGGTGTAGGGGTGTATGTGTAGGTTTAGGGGGTAGGTGTAGGTTTGGGAGGGAAGTGTAGGGGTGTAGGTTTGGGGGTAGGTATAGGGGTGTATGTTTAGGGGTGTATGTGTAGGGTTGGGGGGGTAAGTGTAGGGGTGTACGTGTAGGTTTAGGGGGGTAGGTGGTGTAGGGTGTGTATGTGTAGGTGAAGGGGTGTAGGTTTAGGGGGGTAGGGGGGTAGGTGTAGGGGGGTAGGTGTAGGGGGGTAGGTATGGGTATATGGTTGGGGGTAGGTACGGGGTAGAAGTGTAGGGGTGTATGTGTAGGTCTAGGGGTGTGTGTGTGTGTGTGTGTGTGTAGGTCTAGGTTTTTTGGGGGGGTAGGTGTAGGGGTGTATGTGTAGGTTTAGAGGGGTGTGTGTGTGTGTGTGTGTGTGTGTGTGTGTGTGTGTAGGTTTGGGGGGCGGTGTAGGGCTGTATGTGTAGGCTGACTGAACGTGTTGCTGTGGGCTTGTTTGATTATACACTAAAGCATCTAAACACTTCTCTGCTTTAGCCGCTAGTTAGCTAACTAGCATCACACATCCAACATGCTAACGTACCTGCTTGCGTAGCCGGGTTGACATTCGCCTGCGCCGGACTCGCCACTGCCGCCCCGGGTGTTGATATCGATGAATTCCCGGCCTGAGGAGCCGCGCTGGTATTTATCTGAGGCGGACTGGTGAGCTGAAGGTACCAGTTAGAGATGTCCGCGGGTGTCGGGGCGGGTGGATACGGGGGCACGTTAGTCGCTTGGCTGCCAGGCTGCAGTGGACACCATGAAGGAGATAACGGTAGTGTCGACACGAACATCAAGCTCTGCCAACCGGCGTAGCCGCAGTAATAGTGCCACATCCACTCCCGCAGCTTATTACAGTAATCCGTCTTGGACACGTCCACATCCCCGGGCAGCGTTTTTGCTTTTCGCTCTTCCTCTTTTTTCGCGGGAGCCATTTTTATTCAGGGACGAACTGTATTTAATCGTCACTTTTACCTCAGAACCTAATCTGTTCAGGCGATATGGTGGTCATTACTTAACCTTTGGGCTCCGAATCTCAAAAGGAACCGAATGTTTGATTCAGTGAGATAAAGAAAACTGAATCGACTCCAAAGTTTACACCCAAAAGTATAATTCTTAAAAATTAATGTATTACTGAAAATGTCTTCCACATACTTTTCTCAATACACCAAAACATAATCTCAGTATATTTAGTTAAAAAATAAAGGAATAATTGTTTAACAAGAAAATGACTCTTTGAGTCGACTCATCTTATCTGGAATCGAATAGCCCTCCTTTTTTTTAGCTAAAGATAGGAATGTACCACTTTGAGTTGTTGTAATTTTTTTGTCACCTAATATATTTTTCTACAAGAGAGGTTCTGTCCTTTTTAATATATTTTATGTAAGATATTAATTAGAATCAAATGTGGGTTAACGTGTTTGTAATTACTAACAATGATTTACGAACACGTTAATAAAGTACTCCTATGAGTATGATAAATGGTACAGGCCATAAAAATAATATGTAGTTTAAAGAAATGTAAGCAAAATATAAAAATTAAAAGTTTTTAATGAAGCAGTCGGATAAGAAATAAACTATGTAATGTGTATAAAATAAAATAACTGCGACCTAAATAAACTAATTCGTTATATTGCCCGTGCGTCACACAACCACATGACTCTCTAAAGACAAATCATCATTTACATTTTAATAAATCGACGCTAGATGGCAGCAGTGTGATTTCTAAAAATCAGTTAATGCACATATTTACACAAACCTGAAAGTTTTTTATGGGTATAATGCGCCACCTAGCAAACAATGACAGCATTGCAATTTTATGTTGCATTGTTCAGGGGTTTAATTAATTTAAATTTAAAATAAAATGAAAATCTATCTAACTGTATATTATAGAATAAATATGACATACTAAACTAACTAAAAGCATAGATTTAATGTGTAAGTTAATCATTTACAACTTGCCTTTTTGCCTTTTTGGTTCTACATGCTACTTGCCCTTTCTGTCCAAACGTATCTTTCATTTTACATTTTATTCTTCTTCCTTTTCTTTTTTTTCTTCTTGCTTAAGGATTCTTGCTGATGATCGCTGTTCCTAAGCAACTTCATTCATTCATTCATTCATTCGTTTACCTTCTATACCCACTTATTCCCTAATTCGGGGTCACAGGGATCTGCTGGAGTCTATCCCAGCCGTCTCTGAAAAGGCGAAAGGCAGGAGGGGTCACCCTGGACAGGTTGCCAGTCCATCACAGGGCCACACACACACACACACACACACACACAAACACACTCATTTATTCCTATGGGCAATTTAGAATCACCAATCAACCTAACATACATGTTTTTGGACTGTGGGAGGAAACCGGAGCAAACAAGCAAACCCGGGACCTTCTTTCTGATTTATTAGATGTATTTTTTTTACATTGGACTTTATCGGTCATATCGGTCATAGGAGAGAGCAAGAGGGGCCTGGAACTTAAAAGGACCCTCAGCCGGAATTAAACCCAGGTCACCAGAACGCAATCGCGTTTAGATGTAAATTAGATGTAAATTTTACATCCAGTGGCTCCTGGGTTTGTTCTATTATATACTCTTATTAAAGCTCAAGTGGGGGCATAATAGGGGAATTACTGCTGGGTACCCAAACCTTACTAACAGCTTGTAGCCATATAATAATGATGAATATTTCCTAGTAAAAAGAGGGATTTGTTTGTCATCTGTTTTTGTTCTTTCTGCAGGTATATAGACTAGTACAATAACCCAAGCCAATTATTTTAGTTCAATCTTTTTTCTAAACCCAAGTGAACTCAAGCCCAGGAGTATTACTCATTTAAATATAATTACCCCCATATAATAATATTATGCTGCCCCACTGTCTATCTTTCCCCTGCGCTTAAAAGCTTATCTAAGGCAATAGGGTTAGAGCCTTGCGACAGCAAATTTTTTTTTGCAATCTGGTTTTGCCACCAGATGCTTATTGGGGTAGACAGCTGGCATAAAGCTGTGGTATGTTGGCAACTCTGTGTCGCCGTATTTGCTGACTGGATGGCACTCTGGCCATCAGTAAGGTTTGGCTTATCTGATGACTGTGCTGAACTCTGAATAGAGGTTTTCTAGCTAAATAGACCGGATTGATCCTGATCACCACTGACAAGCAGTGGCATGATATGATTATTGTAAAGAAAGAACTGAGACTAGCAAACCCTGACCTCTATTGAAACCCACAGCCAAGGATTACAGTTAGGGTGTGTGTGTGTGTGTGTGTGTGTGTGTGCGTGTGTGTATATGCATCAGTGTAATTTGTTTAAAACAAAGCCAATACAGAGCTTGATCCAGTCACACTGTGTAAGGGTTAAGTCTAAATCCAGATGGTCTCTTACTGCTTCGGTAAGGATTTTTTTTTTTATCTGAACTTTGCTGCTAGTGGAATTCTGTAAGAGGATAAGAATGGACTAGTAAAGTTCAGAGCAAACTCAATGGTTCTCATGGCTTGGTTCATTAGCTGACCTTTATATCACGTTCCACATTTATGTCACAATCACATTGCAGTGTGTCCTGCACAGAGCTCTAACCTCAAACCCAACCCCACCTTTGGAATAAACCGGAACATAGTCTACACCATAAACCTCCTAAAACGCAAGGTAGATGCCTAAGAAGCATACAGAGTGGGACCATTTTTTTGAAACCGAGACCAGACAAAGAGTGAAGGTAAAAGTGCTCTTTTAACAGGAAGTGGTGGCTCAAATGGTAAGGCGCTAAGTTGTTGGTTATAAGACCAGGAAAACCTGGGTTCAAGACCCAGTGCCGCCAATCTGCCAATGCTGGGTCCTTGAGCAAGACCCTCAACCCTTCCCGGCAACTTACTAAGATGGGATATGCGAAGAAACAAATTTCACTGTGCTGTAAAGTATCTGTGACAAACACATACATTTTTAGAAGTGAAGGATGGCAAGATGAGCTGCAGGTGAGTTTATGGATTGAGTGGCTAAAGGATTGGGTGTGTGATCTGGTGTGTGATACCCTGACACATACACAATAGTGCAGTTCATTTACATGTACAGCATTTGGCAGATTCCCCTTAACCAGAGTAACTTAGATTTATCTAATATACATCTGAGCAATTGGTGGTTAAGGGCCTTACTTAGGGGACCAGCAGTGAGAACTTAGTGGTGGTGGGAATTAAACCACAATTTTCCAATAAGCAGTTCAACACCTTAACCACTGCGCTACCACTTCCCTTGTTGAATTTGTAAAACAAACATTTTTCCAAACATTTTTCCAAGGTTTTGCCACAAGATTAATTATCTGGGCTCTAAAAAACAGATCTTGGGAAATTCATCTTGTGGCCTGAGGACGGTTTAACCTGTCTAACCTTTTTACACAAGTAAAGCTCTTGTTTATAATAATCTATAAAGCCAATCATGACTACAATTTGTACTTTACAAGTCCTGTTTCGTGTGACACAAGCCCACTTAAGAGAATTATTTATGTTAAGAGGCAAGCACTTGTCTAAGGGTCGTAGCTTCATGCAGTCGGATCTCACTAAGCTCTATTGAGCTCTATGTCTATGTCCTGTCTGTCATGTGACCCACTTCCCTGTGTACATTTCTGGATCAAAAGTAAGGCATGAGAAAGTGCGGTGAAACGGTGACACTCCTCCGCTGCTGACAATGATGTTTGCTTTTTTTACTCACAGCTGTGTTATGCAAAAACTCCAGTTGCCTTCATATCAAAGCTCTCCTCTGTGAGCTGCATCGGACATATGTATTGCAGCGTAGTCCCAAAGAGTAAATAAGCCATGTTGCTGTTTTTAGCCCTAACATGCTTTGTGGTTTTGTTGTACAGGACTCCCCGTGGCCAGCAGTTTGGTCAAAGTCGTATTTAACGACAAGAAGAACAAAGAGGTCAGCGAATGACTGATGGCTTCCTGTTTCCTATACGCTTATACAAGCCAATGTTATCTTATGACCACAGTTTGTGGAAGTGTGTGTCATGTTTGGAAGTAATCGAATGAATCCATTGTTTTCCAAACTCTTGGGTTTAATTAGAATAAAGGCTAAAGCGCATCAGTGTCAGTAGAAATATTTAGACAAACCCAAAGCTTAATCTGTATAGGGTAAGTTAACATGTTTACTTGCTCATATTCCTTTCTCTTTACTTAGGGAAAGGGGTCGAGTTCCTTGTTTGACCTGGAATCAATCCATAGAGGAAAAAACACTGGATAAAAAGACCATTTATCTGACTAGTCTGTTATGACTCGCAGCTCACTAAATGTTTGTGATGAATTAACACTTTTGGGTCATGTTGTTTCTGCAAAGCTGAAGTTTAGTAGGAAATTTATCTACCACAAGACTTTATCCCTCAAATGTGCCAAATTCCTGTGATTCCTGCCTTTTGCCTTATCTGTGACCATGTGTGGGGAAAACCTAGAGGTTCCTAAGAGACTAAACTAATCCCATGTTGTTTTTTCACTCTGAGACACAGTAAAATACCACTGCCTGCTCTTCTGTGTTTAGAGCAGATCTTAATGCTGAAAAAAACCCCAGAATAGAAAGATTTTAAGCGTTTTATCACATAAAACAAACCAGAAAACTTGTTTGCAAAGTGTACTAAAGTGTGTGGGGGAAGTGGTAGTGCAGTGGTTAACGTGATGGCCTGCTAATTGGATGATCAGTTGTAAAGTTAGTTGATCAGAGTAAAACTGTTACAGCCAAGTTCATCTAGCAAAACACGTCCGTACAGGGGAATTTTTACACCCACAATAGCTGACAGAGGAGGAGAAATTCATTGAACATACTTAAAATTTAAACTTTAATACACAGATGTTTGCACTAAGTGGTTTCAAATTTACTTTTTTGAGATCCACTGCTTTAAATCAATGATATTTGTAGTAGAAATCCAGCTGGGTTTTGGTGATGGTTACAGACTTAAATCTGTGTACATGAAAATGAATGGCCCAAAGCACATTTTGTACTATACAGAAAGGAAGGTATTCGGTTTCTAATGAAGCTCCTGGCAGCGCTCCATCACCATTGCCTTACATTAGCACACATGTCCCGTTGACCTCGCTTTTGTTTCCCACTGCACTGCTGTAAGCTGATAAGCATCATCAACATTTGGCACAAACGTCGCATTCTAATACACAAAAACACAATGAAGTTAAATAAGGACAACATTTATCATTTTTGGTTACGTGCCCAAATGACGTAAAAGTCAGTGAGGCGTGGCAGTGCTATATTTTTCTATAAACGTTGGATTATACCAAACTTTGGTGTAAACCAAATGGGGCAGATTTTGAGGGGAATTTTTTTTTAACTTCTTAAATCTGAGCTCAAATTACAAATGTAATTTTTTTTTTTACTTTTAACCCCCAAAACCCCTCTTTCACACAATATTATTGACTGCTTGATTGTATTCTATCAGGAGGTATTGATGAATCCTTTGAGGCAAGAGTTTTTGTCAGCCTGAAACCCCTTATAACCCGAAAAAACCCCCCAAAAAATTTACTTAAAGTACCCCCAAAGATATTAAGTATACTGTATATTTCAATAATTTAATAACATGTTTACTCCAAAAACATTTATTATTTATCCTTTTTAATGTTTTTAACATTTATTCATTCATTCATTTTCTACACCCTGCTTATTCCCTAATTCGGGGTCACAGGGATCTGCTGGAGTCTATCCCAGCCGTTTCTGAAAGGGCAAAGGACAGGAGGGGTACACCCTGGACAGGTCGCCAGTCCATCACAGGGCTGGAGTAAACCCAAGCAAGTGCAGGGAGAACATGCAAACTCCACACAGAACAACCCCTGCCCGGGAATCGAACCCGGGCCCTTTTGCTAGTAGTATTTATTGTTATTACACATTTGAACATATAAAATTAAAACGTTTTGTTTTCAAATGTCTTCTCAAAAAGGCTGGATCCTTTTAGTAATTCCTTTTTTAGGGTTAGACTGGATCTGGAGTCTGTCCTGGACTCATTAAACACTAAACATTACGGAGAAAAAGTAATGTTTAGTGTTTATTTAATTATTTAATGTCAATAAATTCTTTAAAAGTGGATACTGTATGAAAAAAACATATAATACAACAGGAGTTTGTTTGCAGTCCATCGGTGGGAGCGGCACCTGGTTCCGGTTCCTATGCTGCTGTTTTACATTAAAGAGGCTAAAGATCGGCATATTCACAGCTCCATACTGAGCTCGGCCCCCGCTGTGCGTTGTTGATTACATGCCTTAAGAGAAAGGGGTGGGCAGAACTGCAGGATTTTATTCACATGGAAAAAATTCCAATATCATGGTGAGGCTCCTGAGCTTTTTTTTTTTAGACTTTCATCACCTCTTTTAATGGCAGTGCCTTTATCCTAAATTTCACAGTCTGGAAAAGTATGCAAACGTGTTGGCATCGCTTTATATTAAAAAAAAAAGCTATACAATGCATTTATTTATTTATTTTATTTTCTATTTTTTTTTGCAGGATGTGCTGGGAGTCTGATTTTTTTCGCCCAAACAAAGATTTTCTTCTCACAACCTCTAATATAAATGCTTATGACATCCTACAGGGTCTTGTTGCATGGTAACAAGCTTCTCATTAGTTCTGTCCAAAGCAGTCCTGACCCCTGACTCTCAGTGGGGAGGAGAAAAGGCATGAACTTAAAAAACATTTTCATGGCACAAGCAGAAGCCTTAAAACTATTAGAACCCATAAGCAGGTCCAGATTTTCATTCTTTAGGTATGTACCTACAGCAGATCTGTCTAATGTTCTGGCTGTTCTGAAAACATAGGAATGAAACATTTTTCTAATGTTATATTGACGTTAAATTAAAATATGATTTTCTTGCAATATTCATTTTAAACAGATATCAGTTTTAAAAAAATAAGACAACATGCTGTGTGTTTATTCTAATCAACTTCCTCAAGTATTTAGTAGGTCCTGAGAAGGTTGGACACTATAAAGTGGCAGAAATCTGGTTCCCTCCACCTTCTAACGGTACTGAAAAGAAAAATGATTGTTATATGTTAGATAATTGTATCTAGAATGTTGCAGGAACTGATTGCAATGGAAATGTTGCAATAACATAATTTCTGGAACGTATTAGTAGAATAAAGCGTAACATTCCAGAACAAATGCCTAACAACATTGTGAGCCAACTCCTTGCTACCGAAAAATGTAGACTATAATTAACGTTCTTAGTAGCTTAGTAGCTTTTTAATCCTTTACACCAGTGGTTCCCAACCTTTTTTTGGTCTGAGATTTTCTTTCCCAAGAAAATACTTTAGGGTCCACCTTTACATTTAATGATATTATCGCTAAATTATATTATCCTGCAATTCCTGTGTTACCAGTATTGCTGCACTGCGACCAAAATTGGTGGGCTCTTCCTCACCTGGGTCCAGTATGCCTGGGTCGTTACTTACAGCTGATGAAGGTGAATCAGTGAGACTCGGTCGTTTTTGTGGAGGACAAATTACCAATTTGTCCATTATTTAGTCAACCAGGGGATCATGGATAAAATTAGCTAATGCAATACGATCGTTCTCCTAAATGCTCACTGCTTAACACTTTTCAAAATATGACGTGACCCTCCCACAGACCGCGCTGAGGCGCTAACTAATTTTTTGTTCTTTCTCTTCCTTTTTTTATAGGTAAATTTACTACAATTATTGCTTCTCAATGTGCTGTACAGCAGTAAAGAAATGATAAAAAAAATATATAAGAACAGCAATAATAACCTCACACAAAGAAAACACAAAAAAACAAAGAACTCAATACCCAGAGAAATTAAAAGCCTGAGTTACAAAGTATGTTTTTAACAGTGATTTAGAATTAGAAATATTCAGAGCTGATCTAATATTTAGATAATAAAGTTTCCAGAAGCAACGACCTTTAGCTTCAATCTAGATTTGGAAATTTTAAGTTGCTAATCAGAGGATTTTAACGCACAGCTTATAACAATTTAGCGCATTCGAACAATGCCACAGGTCCCGTTGTAGTTTCGGACCTTAGACCAGAGATTTTATGACTTTTGGCGTTGTTTGAATACCAAAGGATGCTGGAAACTGTGGGATAGGAGACAGTAGCCTTGGCCGTGTAAGTCAACTTGACCAGGCAGGATTGTGTAACGACATTGTGTGTTTGATAACAAAAAAGGACAACGGAAAGGGCGGGATTGACTTCCTGAAGTGTAGCTTTCCAGATGTTCCGTAAAGGATGTGACTTCATTCCTATAATAACTGTCTGTCCAGGCAAAACAGGTTCCAAGTCAAAATGACACCACAGTAGCCCACTGTATCAATAACAGCCTACAATAGTTCAGCTTCCTGTCACATGTGTACACCAAGGATGCAATTCGCAGGGACAATAGTCGTGTATTGTATACAGCATTCCACAGGTCTGGGGCTGTAAACAATAAAATATTGTGTCCTAAAATAAAAATATTACCCAGTATTGCCTCTAATAGGGATGAACTATTTATAATAGGGTTGAACATTTATAGTGCGTGTTTATTAAATTATTTATTGGTATAAAATGAAATGCCCGATAAAGAGATTGTGCACATATAAATGATACGTATCATCGTTTTCATATATAAAAATCCTATTCTGTAGGGACTCAGTGAACAGTACAGTGGTAGTGTAATATCAAGTGCTTGGAAAACTGGTAGCTCTGTTGTTAAGCACTGGACCCTGTAAATGCTCAGTTGGATAAAAACATGAACTTGCTATTGATGAGAGTGCCTGCCATATGCCAGGAATGTAAATAAAATGCTTAAAGGTGACTATGTAAAGGCTTCTTGTGCTCTGGAGACCGGGGTTCAATTCCGACTCGGGTCCTTTCCGGTTCTACATCTCTCTCTAGTTCCTCCATTTCATCCATCTGATATCAAAAAATATCTTTTAAAAAAAATTCAGGTTGTGTATTGGCAAAGGCCTCACGATACGGTACATATCACAATACATCGGCTACAATACGATATATCGCAATATAATTCAATACCTCAAAAAATATATAACAAAAAACTAAAATACAACAAATACAAAGTCGGATGCGTCCTTATTTTTTTTGCCATGGTTGCGTCAGCGAGAATTAAAGGAGGACTTTTTTTTTCAGTTTGACACAGACTGAGGGTTTAATTAAATATCAACATAAATATAAATTTCTTTAACATGTTGTTTAAGTATTTATCAATAAGAGAGGTTAGAATATCGAGACATTCTGAAAAAAATTACGATATTACAATATCGATAGCTATATCGCCATTTTTTACAGGCCTATTAAAAATGTAGGCAACAAAGTAGATATTGCTGTACTAATATCATGGCTGTATATTACACAAGAGGAAAATGATGATGAGGAAAAAGAAAAAATATTCAAAAGAGGAAAGGGAAAATATTGTTCCATCAGCGGATTAGGCTATAATTCTAAAGTCAGTATTTTTCATCCATATTTTCATTTTCTGTAGCCCCCAGCCAACAGAGGGACAGCTGGGTCTTTGGGACTTAATGGGAGATACTCACATGCCTATTTAAACGCTACGGACAATTAAGCTGCCAGTTAACCTGGAACACGTCTTTAAACTTGTAAGATAACCCGGAAAGCACAGGGAGAACATGCAAACTCCAAACCCAGATGGTGGAGGAAAGAGCTGAACCCCCGACTGGATGTGCAAGTCAAACATTCCCAGGATGCCACAAGTATTAAAATAAAAGCTCCCAACGGGAGCATCCCAACTCCCCAGTTCTCGTTTCTCCATTCACACAAAAACCTTTCAGCCTTAAATACTTTCACATCGCAGCCTTTATACCCCTTTGTGGACACTGTCCAACTTTATGACTTTCAGTTTTACACACATACACATACACTGTTTCACTGCACACACACAGAGCTGCATGGATCTTTCGCCTGATCCCTGAAGGCTTTTCTGTGCAATGACAATAAACAGCTCTAAAGTAAATCAAGATCAAATGTCTTCCTTGTTTGATCTCCACATGGTCAGGAAAGAAGCTGGAAATGTATAGTGTAGTATTTGATTATAATTAGAGGTAAGGTATTTTTCCCAGTACCACCTTTTATTATCTAAACTTTACACAGGCTCAGGAATAGGAAAGTGCATTGTGTTTTATGAATAAAAAGGCTTCCAGGGAGTTCTCCCAGAATGCACCTGTTTTTGCTGTTGACTGCAATCAGCCCATCTCCACTTTTTCCTCTCTTGGGAAATCCACCATGTCTGGAACTTTCTATGTTTCAAATGCAGGTCAAACGGACCGACGGTGAGGTGACTTATGCTCCTGTTGTTTTTACAACTATTTGCTAAAAGGAAACGTTTCAGGGGAAAAATAGGAAAGGAAGGAACATCCTGTGGTTCTAAGCCACACACAAAAGGTTCTGAGGTGTTTCAGTATATAAAAACGAAGATTCTGGTCCAAGCTATATATATATATATATATATAATAAAATATAATATATAATAATATAATATAATATCAGCTTATAATTAGTTGCAAAAGGTGAAAGGGCAAATCTGGACCCAGTGGGGTTTTAGGTTTATAACTAGTTTTTGCATGATAAAAAAAAAAAAAGTATTCTTTTTATTGTTGTTATTAGACAACAGTTATAATAATAATACTATAATAATCATTTCTCTCAGTATTTCCTTTGCATCTTTTTGACTCTTTACTTTGTAGTCAAGCATGTAGGTCCGATTTAAGGTTGCAAATAAAAACAATAACAGTCACGATTACATCAAGCACAAATCTTTGTGCTGCTAAAGCTTGAAGGTCAGCATGGATAATAATTTGTGCAATCGTTCCAGCCTTACTGACTCTGACCTACGACATACTTAACCTTATACGCATAAAAAGAGAATAAATAATGAAAGAAACCAAATCATTAAAGGTGGTTATATATGATCAAAACTTTATTTAACGCACCACAACGGGAAATGTGCTGCATTCCACAGCTTCGGTGGTAAAAAGTGAATACAAGAAAAAAAGAAACATTAATGACTGCTCATTGAACTGAGCCAGACATCTATAAAATAAAGTCAGGGTCATTAAATCATGCTTCTTTTACATACGTCCTCACTGCCACCACATCGCCCATTTTGCAGGTCTGCAGAGAAAGAAAAGAAAAGAAAATATTGCAAAAAAACCAACAGGTTTTATTATAAATGCTAAATGCTATTAGTAGTTATAGTCATAAGGTTTACAGACTAGGTTCAAGTTTAAGCTGGATATGTTTTATTATATAGCATTTATATATATTTATATAAGGACAGTTATAAGATAACCAGGGACCCTATCTACAAAATGTCTATAAAAAAAACATAAATGGAGGAAAAACAAGCCAACAATCCTCTTATTCTTTAGAGCACAAATAAAATTCTCACCGCTATTAACTTTCCATCAGTCACTTCTCTCTCTAGTGTGGTCTCTTTGCCATCCCAGGTCTGTTTCTGCAGCAGTTTGCCGTTCTCCAGGGTCACCACGGTCTACACACAGAAAGCAAACACTCTTACACAAGTTCGTCGGCTATAACAGAGCCGCAGTTATTACTGATTAACGCAGAATCTGTTACTAACCGTGGTCTTTCTGTCGTCAGCAGTGGTCTCCTCGAATGCCTCGTTGAGCTTGAATTTGATCTCTGTGGTTTTAAAAGTGCTCTGCGACTTCATGCATATCAGTCCTTGGTCGTCTACGCTGAGGATGAAGTTGGGCTTGGTCCTGTTTCCGACCTGACGGGTTGCAAACCCCACGCCTGGAGGACGCAGAATGAATTTATTCTTAATATGATATTAAATAACAGTGTTAATAGTAAAGATGTATTATTCTTTGATAGTATGATTAGTATACCTGAGAAAAATTATTTGTTTATATTTTTTATTCTACATTTTCGAAACATGCAGGATGCAGTATTAAGGTAAAGATCAAAATTGGAAACAATTCAGTAATACAGATATCAATTAAGCAATATTTTCCTAATATTTAAATATGATTAAAGTAACTATTCACATGCATAGCATTTGCACATTTATTGCAATTTTGCACATTTAGTGCAAATTCTGCAGTCATACCCCAAAACACAATATCCACATCCATAACACATATTTTATATATATATATATATATATATATATATATATATATATATATATATATAAATATATATATATAATATATATATATATCCCCAAAAAGCAAACATACCCAGTGCCTTCATGTATTCGTCAAAATTTTCGCTGGAAATCATTTTCCATGTTCCGACGAATTTTTCCACCATCTTTACACTTTACTATTCGCTCCACTGCACGCGCGCACACACACACACACAAGATTCTACCGAAACTACTTACTCGGGAACTGATGCGACGATTTACGTTGCGCAGCTTTTTTATACTGTTTCTGTAGCACGCGCACGTTTGGGCTGTCCAATCATCGCGTGAAACGTCATCTGGATTGTTCCGCTTTTTGTTGCACGTTTGGCAGTTTGGAATGAGGGGAAAGGTTTGGGAGTAAAGTGAAATAATAGAGATCATCAAAAAAAAAAAAAAAGAAAAGAAAAAACAAGCCAATAAAAATACATTTGCGATATATTTATACACGACCGGATACTGATGGAAACAGATTGAAATGCTGCACTGTTTTAAGGACAGCAAAGATTTCAAAAATGACCAGTGATGCTGATATTGAAGTGGTGTCTGTGTGTGGTGGGGGGGCTGGTGTCACTGGATATATCTGTGTTTTTGGTAGACACCTTCATTAAAAATGTTTTACATTTACTAGTCATTTTTATTTAGCTGAGGGTTCTGGGCCTCACTTCAGGGCAGCTTGGTGGTCTTGGGGCTTGACCTCACCACCCTCCGATCAGCAGAACTTAGCCACTTTGTTACCTCCTGCCCTATGAGTGTATAGGAGTACATTTACAAAATGCACCAACAAAGAATATTTGCACGTCTAATAAAGTAGATAAAGCAGTTAATTTAATGTAATGTAATTATTATTATTATTATTACTGTAGATCTCATAACAGGACATAATATTCACATTCTCCGGATTGCACTCTGGCGACCCAGGTGGATTCCGGCTTGGGTCCTTTCAGTCCCCTCTCCCTGATTTCATCTCTGTCTGTCCTGTAGATAAAGGCAAAATGCCCAAAAGATATAAAAATTCATACTCTATGCTGTCACCCAAATGAGGATGGGTTCCCCTATGAGTCTGGTTCCTCTTAAGAGTTTCTTCCTAATATCATCTCAGGAAGTTTTTCTTGCCACTACTGCTCATTGGGGATAAATATAAATGGAAAGGACACTGCTCCTAATCACACTAGCCGGTGTTTAAAATAAAATAATATAAAACACACTTTGCCGGTAAAGAGCCATCCAAATGAGGGCGGGTTTCCTTTTGAGTCTGGTTCCTCTAAGGTTTCTTCCTCATACCATCAATGGGAGTAATATTTATTTAAATAAGTTGTGCAAATAACATCTACAGTAAAAATAACAGCATTGACCTGATAATCATAAACATTTATTGTCACAGTTATAAACCTGACAGCTTCTTTCTTTTTTGGCTTTGTTTTTAGACAAACTAAAAAGAAAAAAGAAAAAAAAAACCTCCGGAAAACCAACTAATCAGATGTGACGTCCATACTTCTAAAATGTTTTTCCAGACACTCACAATGTTTTCCAGATAGTTATCTTTAAAAACCAATACAGTACACGTGTGTATGAGTAGAAATGGTACTATAATCGCACAACTATACCTGTGTGTATATATATATATATCTGGCCAATAATTTTAGTTATAACTCTTATGAAGACAACCATGTAGACAAGAGACAGTTTGGGAATTTGTTTTTATTCACGGAAAAGCTAACATATATACAAAGTATGTACAAATCACAAATCTACTTCTTTGCCGTGGCTTTAGACTGAGGATCTTTGGCAACGCAGCGTGTCTGAAAAGCAGAAAGCATCTCCTGGGTTGTCAGATTGGCTCCTTTCATTACTAACCTTTCACCATCCGCTGAAAACAAAAGCACAGATGTGTTAGAGGTCGTGACCTAGAAAATAATGACAAATCCAGCTATAGTGCAAGACACTCATTTCCTCATGTAATCGTTCTATTTAGACTCTTAGTCCTAACGCACACAATGAAAATTTATAACAGAGTTTCACTTACTGAACGTGATGTCGATCACAGGCTCTGACCGGTTGTGTTTCACTTCTGCTGTAACTTCACAGTTTATGTTTGTAGCTTTGGCCTTTTCAGAGCCAACCAAAACGAGAAAGTCTCTGAGAAAGAGGTCAAGAAATGTCAAAATGTTAGCAGAACATAAAGGGGACATGCTTTTTTTGAAACCAAGACAGAAATTCACACATACAGGATCTGTACAAGTTTGTGGACTCCTTAACTATCAGATCCAAATGGGTTTGTTTCTAAAAGTTGCTTTATCATTTATATTTCCTTTCCCAGGAACTAGCACTACACTAAACTATGCTTTGTGCACATGGACATTGTCATGTCGGAACAGTGTTTAGATCTTTTACTTCCTGTGAAGGAATAAGATAATGTTACAACATACAAAGATGATCTAGACTGCTGTTAGTTTCAAACTTTGGGGAAGACACAATAATTTGAATGTGCTGGCAGGGTGTCCACAAACTTTTGACTACATAAAGTGAGGTCTAAGCAGTCAAAAAAGACATCTCAGATCTTTATAATTACCTTGTGATCTTTATTGCCGTCCGATGTTTCTTATATAAGAACATTTAAAGTTCTTTGGTATTTATTCCTTTTACCCACAATGCTGTATGGCTACCGGGTGTGACAGGACCTACCTTAGTCCTTCAGTCCTGTGCAGATGTCTCACCTTTTCAGCAGTTAATTTTGCTCACCAAACATCATCATTCATTTTTTCAGCATTTGGCGGACACCCTTTTTCCAGAGCGACTTACATTTATCTCATTTATACAGCTGAGCAATTGAGGGTTACAGGCCTTGCTCAGGAGCCCAACAGTGGTGGCTTGGTGGAGCTGGGAATATAACCCACAGTTTTCGGTTTTGTAGTACAACATTTTAACCATGAGCCACCACTTCCCCCCCCAAGTTCACTTACTTTTACTTGCAAAGATTACTTTGCCAACGAGAACTAATCCTCCAATGGTTATGACCTCTTATTCAGAAAACCACATACTAGTTAAATATGCACTACATTTGAGTTAGTATGTCCCTCCCGACTGTTAAAATGATTTTTTTATGTCAGAATATTTATTACAGAACCTATGACTAACTGTTTCTGATAACCATTTACATTTATAGTATTTAGCAGACACCCTTATCTTATTTTTTTTTTTTATCTCTTTTCTATTATTAAGTGTTAAGGGTCTTTCTCAGGGGCCCAGTAGTGGTAACTTGATCGTGCTGGGAATCGAACCCACAATCCTCTATCTAGTATTCCAACACTTTAACCACTGCACTACTTCTCACTGTAAGTAATAAAAGAAGCTGTTTTGTTGTGATTGATCACTAACACTACTGAACACCATTAGGATCCTGTATTTTCCTCAACAGAATTTTACAGAGCGACTGTCGACATCCTGTCAGATTAAACATGTCCACTTCTAAACTCATCCTCATATTTAACATAAGTGCACCGTAGGATCACCTCTTAGACCGCTGTGTGTGTGTGTAAATTCAGCCAATCAAGTGGCCTTAATCATTTTATTCAGGAGATTCAGTTAATGTTCACTTCAAACATCAGAATAAGGTATATTGAAAAAAAAAATGTTTCTTTAACCAATTGAGTCGAGTTGCATATTTCATAAACCTGCGGATCTGCTGGAATTTACACACACACACACACACAGAGCGGTCTAAGAGGTGATCCTACGGTGCACTTATGTTAAATATGAGGATGAGTTTAGAAGTGGACATGTTTAATCTGACAGGAAGTCGACAGTCGCTCTGTAAAAATACAGTTGAGGAAAATACAGGTTCCTAATAGTGTTCAGTAGTGTTAGTGATCAATCATAACATAAGTGCACCGTAGGATCACCTCTTAGACCACTGTGTGTGTGTGTGTGTGTGTGTGTGTAAATTTCAGCCGATCCGCAGGTTTATGAAATATGCAACTCGACTCAATTGGTTAAAGAGCCATTTTTTTTCAATATACCTTATTCTGATGTTTGAAGTTTAACATGATTAAGGCCACTTGATTGGCTGATTCGATATCTATGTAATTGATTAGGTGTTCCTAACCAAGTGGATGTATTTGTTGAACTGATTTTAATTAACTAAACAATTTAATGAAGCATAGTTACATTTGATAAAAGGGAAAACAAAGTTTTATAAAATTCAGTATATACTGAAATAAAGGTCAATTTGTTTGTTAATAACAAGTATATAATATAACTGCTAATTTATAAGATATTTGTTAGTTTATAAATAGTTGATAGTTTAAATAAATAGTTCATTCTGCTCTATGTGCACGGTGATGCAGACTCAAATAACGCGCTATTAATCACAACTTAAACATCCGCATTTTAAATAATAATAATAATAATAATAATAATTTATACCGTGTGGAGCGAACATTCGATTCAAAAGGGCAAAACTGCACGACGATTTTCTTCACCGTCTTTAACACCACAGCTCCTCTGGAGGCCGCCATGTTTCTCCGTTGAATCCGGGCACTCGCGTATTGCGTCACGCCCCGTGTCATAAACCACTTCCGGTAATAAGACGCGGGTAAAGTCCAAAGATAGACAAACTGTTTTAATTTGTTTGTATTATACAATTAGTTGTAATTATGACTATAATTTTTATCATCAAAAATATAATTGTTGTTATTTCAGTTGATTTGATTTGATTGTTTTATGTTATGTCTGTAACCTAACTTGGTTCTGTTGTGTTGAGACTTTCATATCAGATACTTTCTGCATACTAATTAATGGCAGTTTGTTGTACTCATATTTTCTATTTAATTTAAATTCCCTAAACAAATAAATAAATAAATAATACACTACATAGAGTGTAAAAGCCATATGTATCTGGTAAAAGCTTTATTGTATTTGTTATCATCACCTATACAATAAAGCTTTTAACAAAAACATATGAAGTGAGGTTGTATAGAGATTTTGCAACAAACCGCAATTTCTTTTTTCAACGCCTCAAAATTGCTGCATTATATTAAAAATCACCCAAAACCGCATACAGAAAATATCAGAATTCATTTAATATATAATATCAAATTGGTATTTAAGCCATATAACCACTAGATGGCGCAAGAAGCTTGGGATTTGCATGAACGTGTAACAGCTTGTGTTATAGTTTCTGATTTCTTCATACACTTTTACTACAATCTAGATTTCTTTAATCATAAAGTCTATGGCGTAATAATTGATTTACTCATCTAGATGCTACCGTAAATAAATAATACATTGGAGTTCAATTGATTTATTTTTATGGGTGGCTTACTGGTTGGAACTGTTGCCTCACAGCAAGAAGGCACAGGTTCGATTCTTTCAAGTCTTTCTGTCTGGAGTTTGCATGTTCTCCCAGGGCTTGTGTAGGTATCAATCAATTAATAAATCAATCAATTAGTCTTTGCAATAGTAATTAAAGGCCTTTCATACACTTCATAACTTCGGTTCTTACAGTACTGTTTTATTTCAAGTCACTTTTTTGTACAGTATCTTTATTTATATCATTTAATCTTGTTACTGTTAATTGCTACTTGTTTGTTTTTCTTCTTTATAATATTCTTTTTTCTTACCACTTTTATGAGAGAAATTAATAACAATGCAAAGCAACTTCCCGCTTGGATTAATAAAGTTTTGAAAATCTTGAATCTTGAATCTTTAGCTGGGGAGCCTAACAGTTTAAAACTTCTACTTATTTCCCTACAGTCCCTCGATTACTGATTAAAATATAAAACATGTCCTAATTAGAAATCTGATGTTGATTATGCGTTTGCTCGTATTACAGCATCCCAATTATAATAAAAAAAACAATGTGATGCTAATTACTCTTAATCACAGGTTAACACTGGACTTACTTGCATTTGGGTTCAAGAGAAGAATGGAAGAGAAAAGGTCAAAAATTAATCAGCTATTTTCTGCATTCATTAAATGGTACAGGGTTAGAAGTCCCACCATTTTTCTTTATTCTGTGTGTGTGTGTGTGTGTGTGTGTGTGTGTGTGTGTGGAGCAAATAAGTCAGATTCGGTTAACTTCTAAAGCTCAAGTGCTCTTAATATGAGTTATTATTAAAAACCATAAAAATAAATTAAAACAAATTCATTTAATAAGACATTTTCACTATTTTAACTACGAGGCAGCTTGGTGGCTTAGTTGTTATCACTTTTGCCTCACAGCAAGAAAGTCCTGTCCCAGCGGTCTTTCTGTGTGGAGTTTGCATGTTCTCCCTGTGCTTGCGTGAGTTTACTCTGGGTTCTCCAGTTTTCTTCCACAGTCCAAAAACATGTATGTTGGGTCAATTGGTGATTCTAAATTGAGTGAGTCTGAGTGTGTGTGTGGCCCTGTGATGGACTGGCAACCTGTCCAGGGTGAC